>JBBGZY010002375.1:0-372500 GCA_037952925.1 Lithobates clamitans | reverse complement strand
CTTGTGCTTTTGAAACACAGGCTTATTAGCCAGATCACCAGGTGAAAAACAGAAGAAAGCATTAAAAAGGGGTTGTAAACCATCAAGGTTACAGCAAACGGGGTTTTTGTTTTGTTTTTATTTATTTTTTCGTACAATTGTATTTGTTGAAGGTAAATTGCCGTCTGTATTGTAATTGCACTGTCAGTCAATACACACAGCAAAAAATAAATACAAAAACGTGACCCAATAGCAGAAAAATCTCCTAATATATAATCTGCAATCTACATTTTGGTGTTCTGAGATTTTCCGGTTCTCCTGGTTTGTGACTCATTGGCACCTGAAATCCTTTATCACCCCAAGGTGATTATTCATCGATTTTTCATTCCCCCCCCCCCCCCCCCCCCCCCTTGTCGCTGGGCGTACCCGGTTTACCTGTCATATTTGCATTGCAGGGATGGATTCCTTCTATTCCTGGGAAGTTGTGTCTGTGATTACATAATCTCGCTCTCATTGCCTCCAAGCTAGGGTGAGGCTGTACAGGGCGCAGCGGAGGCACCCCAGCCCAGAACGTCTAGGTGACCCATAACTAGAACCTTTCATTTTCCTGCAGTGGGCTGCCATTCTAAACCAAAATAAAATCTCGATTGATTTTTTTTTTTTTTTTAACATTCTCATTTCATGCTTTAATTTTAGACCTGGTAATGTCATCACTGGGTCTCTGTGCTTTCTAGGCAATGCAGGCAGATCATGGCCGGGGGGGGGGGCTGTACATGGCTTCCTGAAAACATCACAGTACCCTGCCTTTGCACATTCGTACTTCAATCAGAACCCCTCCGCTCTGATGTAATTGGTGGGCTCACTCTTCAGAGGAGTTCTACAGATCTAAAAAAGCCTTCCTGGGTGGATGTCGGTGTGTGGGATTGGATGTTCTAGACGGGCATCCAAGAAGGCAGACCACCCAGGTCACACCCACATGTGATGCTGAGAATCCATGATAGGAAAAATATGAGATTCAATAAATGACCGGGGCGGGCAAGGGAAAGTCAGGCTGGGGAGAAGAGAGCTAGATGATGCTGGATGTCCTCTTGCTTTAGGTTAGCTTTCGATTGTTTGTTTTTTTTTTTTTCTCTCCCAGAAAAGTATATCTTGATTTTCTTTGGCATTGTTGAGTTGCTTCCTTTGTTTGTAATGAAGATTCGCTCTCTTATGCTGGGAAATGTTTGGTTAGCTGAAGCTGCTGGTTTGTTTGGCTCTGCGGATCGCACTAAATAATTAAATGACTTGGAAAGTGATGTGAGAGGCGAATCTTCTGAGAGGAACGGCGGAGTGCGAGGAGGTCAGGACTGTGCGACATGAATAACGCATTTCACTTCCGTCCGTCTGCGATCCTCATCTGGGGGCAACGACTACCATGTTCTATTCACCCGAACATCTCCCCCCTCCCCCCCCATCCTCCGAACATTTACCCTGTAATCATAACCATCCTCCTGGACTCCTGACATTCTATGTAGCTTTCACTGTGTATTTCTAACTCTCCACCTTACATTCACCCTGTACTCCTCACCATCCAATACTCCTCCTACCCTTCTCCCTGTACTCCTCACATCCAATACTCCTCCTACCCTTCACCCTGTACTCATCACCATCCAATACTCCTCCTACCCTTCACCCTGTACTCATCACCATCCAATACTCCTCCTACCCTTCACCCTGTACTCCTCACCATCCAATATCTCCTCCTACCCTTCACCCTGTACTCCTCACCATCCAATACTCCTCCTACCCTTCACCCTGTACTCATCACCATCCAATACTCCTCCTACCCTTCACCCTGTACTCATCACCATCCAATACTCCTCCTAGCCCTTCACCCTGTACTCATCACCATCCAATACTCCTCCTACCCTTCACCCTGTACTCCTCACCATCCAATACTCCTCCTACCTTCACCCTGTAACTCCTCACCATCCATACTCCTCCTACCCTTCACCCTGTACTCCTCACCATCCAATACTCCTCCTACCCTTCACCCTGTACTCCTCACCATCCAATACTCCTCCTACCCTTCACCCTGTACTCATCACCATCCAATACTCCTCCTACCCTTCACCCTGTACTCCTCACCATCCAATACTCCTACCCGTCACCCTGTACTCATCACCATCCAATACTCCTCCTACCCTTCACCCTGTACTCATCACCATCCAATACTCCTCCTACCCTTCACCCTGTACTCCTCACCATCCAATACTCCTCCTACCCTTCACCCTGTACTCCTCACCATCCAATACTCCTCCTACCCTTCACCCTGTACTCCTCACCATCCAATACTCCTCCTACCCTTCACCCTGTACTCATCACCATCCAATACTCCTCCTACCCTTCACCCTGTACTCATCACCATCCAATACTCCTCCTACCCTTCACCCTGTACTCATCACCATCCAATACTCCTCCTACCCTTCACCCTGTACTCATCACCATCCAATACTCCTCCTACCCTTCACCCTGTACTCATCACCATCCAATACTCCTCCTACCCTTCACCCTGTACTCCTCACCATCCAATACTCCTCCTACCCTTCACCCTGTACTCCTCACCATCCAATACTCCTCCTACCCTTCACCCTGTACTCATCACCATCCAATACTCCTCCTACCCTTCACCCTGTACTCATCACCATCCAATACTCCTCCTACCCTTCACCCTGTACTCCTCACCATCCAATACTCCTACCCTTCACCCTGTACTCATCACCATCCAATACTCCTCTTACCCTTCACCCTGTACTCCTCACCATCCAATACTCCTCCTACCCTTCACCCTGTACTCATCACCATCCAATACTCCTCCTACCTTCACCCTGTACTCCTCACCATCCAATACTCCTCCTACCCTTCACCCTGTACTCCTCACCATCCAATACTCCTCCTACCCTTCACCCTGTACTCCTCACCATCCAATACTCCTCCTACCCTTCACCCTGTACTCCTCACCATCCAATACTCCTCCTACCTTCACCCTGTACTCCTCACCATCCAATACTCCTCCTACCCTTCACCCTGTACTCCTCACCATCCAATACTCCTCCTACCCTTCACCCTGTACTCCTCACCATCCAATACTCCTCCTACCCTTCACCCTGTACTCCTCACCATCCAATACTCCTCCTACCCTTCACCCTGTACTCATCACCATCCAATACTCCTCCTACCCTTCACCCTGTACTCCTCATTCGGTCAGTGTTTTTTTTCACCTTAATGCATAGGATGCATTAAATCTGAGGTTCACACAAAAATGGAACCTCCGCTTTTCGGAACCCCCCCCCCCCCCCCCCGCTGTCACATTTGGCACCTTTCAGGGGAAGTGGCGTGCAGATACCTGTATATTACAGATATTTGCACCCACTTCTGGGCATAGACTCCCGCGGGAGTTTACGCCTCTTCCCATCCCCACCCCCCCCCCCCCCCACACACTCTCTGCTGGGAAATACACGGATCCCAGTGACAGCAGGGACCATACGGATTGCGCAGCGCAACTCGCGCATGCGCAGTAGGGAACAGGCTGTGAAGCCACAAGGCTTCACTTCCTGATTCCCTTACCGACGATGGCAGCGGCAGCATCGGAGGACCGAGGGACGGTTTGGCCTCGGGTGCCGACATCGCGGGCGCCCCGGACAGGTAAGTGTCCTTATATTTAAACTCAGCTGCTGCAGTATTTGTAGCTGCTGACTTAAAAAAATAAAAATAAAAATAAAATTTGCGTGACTTCTGCTTTAAGGGGAAAAAACATGAGGGTTTAACCCTTTTTTTTAAGACCTCTTTTCTTCCCTCCTCCAGCACTTCACTTGCTGCAGACTGTTACTCCTCCAGACTTGCTAGCACCGCATGGGTAGGCCTGACACTCAGCCAGGTCTCAGTGAACTGCCTTTTGTGGGCAGGGACCTCGGGCCCCTGTGGTGTAGAAATAGTTCAGGTGCTAACTGTCCTCTATTCAGCTACCAATCCCAGATAGCTCTCTTCAGGCCCTGCCAGCCATCCTGGCTACAATGAACTCTCTCCACTGCCCTTCCCACAGTCCTCTCTTCTGGTTCTGCACCCATCTCTCAAACTGCAATCTCCCAGATTTCTCAGGTGTGCCTCCCCAGTCCTCCCGACTGTGCTCCACTCACCAGCCCTCTTGGCTGCGACCAGTAGTCCTCCATGGAGACTCTTAGAAGTATTCTCTCCTGCTGTCCTTTTTGCTCTCTCGTGCCTCTCCTTTCAGGATCTCTTCACTCCTGGATGCACCCGAGCCCCTACCCGGGGTCACCACCCCAGACTGGGGATCTCCCCCTGAGCCCCGACAGCCTCCACACCCTCTCACTCCAGCTCTTCCTCCCTACAAGGAGGCCTGCCCCTGCCAATCCACGTTGGGGATTGGTCAAGGCTCTTTAAGATACCCCTGCTCTCCTTCCAGCACTTTCTAGAAGGAAGAGGGTGGTGACAGTGATTCTACCTGTGAGTCACTCAGCCCTGCCTAGGCCACTCCCAGCCCAGAATGAAAAAAACTGATCTAGCTACCAGCTAGGCCTGCCTAAATTTTCCTACTCCAGAAAAATCCTCACTCTAGCACCTGCCTAACTAGAGGGTTCTACACTAGCCTTCATTCTGTACTCCTAGACTCTCCATCCTAGACTTCATACTGTACTCCAGACTATCCATCCTAGCATTCATTCTCCATCCTAGACTTCATTCCGTACTCCAGACTCTCCATCCTAGACTTCATTCCGTACTCCAGACTCTCCATACTAGACTTCATTCCGTACTCCAGACTCTCCATACTAGACTTCATTCCGTACTCCTAGCCTTCATCCTAGACTTCATTCTGTACTCCTAGCCTTCATCCTAGACTTCATTCTGTACTCCTAGCCTTCATCCTAGACTTCATTCTGTACTCCTAGCCTTCATCCTAGACTTCATTCTGTACTCCTAGCCTTCATCCTAGACTTCATTCTGTACTCCAGACTCTCCATCCTAGACTTCATTCCGTACTCCTAGCCTTCATCCTAGACTTCATTCCGTACTCCTAGCCTTCATCCTAGACTCCATTCTGTACTCCAGACTCTCCATCCTAGACTTCATTCCGTACTCCTAGCCTTCATCCTAGACTTCATTCCGTACTCCTAGCCTTCATCCTAGACTTCATTCCGTACTCCTAGCCTTCATCCTAGACTTCATTCTGTACTCCTAGCCTTCATCCTAGACTTCATTCTGTACTCCTAGCCTTCATCCTAGACTTCATTCTGTACTCCAGACTCTCCATCCTAGACTTCATTCCGTACTCCTAGCCTTCATCCTAGACTTCATTCCGTACTCCTAGCCTTCATCCTAGACTCCATTCTGTACTCCAGACTCTCCATCCTAGACTTCATTCCGTACTCCTAGCCTTCATCCTAGACTTCATTCCGTACTCCTAGCCTTCATCCTAGACTTCATTCCGTACTTCTAGACTTCATCCTAGACTTCATTCCGTACTCCTAGCCTTCATCCTAGACTTCATTCTGTACTCCTAGACTTCATTCTGTACTCCAGACTCTCCATCCTGGACTTCATTCCGTACTCTAGACTCTCCATCCTGGACTTCATCCTGTACCT
Source organism: Lithobates clamitans (assembly GCA_037952925.1). Taxonomy (NCBI): domain Eukaryota; kingdom Metazoa; phylum Chordata; class Amphibia; order Anura; family Ranidae; genus Lithobates; species Lithobates clamitans. The sequence continues at coordinate 366,881 of JBBGZY010002375.1, read as the reverse complement.
TTTTTAGCATTCATTTTGGTTTACCAACCATTCACTCTGTATTCTACTTCCTAGCAATTGTCCTATGCTACTGTCCCCCCAGCCTAAAGGGGCGGTACACACTGAGGAAATCGGAAGAAAAATCCCGAACGAGGCACAATCGTTCAATTTTCATATAGTGTTACACAACTTTTGACATCCACTTCTGACTTTGCAAACTTAAAATTCCGAAAGGACAAACTGCAAAATTTTTCTTGTACGTGAACCGAACCGAACTATTTTCGCCTAATGTGATGTGTACTGTTTTCGCACGGTTTGCACTTGAGAATCCTTGTCCTGCACAGACTTTTCCCGGTGCAGAGTATATGGATCTGTGCGCGGTGTTGTGCTATAATACGGGTACATTGTTTGTTTGCGTACTATAGATGTGTGTTGGGGAGGAGGCAAAGCAAACACTCCTCTACAGTGTGCGTTATTGTGTGTTCTGGTGTGAATGGGCCCCTAATATCTGCAGGCACTTTTAGGTCCTCTTGGTTTTTTCCTTGCTTTCTGATTTGATAAACCTTCATGGGCACTTTAATTTCGACAACTCAACACCCACTGAAGTACTGATAAGTGCTGAGTGGTTACAAATCTGCACTCTGTTGCAGCCATCACTGAGCTGATAAGATGTGTCAGGGACTCGGCATGGGGCTGAGGTTCTGCTCCTTTCCCTCCCCTTCTTTTTTATGTTTTTTTAATTTTTTTTTTTTTTTTTTTATTCGATGTACCGATCCCTTGGCAAAAAGTCAGCCAGGTGATTCAAAATGAAGAAATGATGTCATTGAGACTCGTGGTAGAAAGGACAATGGTGCAGTCTGCAGCAACCAAATGGGTAGATTTTTTTTAAAGGACACCTCCACCCAAAAACTTGCGTCTGTCTGGCACGCCAGTGAAAAGATCTCTCCAACTCATTCCTTAACAATAAATTATTGGAGTTGAATTCTATGGGAAAGTAACACTTTTTTTTTCTGTTTATCAGGGGATAGGGTGGAGAAACATATGAAGTGTGGGGAAATTTCTCAGCTTGAGTCCTCAAGAGATGGAAGAACCGAAAAAGAGGACTCTGTAGACACGCCAGCCCAAAACCTAAAGCTGAACTCTGGAGAAACGAAAAAGCTACGCTTGCTTTGGGTGTCGTTCCCCCCCCCCCCCCCCACCACAAGGGTTCAATGCTTGTATTTGCCTAATGTACCAGGAAAAAACACACCTTTTACTCATTTAATCCCTCACTTCTGCAGGTTTTTCCTTCCATGTCATCAGACCATTTTTAAAGTGTTACTAAAAGCAAAACTTTTTGAAAGTTTTGCTTTCAAAAACATGAACCCCCCCCCCTGTCATGTTTTTATTGCTGTCTGAGCCCCCCCCCCCCCCCCGTTAAGAAAATTCATCCTCTCTATTAGTCCTGTTGCCATCGAAAGTACAATAAAAATTCTTAACCGCTTCAGCCCCGGAAGATTTTACCCCCTTTCTGACCAGAGCACTTTTTGCGATTTCGGCACTGCGTCACTTTAGCTGACAATTGCGCGGTCGTGCGACGTTGCACCCAAACAAAATTGACGTCTTTTTTATTTTTTTTTCATCCCACAAATAGAGCTTTCTTTTGGTGGTATTTGATCACCTCTGCGTTTTTTTTGTTTTTGTTTTTTTCTATTTTTTGCGCTATAAACAAAAAAAGAGCAACAATTTTTGAGAATTTTTTTTTTTTTACTTTTTGCTATAATAAATATCCCCCAAAAATATATAAAAACAAATTTTTTCTCAGTTTAGGCCGATCTGTATTCTTCTACATATTTTTGGTAAAAAAAAAAATCTCAATAAGCGTATATTGATTGGTTTGCGCAAAAGTTATAGTGTCTACAAAATAGGGGATAGTTTTATGGCATTTTTATTATTTTTGTATTAGTAATGGCAGCGATTTGCAATTTTTACCATGCCTGCAACATTATGGCGGACACTTTTGACACTATTTTGGGACCATTGTCACTTATACAGCGATCAGTGCTATAAAAATGCACTGATTACTGTGTAAATTACACTGGCAGGGAAGGGGTTAAACACTAGGGGGCTATCAAGGGGTTAAGTGTGTCCTAGGGAGTGATTCTAACTGTGAGGGGGGGGGGGGGGTTACCTAGGACATGACGGCGATCACTGCTCCCGATGACGTAGAGCAGTAGATCTGTCATGTCACAAGGCAGAACAGGGAAATACCTTGTTTACATAGGCATCTCCCCGTTCTACCTCCACACTGCAATTGCAGGCCACCGGCGAACATCGCGTTCCCGGGACCCCCGGGCGAGGTCTCATTTGCTAAGTAATGGAGAAGAGAAACCTTGGAATACTAGTCAGTACCAATTTGCAAAAGTGTATTTGCTTTGGAAGAATAAATCGCCTCTAACGTTGGGTGTCCTACGTGTAATGGTGTTGCTGCATTATGTAAAACTCTCAGAATAGTTTTTTACATTTTAGAATGGGGCACCTCAAGCCTGTCCATAATTTTTGGAGGGTGCCTCAAGATTGTCTATAATTTTAAAGGGTGCCTTGACTGAAAGGTTGAGAAACACTGGACTACAGCATAGCTGGCAACAGTGGTACTCTTGGTAATGCTGCCTCACTGCATTGGTGCAATAGGATCAGTTCCCACCATGGATGTGCACGGAACTGCTGTGCTTTGGCCAGGTTCGTGGGTTTTCTTGGGGTGTTTGGGCTTCCGCTCTGCTAAGAATATACCAGTAGGTTCACTGTTTTCTTTTTACATCAGAACTTTAAGAGTGGTAGGAACACTGTATTAGGTATATAACAAGTCCAGCACGCTCAAACCCAAAACTAAAATGATAAAGTGGAATTGTGATAAAAAATAATCCTATGAATCACCAAGATCTTGCCCCAATGTCTCCCATCCAAGTACTAACAAGGCCCAATCCTGCTTAGCTTCCGAGATCAGACAAGATCACATCCAGGGTGGTGTGGCCATAGGCCTTACCCTCAATGTCTATTAACAGCAATATGTGTAATCAAAATGCTTGACATAAAACGTGATATCATGGTAATGTACAGTACAGAAACATAAATTGACAGTGCTTAATACCAGGAATTTATATATAGAGGCGTATACATTAGGACAGAATAAAGCGTTCCACAAGCCATGATGAGAAGATGGCATGAACTTCTCAGCCCATCACCATCAAACACTTGTAAAGTGTCCCAGGTGCCATTGGTCACACACAAGTCTTACCAAATACTACAACCCTCCATATAAGAGTGGTCACATGCGCATAGTGAGATTCCCCCAGGGAAAGGTCGCTCTTCACTCATCCACAGAGACGCCAGGAATTTTGCTGTCAGTTGTCACCATATACATCCGCATCTTGCAGGGAACCGCTACATCACTGGGACTGATGCACACATAAGGCACTCCACATAGCGTAAAACCAACCATAAAAAAATTTAAGTCTAAGCACTCACAAATATCCAGAAGTGACACAGCATATCACATGGTACAGCAACATGGGATTCCAGCATCAAAGATGGCCACCGTTCCTGTGCTAATGCTCAGTAGCGGGCATGGATACACGCCCATTGTTAGCTCCTCTGGGGCAGAGATTGATAATTGCTGAAGAACTTGTCATGGTTGTAGCACAGTGGCCAATTGTTTTTGGGGAGACAGTAGAATGTTAGCTGATGTAAAGTACCACATTTGTTTTCTTGTAAGTTGAATATGTTGTGACTGTGGTAGTAAATTGGGTTGTAGTTTCTTCTAGAGCCATAGGTAGAACGGTTACGTAGGTAGCAAAGGCACATATCTATAGAGTTCAACCAGAAGACCTAAATTAAAAATGTAGTTCATTATAACCCTACACCTTCAGCTGATCCAGAGGAAGGCAAAAAAAAATCCTTCTAGAGTGTCCTCATTTTCTCCGAATGGGAAAGTGTCTTCCTGATCTCCTAAAGCAGTCGCATACTCTCCTGGATTAACAGTAAGCAGAGTTATTTTTTTTTTTTATAAATCTTATCCAGGTTTTAATTTTGTGCATTTAGAAACCTATCCAGCCTTATTTTGACGCAATCTACTAAAGTAGATAGGTGGTAGGCTCCTCTGGGGTGGGGGTAGAATGTAGAATTCTTGGAGGCGTGTACTAGTTTGAATAGTTTGGTCTGAAGAGCACATCTATTTAGAGGTTGGCAGGAATGAGCCGGAGTTGATGGGAACCCAGAAGGAAGCTGTCAGTGCCAGCTGAATGGGGGCCATTATTTAGCTGCATGGACAGCTTCTGGTAGGAAGTTGTCAGTGTGGCCAGAGTAGGTCAATGATGTCACAATCATTGTCTCCCCTTTGTGCAGCTGTCACCAAGCCACAGTTGATGGGGCCAACCTATTTCTTTTTGGGTTACACAAAACATGGGTTCAGACTACATCTAAGCTTATCCTTAGTGGTTGGACATTGCCAGGTCCTGGCCTAACTGGGCCATAGCTTGTGATCAAACAAGAAGTGGACTGTGTTTGCATATCCTTGGGGGGAGGGGGGCGCAGAGTGGTTTCCCAGGTGCTGGAAACAGTCATTTTTGCTCAGAGTGGGATTAGATTAGGCTAGAAAGTTTGACTCCTCTAGGTTGGGGATAAAATGTTGAATTTTCTGGGGCAGGGGCTAATATAAATAGTTGTGCTCTTCATACCAATCAGGGGTGGTCCGTAAGGAAGCTGTCGGTGTCAGCCAAATCTGGGACTAGTTTGGCCACATGGACGACTTCCGGTAGGAGCGCTACCATTGTGGCCATAACCGGTTAATCACATCAATGATGTCACAAACATCCCCACCCATTTGTGTATGTATACCTGTGACCAGGCTGCAGATTTGGCCAACATAGATGGTCTCCTTCTGGGTTCCACCAAACCTGGGTTTGCATTAAAAACAAGTTCATCCCTAGTGGTCAGACATTGCTAGGTTCTGTCCCGCCTGGGCTGTAGCTTGTGGTGATCAAGCAAGAAGTGGACCACGTTTTTGCATATCCTGGGGGACACACAAGAGTTTCCCAGGTATTGGAAGCAAGCATTATTGCACACAGAGCGGGTATAGATTGGGCTAGAAGGTAGACCTCTTTGGGGTTGCAATAGAATGTAGAATTCTCCGGGGCAGGGACTAATACAAAAAAGTTGTGTTCTTCATAGCACTCTACTTAGGGTGGTCGGTAAGGACGCTATCAGTGCCAGCATTTACGGGGGGAGGGGCAGGGGCAAATTTGGCCACATGGACAGCTTCTGGGAAGGAGGCTGTAATTGTGCCCATATTAGCTCAGTGATCTCAATGTCACAAGCATCTCCCCCCTTTTAGCATGTGCAGCTGTGACCAAGTCATAGCTAACTGGGTCAATGCGGACAGTTTCCACCTGAGTTCTGGGGCTCAGATGAAAACCAAGCTCTTTCCTAGTGGTTGGGCATTGCCAGGTTCTGCTCCAGCTGGGCCGTAGCTTGTGGTGATCAAGAAGTGAATCAGGTTTCATATCCTGGGGGGCACGCAACAGTTTCCCAGTTGTTGGAAGCGATCATCATTGGGTTTTTCCCAGTTTATTTATCTCCTAAGGAAAAACGAGGTGCTGGCGCACATATGATGCCACATGTCTACAATGGTTTCAGATGGCGAATCTAGTTGGGTTTAAAGTGTTACTAAACCCAGGAGCCTGCATTCACTATATCTGGTCTCCCACAGTACACAGAACTAGAATTATTTAGTAAATATAAACTGCTAAACTTTTCATCAGCAGTATATAGCATGCTTGTGATTTCCGAGTGTCAGGTCGAGCACTGGTTACAGCTTGTAAGGGGAGTTTTCATTCTCCTCTGGCTGTCCTGCATGACCCCTGACCCTCTGTCTGGACAGTGCTGATTGGCCCTGTGCTGATCACAAGCACCCTCCCCCCCAAAAAAAAACACAAAAAAAAAAACTCTCTAGCAATACACCCCAAACTGAGCATGTGCAGAGTGCCTCCAAGGCTTTGTACTATTAGGAAGTGAATTGTGGACAGTAAAAAAAAAAAAAAAATGGGAGAATCAAAGGACAGGATCAAACAGCCTTTTTACACAATGGGGAGGATTAACCCCTTAGTCTGTATATGCAGTAAAGCATGTTCACTGTGGAACCTGAGTTTACTGTTGTGGGTTTAGTAACACTTTTTAAGGGTGGAAGGATGAGTCCTTCAGCGGACCGTTTGCCTGTCATAAGCGCGTGGTCACCCCTTACAACATATCCGATGTCAGAATTTGTAAAATGAGCACGTACAGTAATTTGGCGGAGGAGTAGTCTTGTGCGGTACCTGGCGTACCCTTCCAGCATCATTTATTTAAATGAGGATCATTCTGTTCTGCACAAAGGACATTTTGCCTGCAGCTCCAATAGGTCGTTAATGTGATATGCCGCATGGAAATTTAAACTGGACTCTTCCTTCCCTTTTGTGGTTTGCTACATTTTCCTAATCTCTGGTGTTTTTGTTTTTTTTTTCTTGTCTTTAGGTGCTCCAGAAATTGGGGAAAGCAGACGAGACGAAAGATGAGCAGTTTGAACAATGCGTGCAAAACTTCGGCAAACAGCTGGTGAGTGCCCACGAAACGCGCTGGTTTTATACCTCTCACTTTAACCACGTGGGGAACCGCCCACCATACATGTACAGCGACAAGGCGGCCGCTCTGAGCCAGATCACATACCTCGTGTGCAATCTGACGCTTCCGGGGTCTGGGGCGCGCGCCGCCCGTGACTTGCTGTGATCACACACAGCGGGAGCCCAGCAGACTCCATGTCTGCCGGCACCCACTGATAACACCGGACACAGGCAGAACGACAATCTGCCTATGTAAACAAGACCATTGTGTCGGAGGGGACGGCATGGATCCAGTGTTTCTGCAAAGCAAAGACGTGGATCTATACCTTCCCCTAGTCAAAGCACCCCCCCCCCCGGTGTGTAAGCACACGGTTAACCCCTTCCCAGTCAGTGACATTAGTAGAGTGACAGTGCATATTTTTAGTGTCACTGGTCCCCAAAAAGTGTCAGATGTCCGATTTTGTCCACCACAATATCGCAGTCCTGCAATTAGTTGCCGATCACTGCCATTATAAAGATACATTAAAAATAATTAATTTCCCATAGTTTGTAGGAGCTATTACTGTGGGAAAGTTCCCCCAGGGGTTTTTTTTTTTTTTTTTTAGCAGCAGGGTAAATGAATTGTAAAGAGTAAATAGATTTAGAAAAATGCATTCTTTATTGAAAAATTAACGTACAATATTTTCATGGTAGTTAAAATATGAGCTCTGGTAGGAGAGTAAAACCATTCCAAATACAAAGGGTGCACACACAAAATTATACACAACATCACATGATAGAATGTCTGATGTATAACAATGGCTGACGCGTTTCGACCCTTGCGATTGGGGTCTTCTTCAGAGGCAAGGTTTTTCCCATGCTATACGCTTATTGGCTTTTTTTTTTTTTTTACCAAAAATATGTAGCAGAAAACATATTAGCCTAAATTGATGAAGATATTATATTTGTTCCAGTTTTATTATTATTATTGGGTATGTTTTTATAGCAGAAAGTTAAAAAAAAAAAAAAATTATATATATTTTAAATATATTAAAAAAAATTATATATATTTTAAATATATTAAAAAAAAAGTATATATATTTTAAATATATTAAAAAAAAAAAAAAAAATATATATATATATATAATTTAAAATGTATATAAAAAATTTCCCCCCCAAAATTGCCACTTTTTTTGTTTATAGCGCAAAAAATAAAAACCACAGAGGTGATCAAATACCACCAAAACTCTATTTGTGGGGAAAAAAGTGCCACAAATGGGTACAGCATTGCACGACTGCGCAATTGTTGGTAAAAGTAACGCAGTGCCGTATTGCAAAAAAATGGCCTGGTCATTAAGGAGAGTAAATCTTCTGGAGGGAAAGTGGTTAAAACGGCACATTGCCTTTCTTAGAAATACAAGTGGAAGTTTTGGTTACAGAAACGTGTAGTACATACCCAAACCCATGGCTACGCTAAAGACTTGCTCCTTACATCACAAAGACAACCCAGGTGCTGCCACAGCCCATCTTCACTCTCTGTCAAAAATATAAAGAATGTAAGCCGCACTCCAAAACATGGCTCTTCTTTTTGTGTTTTAATCATTTTGTCAAAGACTGCATACAACGTCTCCACCCAAAGGCAACCTTTCTTGATGTGTTTCACCACTGCTGGCTTGCTCCCAAGCATAGGAGACTTTAAAAATGACTTCACACAATGTCTCCACCCAACAGCAACCTTCCTTTTCATGTGTTTCTCCACTGCTGGCTTTCTCACAAGTATGGGGGACTTTAAAAATGTCTCCACCCAAAAGCAACCTTCCTTTGATGCGTTTCTCCACTGCTGGCTTGCTCACAAGGACGGGGGACTTCCAAAAAAGACTTGGCACAATGTCTACACCTAAAGCTAACCATTGACATGTTTCACCACTGCTGGTTTTCTCACAAGAATAGGGGACTTCTCCTATCCTCATGAGCAAGCCAGTACCGGAAAAATGCATCAAAGGAAAGTTGGTTTTGGGTGTGCTGTCTTTTTTGACAATTGTTAAACACGGAAAGAGCCAAAATTTGGCATCCGGCTTATGTTGCAGAAATGTGTAGTTTTGAGTGAAGCAAACCTTTACTGGGCAAGTGAACAATTTACCGGTATTGCTTCTATTGTCTAAATGTTGAAGGAACTGTGTAATGCATTGAATGCCGTATAAGTTGCATAATTCATTAAAAGGTTACATGCAGGAGTTCTATATCCTCAGTAATGTAACAAAAATGGAAATTGCCAGGAGAACCAAATACAACTTTATTCCAATAAACGTCAGAGGGACAAAAACATGGACAGTGTCGGTGACAGTAGACATGTCAGTAGGGCAGTGGATAGTGTCTTTTTTAAATTTTATTATTATTATTATTATTATTTATACCTTTTTTTTTTTTTTTTTTTTTTAATATATATTCTATTTTACAATTTTTTTTTAGTGTTTTTTTTTCCTTATAATATTATTTAAAAAAAAAAAAAAAAAATATGTATGTATATATATGTATGTATATATGTATATATGTATATATATATATATATATATTATCTTTTTTTTTTTTTTTTAGAGCACCCTTGTGGGGCTTTGGTAAAATATCAAGGGTCTAAACAGACCCCTGATGTCTCACTTTTGAGACCGGGAAAGGGACTGGGGACAGAGACTCCGGAGTCGTTCTCTGCAGCCTCAGCTGCACTGGACAGTCAATGAACGGGAGGCGTTCTGTGCTGAGCGGCTTCCTGTTCATTCACAAAGCGAAGCATAGTAAACAGTTACTATGCTTCAGTTATGGATGAACACAGTGAGTGATTGGTACAGAAAAGGAAGGGGCCTGTAAATGACCTATGTACCGGCCTTTTCCCCACTCTCCATTCTGAATTATGGGTGGGTGACACAGAGGGGCTCGGGCAGCAGAGGGAATCTGTACTGCACGGGGTGATTAGGGTGTGCCCAGGCACGCCAATGGCTACACGAGTCATCCGTCCTTAGTCAAGATGGCTGCAGTCAGGAATGCTACAGGGGTTTATAGTTTTTCAAAAAGGTTTCTTAAAATAAAGCATAGAGACATGGATGGATGGGGGTTGAGTATTCAAAATAAATTAAGCCGTGTTTTCCATCTCAGTGATCAGATACAGTTTTTAGTTCCGCTTTAAAGGGAAGTGTTACTTTTGTACAGTAAGAGAATTACAACATTCGACCTAGAAAGCAGAATATTGCATACAGAACAAGAATTGGCTCATGGTAAAAATTGACACTGGGCGCTATCCTCCACCAGCCGCAGAAGGTCCAAAGACTACTTAGCAGTTGTATAGACTGTCAGCTCTTTGGCTCAGCAAAGTCCAGGCTCTCCTGTGGGGGGGTGGCTGTGCTTTTCCCCCCATGCGCCTTGTTGCCGAAATGATCCAAACTGGTCATGCATGCTGCTGTTCCGGAGGTCCCGGGCCGATACCACCGAGTCTGTTATTACACAAGGGTATAAATATTTGATGGCACTTATGTTAAAGCTCAATTGAACTTTCAGTGTCACTTGCAGCCCAATTAAAGTGGTGTGCACCCGTAATTTAATTTTTTTTTTTTTTAAAGTCAGCAGCTACAAACACTGTAGCTGCTGACTTTTAATAAGGACACTTGTCTGTCCAGGGAGCCCCCCCCCCCCCCCTCCCAGGCCGTTCCATCCATCGGATCGGGTGCAGACACCACCATTTTAACTAAGGGAAACTGGCAGTGGAGCCTGGCGGCTTCACTGCCCGTTTCCTACTGCGCATGCAGTATGTAGGTATGTTAGAAGAAAAAAAAAAATGTAATATCCAAAAACGAGGGGTGGTCTTTCGTTTGAGACCACCTCTCAAAAGTGGGTGGAACTCCTTTTTAAACTTTAAAAATTCTTTCCAGGTGCAAGAAAACCTGTGCAAAGTCTTACAATTCCTCCTCTTTCTGAACAGAAAGGCCCTTGCGTTCTGTGTGGAAGCAGTGGTCTCTCTGTAGAGGTCTGACCTGCCCCCTGCCAAGTCGAGAATAAGAGTTCTTCAATTGGCAGGGAGCATGATCTTCTCATTTACGGTATCCGGGTATCCTATATGATCGCTATGATTGGTCATAGTGATCACTAGACATATGCAGTTCGTTTTTTGTTCCGAATTGAAATTCGAACACCTTTTTTTTTTTTTTTTGGAAATTTTGATGTATCCGAATTTCCGAATTACAATAGTACCGAATTTAAACGAATCCGAAATAATGAAGAAAAAAAAAATTTGGATGAAGTTCGAATTTTGAATCCCAATTTTTAAATAGTTTTCGACTTCAAAAAGTTTTACATTTTTGTTTTCCAATTTCCAAAGAGAATAAAAGAGAATAGAAAATAAAAGAATAGAAAAGAAAAGAATATAATGGAGTAAAACAGAACAAAATAGTTTCTATTCTATTATTTTCTATTTTGTTCTGTTTTACTCCATTATATTAAATTTTTATTTTCCGTTCTTATTCTTTTCTATTCTAATAGAATAGAAAAGCGAGAATATAACCTTCTAAAATTCGCATTTAAAAAAAAAAAAAAAAAATTTTAATTCGGAAAAGAATAGGAAAGGAAAGAATAGACATATAATAGATTTAGAAAAGAATAAAAAAAAAACAAAAAATAACCCCGATAGAATAGAAAAGAATATTACCATTTCCCAAAATTCTAATTTCTAATCCAGTTAGAAAAATATACTTCAGTTTAGTCGGCTCCCGCTGAGCTCTCTCTGGCTGAGTATCTGGAGCACTGATCAGCCTCCAGCCACACGCCGCCTCCTGTTCGCTCTTCAGCAGCGATAAGAAATTCTCCTATTCATGTCCAGCCTAGGAGAAGAAATGGGCACATGAACTGGGATGGCCGAGCTGTCACCATTCTTAAAGCCGAAGTTTAATCTGTTTGTTTTTTGCCTTTTTACCGTGTCCTTTTTTTTTTTTTTTTTTTTTTTTTTTTTCTTCCCTCTTCATCAACATACCACTGTAAATTTTCAAGTAAATCTTTCCATTTTCATGACCTTATTTTAGAACCACTGGATCTCTGTGCTCCTCTATTCAGGAAGATCGTGGCTGATGGGAGGGGTTGGTGGGGTGCTGCACAAAGCTTCTTGATACCATCACAGCACCCTGCTTCAGCGGAGGCCGGTCCATAAGGGGCACAGGGGCGCCGCCCCCCCCCCCCTAATCTCTATGCGCCGGCCCCTAATCTCCATGCGGGGCACTGGATTGCATAGAGCTCTACGAGGGTGTTTGTTTTGTTTTTTTTGTTTTTTTTATTATTATTAAAAAAAAAAATAAATATATATATATATATATATATATATATATATATATATATATATATATATATATATATATATATATATATATATATATATATATATTTTTAAGCGTACCATTAGAGCCGGAGGCTCTAATTGGCTTCAAAAAGGTTGGGCTCGTGGGGGGGGGCGGGGCACTGCGCTCCGAGCTTGGGACAGTAACATTTTTGCTATTGCCTTCCTGCTTCTCCTCCCCGGCCAATCAGGACAGGAAGCGGATCCTAACACCGGAAGGAGAAGCGACAGGACTGGCTGGGAGAAGCCACCAAAGCCGCCCGCGGCCTGGTAAGTGCGGGGATGGCGAGCACGCAGGAGTCGGGGCGACTGGTTTGTTTGTTGAGCCCCCCCCCCCCAAAAAAAATGGAGCATCAGCCGCCACTGCTCCAAAGTCCTCAGTCCTGCAGTTGAATTGGCTTCCATGCACCGCTGCACTGCTGATTTGGCATTCTACAGTTTTTTTTAGTAAATCAATCGCCCTATGTTTTTATTATTATTTTGCCCTGACATACACTTGAAAAGACGACGATCTCTGTGAATTAATGACCTGAGCATAAAATGAGACTTGTGTGGGCGTCTCGTACACAACCAGCAACCGCAAATCCCCCCCCCCCCCCCCCCCAGAAGACTTCCAAGACTGAATTGCAAGAACATCAGAATGTTAACCACTTCAAGACGAGGATACACATACATGCGGACTTGTGTTTTGACTCTCGCCGAGAGGCCCGAGTCTTTTATATACGATCATTAACCCGGGACGTCTGGTTCAGGATCACCTGATCAAGGGGAAAGGCTCTGATTGGCTATCACAGTGATCAGTCACTGTACAGCCTGCCCCTGTCTTTGTTTTCTCCTCTTGAATAGAGGAAAAGTTACGTTGAATCTTTTGCATCTATTTCTCTTTTGCTAGCTCTTGCCAACCGCCGAACTAGGAAAATAAGTCATGATTTTGACATTTTCATACCAGAGTTATAGCATCAGCTAGATGCCATAACGCTGGTATTAAAAAAAAATTTCTTCAGGCGCCGGTCTTTCCAATAAAAGTCACCCGAGCAGCTGATTAGCCTCTGGATCACTTTTAGAAGCGGTGGGACGTCCCTTCTGGTTCACGGCCAATGCAAGTAGGCTTTTTTTTTTTTTTTTTTTCTAATGCTTTCCATTTTAGAGAAGAGATGAGGGGTAATCCTGACTCCAGATATCTTCATAAAGAGGACTTGTCATGCTTTATTATTGTCACAAGGGATGTTTATATTTCTTGTGATGGCAATAAAAGTGATCTAAGTGATTTGGGATCACAGGCAGAACCACGGCAATTCTGTCCGTAATTCAAAATCGTGAAGCGTGAATGGAGTCTAACGGGCATTGCCTTTGTCCATGCCAGCGAGCGTTTGCCTTTTGGCCGGGCGAGAGGGTTTGCCTTTTGGCCGGGCGAGAGGGTTTGCCTTTTGGCCGGGCGAGAGGGTTTGCCTTTTGGCCGGGCGAGAGGGTTTGCCTTTTGGCCGGGCGAGAGGGTTTGCCTTTTGGCCGGGCGAGAGGGTTTGCCTTTTGGCCGGGCGAGAGGGTTTGCCTTTTGGCCGGGCGAGAGGGTTTGCCTTTTGGCCGGGCGAGAGGGTTTGCCTTTTGGCCGGGCGAGAGGGTTTGCCTTTTGGCCGGGCGAGAGGGTTTGCCTTTTGGCCGGGCGAGAGGGTTTGCCTTTTGGCCGGGCGAGAGGGTTTGCCTTTTGGCCGGGCCGGGCGAGAGGGTTTGCCTTTAGACCGGGCCGGGCGAGAGGGTTTGCCTTTAGGCCGGGCGAGAGGGTTTGCCTTTTGGCCGGGCGAGAGGGTTTGCCTTTTGGCCGGGCGAGAGGGTTTGCCTTTTGGCCGGGCGAGAGGGTTTGCCTTTTGGCCGGGCGAGAGGGTTTGCCTTTTGGCCGGGCGAGAGGGTTTGCCTTTTGGCCGGGCGGGAGGGTTTGCCTTTTGGCCGGGCGAGAGGGTTTGCCTTTTGGCCGGGCGAGAGGGTTTGCCTTTTGGCCGGGCGAGAGGGTTTGCCTTTTGGCCGGGCGAGAGGGTTTGCCTTTTGGCCGGGCGAGAGGGTTTGCCTTTAGACCGGGCCGGGCGAGAGGGTTTGCCTTTAGACCGGGCCGGGCGAGAGGGTTTGCCTTTAGGCCGGGCGAGAGGGTTTGCCTTTAGACCGGGCCGGGCGAGAGGGTTTGCCTTTAGACCGGGCCGGGCGAGAGGGTTTGCCTTTAGACCGGGCCGGGCGAGAGGGTTTGCCTTTAGACCGGGCCGGGCGAGAGGGTTTGCCTTTAGACCGGGCCGGGCGAGAGGGTTTGCCTTTAGACCGGGCCGGGCGAGAGGGTTTGCCTTTTACGTTAACCCCTGAGTGCAGTTTGGCTATAATGACTTGCCAATGTTTGCTCTGTAATTAGTACTTGGAGCAGGGCTTTTTGATGTCATGTGCGAAGTCTGGCTGCCTCTTCAGTCCCTGGTTTATAAAGCTCCGGTGCTGGAATGTGCTTTGTCCTGCTCAGTCAGGACTCTGTGCAGGAAGTCGGTATGTGGTCTGTAGAAGGGAAAACATCCTCCAGGATAGATCTATAGACATGACTCGACCTCAGAAAACAGACAGATGCTGAGTGAGCAGAACGTGGAGAAGATCATCTGGTGTGTTCCTTCTGCAAATCTGATGAACGTTGTGAAATAGAATTCCGAATGTCACCAGAGCAAAACAAAGACATTGAAGATTCCTCCGGTCACAGCAGCTGGAGGTAAAAGATCAGCCCTGAAAATCCATAAGATGTGTGTGTAATCTTATCTGGTCCTGATTAACGCCTGGTAGAAAGTGGAATTTTGAACATGCTTTTGGGGGAAGAGATGTCAAAAATCATAAAACATGATAGCTAATGGGAACCAGTCCTGTTTGGGACTAACACATAAAGCACATGGTGGCTACTGTACTGTATGCTCTGGTGCTGCCCCGTTGGTCTTCAGGGGCCCCTTTTGCTTGCATATAAAGGTCCAGGTACACATACGCAAATAGGACCAACATCTGAAGATTCGGACAAGTCCAACGTGGTGGGGTCACTGGCAATGACGGTAATGGCATTTAGCTTTATTGCCTCGAAAAAAGTGTCCCAATCATAAACTGGGCCTTGTTTGCATAGGTGAAGCTGGGTTTCTTGGATGCCTCTCATGGGCAGATTGGGGCATGCCTCAGTCTCTGGCCAAGTGCTTTTTCCTCCATGGGGTTGTGGGGGTCGCCTTTACTTACATCTTGATGGCAGGTCCAGGACTAGTAATGTTGCTAAAGACCGCCTCCATGCTAAAACGGTGGCTTAAGAGTTTGACCATGTCCATCCCAGCAAAGGGTCCCAGACAACGGGGAAAGGCGCTTGCAGAGCCAGGACTAGTGTAATACTTGAAGTGGACCTCTTAGGAGCTGTACAAATCTTTTTTCATGCAATTGGCTACTGGGCAATGGCAACATGAATGTAAAAGCTAAAGTCATTTTTACATCATTTTACGGTGATGAACAAAGTGGCTCAGGTGTGGTAAGACCAAGTAATAATAAAAACAAAATTGAATTAGGACAACGAGGTGTTTCCTCGTAAAACATTTTTAGTTCCGGTGAAAACGCAAATGTAATCTACATTTGGCCAAATAAAAAAGGATTTATTTTTGTTGAGGATGCTTGGTGTATCATTCTCTTCTTGGAAGAACTATCTGTATGTTTGTGCTGTCCTTTCTTGTGTATTATCTAGAGTGAGTCATTGTTGCTGAGATTCGGTTACGTTCTCAGCCCCCATATTTTGCAATCTCTTCTGCAAAGATTAAAAAAAAAGCAAACAAAAGACCAGCGTCTCGGCCGTGAATGAACCACATGTAATACCTTGACTCTGCGCCAGAGGCGGGGCCAGCTGAGATGAATACAGAAAGCCTCCACCACCACTCCTCATTCCATGTTTCTGATGTTTGTAGGATGATATCTTGGCCTTGTAGCATGCTTGGCCTTGAAGACCTGAGCTGATAAGAAACATCTGTGCTGGAGAAGATGCAGACCCTGGAGAAGATACAGACTCTGAACTTTCTCCTGTATGATCATTAACCAGTTACTCGCCACTCTTCGGGGTTCCGAAAATAGATTTCTGAAAGTGTGAAAATTATGTGTGTGTGTGTAATAATTTGTGCTCAAAAGTTTACATACCCTAGCAGAGCTTGTGATTTCTTGGCCATTTTTCAGAGTATATGAATGATAACACAAAACATTTCTTTTACTCATGGTTCGTGTTTGGCTGAAGCCATTTATTATCAATCAACTGTGTTTACTCTTTTTAAATCATAATGGCAACAGAAACTACCCAAATGACCCTGATCAAAAGTTTACATTTTACTTAATACCGTGTATTGACCCCTTTAACATCAATGACCGCTTGAAGTCTTTTGCAGTATTTGTGGATGAGGCTCTTTATCTTCTCAGGTGGTGAAGCTGCCCATTCCTCTTTTCAAAAAGCCTCCAGTTCCTGTAAATTCTTGGTCTATCTTGCATGAACGGCACGTTTTGAGATCTCCCCAGAGTGGCTCAATGATATTGAGGTCAGGAGACTGAGATGGCCACTACAGAACCTTCACTTTATTCTGCTGTAGCCAATGACAGGTCTACTTGGCCTTGTGTTTTGGATCATTGTCATGTTGGAATGTCCAAGTACGTCCCATGCACAGCTTCCTGGCTGATGAATGCAAATGTTCCTCCAGTATTTTTTGATAACATACTGCATTCATCTTGCCATCAATTTTGACCAAATTTCCTGTGCCTTTTTTGTAGCTCACACATCCCCAAATCATCAGTGATCCACCTCCGTACCTTTCATCATAAGCCTTGTTGACTCCTCTTCAAATGTAGTGTTTATGGTTGTGGCCAAAAAAGCTACATTTTGGTCTCATCCCTCCAAATGACTTTGTGCCAGGAGGTTTGAGGCTTGTCTCTGTGCTGTCTGGTGTATTGTAAGCGGGATACTTTGTGGCATTTGCGTAGTAATGACTTTCTTCTGGCGACTCAACCATGCAGCCCATCTTTATTCAAGTGCCTCCTTATTGTGCATCTTGAAACAGCCACACCACATGATTTCAGAGTCCTGTATTTCACCTGAACTTATTTGTGGGTTTTTCTTTGCAGCCCAAACAACACCTGACTAGAACATCTACAATAACTTGTTGGACATCCTATTCTGAAACAATGGGCATTAATATGGAGTTACCCCGTCCTCCTTAGCTGTTTTAACCATCTTCGTTTTACGGGGAAGACTAGCCACAAGAATTTGGGGTGTGCCTGTGGGAATTTGTGCCCATCTGTGAGGTCAGGTACTGATCTTGGATGAGAAGACCTGGCTTGCAATTGGCATTACATTTCATCTCGGGGGGGTCTTCAGTAGGGTTGAGGTGCAGGCCATTATAGTTCCACCACACCAAGTTCATCAAACCATGTCTTTATGGAGATGTTTAAGACTGGGCTCATTCCAATTGACCCTAAGGATGTTTAGTAGGGTTAAGGTCAGGGCTCTGTGCATAACACTGGAGTTCCTCCCTAACCAACTTCTCCATAAAGACATGGTTTGAGGAGTTTGGGTGAACAGCTGGCTCATTCGAATTAATTTCAAAGGTGTTCAGTAGGGTTGAAGTCGGGGCCCTGAAGACCACTGGACTTTCTCCACACGAAACCATGTCTTTATGGAGAGGGCAGGGCTCTGTGCAGGCCATTCAAGTTCCAAAGCACCAAATGCATTCAACCATGTCTTTATGGCGATGTTGGATGAGAAGACCTGGATCATTCCATTTCATCACAGAAGTATTCAGTAGGAATGATAGGGGGCTCAGTCCATTATTCAAGCTCAGTCATAGCATTCAATATATACATTTTTTTTTTTTTAAATTTATTTTTACTGTTTGCTTTTTTTTTTCAATGTGAAACATGTAACTATACATTATCTCACAAAAGTGAGTACACCCCTCACATTTTTGTAAATATTTTCTTCTATCTTTTCATGTGACAACACTGAAGAAATGACACTTTGCTACAATGTAAAGTAGTGAGTGTACAGCTTGTATAACAGTGTAAATTTGCTGTCCCATCAAAATAACGAAACGCACAGCCATTAATGTCTAAACCACTGGCAACAAAAGTCAGTACACCCCTAAGTGAAAATGTCCAAATTGGGCCCAAAATGTCTATTTTGTGTGGCCACCATTATTTTCCAGCACTGCCTTAACCCTCCTGGGCATGGAGGTCACCAGAGCTTCACAGGTTGAGACTGGAGTCCTCTTCCCCTCCTCCATGATGACATCACGGAGCTGGTGGATGTTAGAGACCTTACGCTCCTCCACCTTCCGTTTGAGGATGCCCCACAGATGATCAATAGGGTTTAGGTCTGGAGACATGCTTGGCCAGTCCATCACCTTTACCCTCAGCTTCTTTAGCATACTGTATGTATCTTAAAAATATTAACAAAGAAAGTTTTAATTGTTTATAAAATAGAAGTGAAAATAATTAAATTGAGAATAAGGCGTTAATTAAGGCTAATTAGAGTAAATAAAGTGTTAATAAGGGGTTATAAGGAACATTTAATAAAAACAAAAAAATATTATTTTGTAGATGGACGTTCATCCCTTTTGATCTGTAGATGAATAAACCGATATAAAAAAACATCGTTCCTTTTTATATCTTTCTGTTACAGCTGCTGAGCAATGTTTATAAATACTGCCTGGCTGCTGCTTTTTTTTTTTTAAATTTTTTTTTTTTTTTTTTTTTGACAGCTCCAATTGCCGTGACTTCATTTTAGACCCTGCTGACAGCCGAATGAGTCATTGGTCGTTGAGGACACGGAGGCCCCGCTCCATAACAACCAATAATTAGCGTTTTTTTTTTTTTTTTTTTTTTTATTGCAGCTGTCAGTGGGGGAATCCCGCTGACAGCTGAAAGAACGGAGCCTGCAAGTATCTGTTTCAGGTATCGGAGCATTTGCACGGGTACCTATACTTGTGCAAATGCTTAGTATCGGTGCAGCCCTACTAGTAATGTTTCTCATTGGTATTCTTTAAACATGAGAGAGGGAGAGGAGATATATATATTCCAGTCTATAGCAACCAGAAGTTTCTGGAGTACAACAGGAAATGGAAACAAGAGATTGTGGCAGACAAGATCTCCACTTTTGTTCTGTACCATTGTTTGAAAGCCGTATAATTTACAGGGTGGGCGGTGACTGGCAATTTTAGGCTTCCCAGATGGTCTACAGATCTATACATCAGGGTGGAGAATGCGGGTGTGGGGGTTTGGGTGCAGGAGCAGACCATGCAGAGCTATAACAGAACTTGTAACTGTGTGATTCAGCAGGCTGAGAAGAGACAAGTGATTTATTTAATGATCAGGTGCTCCTAGGCATAGATCCGCGTTCCTGGAAGTTGTCTTCCTAGAGAGATCTGTGCTTGTTTTTTCCCTTCCCACTAACCAGCTGTTCCCATGTTTGTTATGAATTTTTAATTTTTTTTCCCCATCACAAACCTAAATCTGGCCATACACTAAAACATATATGTTTTTTATTTTATTGAAAATTTTTATAACACAACATATACCAAAAAAAAAAAAAAAAAAAATATATATATATATATATATATATATATTTCTCTCTCTCTCTCTCTCTCTCTCTCTCTCTCTCTCTCTCTCTCTCTCTCTCTCTCTCTCTCTCTCTCTCTCTCTCTCTCTCTCTCTCTCTCTCTCTCTCTCTCTCTCACGATTTTTTTGTTTGGATTAAAAAGTTCACGATTCTCTCACAATTCTAAAAAAAAAGGGCTAACTTTACTGGTTAGTGTTTTTTTTTTTTTTTTTTTAATTGATTAAAGTAGTTTTTTCCAAAAAAATTGCATTTGAAAGACCGCTGTGCAAATGCAGTGTGACATAAAATATTGCAACAACCACCATTTTATTCTCTAGGGTGTCTACTAAAAAAAATATATATATATATAAATGTGTGTGGGTTCTAAGTATTTATTTCAGGTACTTGTATAGTGCCGTCAATTTGCGCAGCGCTTTACATATACAGTACATTGTACATTCACATCAGTCCCTAACCTCAAGGAGCTTACAATCTAAGGTCCCTAACTCACATTCATACATACTAGGGCCAATTTAGACAGAAGCCAATTAACCTCCCAGCATGTCTTTTAAGTGTGGGAGGAAACCGGAGTAATTTTCTAGCAAAAAATTTTTTAAAGCAGTGTTCTGGCCAAAATTATACTTTCTAAATAAAAATACCCCTATAATACACAAGCTTAATGTATTCTAGTAAAGTTAGTCTGTAAACTAAGGTCTGTTTTGTTATTTTATAGCAGTAGTTTGTTATTTTATAAACTTACAGCAGGCCGTGGCCATCTTAAGTGTGGGCATCTGAAGCCAGACTGTATTTCTTCCTGGATCTCATCCTCATCCGCGGCTCCGGCCCAGCCCCCCCCCGCATTACTACGCCAGTCCCTCTGACTCTCCAGCAGCCACCTTCAGCAGCCGGTCGGCCGCTCAGGACACGCCGCGGCTCCGGCCGCCCTCGGCAGCTCTCCACTTCTCCCCCCTGCAGCATTCAGCCGGTCCCTCCTCTACCCATCCGGGCGCCGCCTAGTCAGCCGGCCGGCCGCCCGGGACTCTTCGCGGCTCCTGGTCGGCAGATTACAGCACTTACCGTCCCCTCTACTGACCAGCCGCTCCAGCGGGTCCGCACCCCTCTTCCAACTGATCATCTCCACCGGACGGTGTGGGCAGCAACGTTGGGACAGCCCGCGGTTCGGGCCTAGCCGGCGGCCATCTTGGTACTCCCTCTGCCGGCCAGCCACGGCTTAGGCCCAGCCGGCGGCCATATTGGCACACCCAGGAAAACGGTGCAGCATCCTAGGACTTCCTCCTGAGGCCATCAGCCCCCAGCCATCACCCCTGATTGGACCCACTACCCCCTAGTCATCTATCCAGCCATACCCCCCCCCCTCTGTGGCCTCCACCGCAGCCGCGGTCCCAATCACCACGTTCTAGCCGCTAGAGTCGGTGGGACGGACCACGGCTGCAGCCTAGCCCAGCCAGCTTGCCACCACATCCCCTCACTGTTGTCCAACAGAGCCCCGTGCCCTCTGCACCGGGAATCGCCCCTCCTGCCACTGGACCTCACTGCGGGGGCACTAGAGATTCACCGGGGGCCAGTCTACCTCAATTCGCCCGAGACGCAGCCACCGCACCAGCTCCCCCTCCTTCACCTTCGGGACCTTCAGCACAGGTAAGCCACCGGGGGCACTCGAGAAGTTGATCCAGGGGCCCTTGTCCGATCGCCCCTCGGGGGGGTCAGGAAGGAATTTTTTCCTCGACTGCACCATTGGCCTACGCAGCCAGGGGTTTTTTTTGCCTTCCTCTGGATCAACGAGAGGGAGGTAGGCAGCCACCTCCCTCCAGTACCTCCGCTCCAACACTCAGCCGTCACTCTCACCACTCCAGAGCAGTGGTCAGCCATCCGATCCCCCCATCCCCCTGCAAGGCTATCATCGCCACACCAGTGCCTTCGTCATACAAATTTCTTTTCTAGCAACGCCGCCTTCCGCATCATGTGCAACTTCAAGTACACAGCAGATACCCTCCACAGGCTAAGATACACGGCCGCAACTTTACCGACCACCACGCAAAAAAGACTAAAAAAAGAACAATTACTAAGGACCAACCCACAATCAACCATCAAAGGCAGGGAGACACCGATCCAACCACAACAACTAGCATGCGCCCTGATCAACACCAGATCTGCAGTCAAGCACAGGCTGGAAATCCGCGAGTTCATCACCGAAAACAACATAGACTGCCTCTTCATTACAGAAAGCTGGCTAACTTCCGACTGCAACACCATCCTAACTGAATTGGTGCCCAAGAACTACAGTATCCTATCTGAGCATAGAATAGGAAAAAAAGGAGGAGGTCTAGCAGTGATTTTCAAATCGCACCTGGGGCTCACCAAACCAAACTTACAGAACTCAGTGCCTTTCATGGAAACACTCTCACTGCACCTTCAAACAACACCTCAAGACACCATTCACATACTACTATGCTACAGACCACCTGGACCAAAGACCAATCTCCTCACACCGCTCACTGAATTCTTCTCAATGCACACCTTGAAAACCAAAAACCTTCTGGTACTTGGGGATTTCAATCTATGGGCAAACTCCGCCCAAGACCCTATGGCAACCGCCTGCGTTAACCAAATGGAAGAACTTGGCCTGCAACAACTGATAAATGCTCCTACGCATGGTTCAGGACACACTTTAGATCTCATCTTCAAACAGAATATGGACATCGACGTATTGAACATCACCCCACTACCATGGACGGACCACCATGCTATCAAATTTAAAATCACCACGAACACCACTCTCCAAAAACAGAAACGGGCAATAGCAACACACTGGAATAGATCTCAGAAGAAACTACACTCTGAACTCTTCAAAACTACATTGTCGAGCAAAATTCTTCTGCTAAACCCAAACCTCTCAACGGAACAAACACTCGACTCCCTAAACAATGCTTTACTACAAACAGCAGACTCCGTGGCGCCAAAACGCAGAACACCCGTCCGCACAAAAAACTCGAGTTGGTTTAATGGCACTCTCACCCTACTCAAGCAAGAACGCAGAAGAGCTGAGAGAACTTGGAGAAGAAATCCCACCAAGGAAAACCATGCTAACTACAAAGCACTCACGGTGAAATACCACAAGGCAATCTTCAAAGCCAAAAAAGAACATTTTGCAGACACCATCTCATCCGCCTTAAACCGCCCACGGGAACTTTTCAAAATAGTTGCTCAATCAATGAACCCGGCCTGCCTAGAGCCCCCTGCAAACGATACTCAAGAATTCTGCAATGAGTTATCAGATTTCTTCATCGACAAAATCGACAACATTCGGAAAGCAATTCATCAGAAAATAACAACCAACCTCACCCAACCAATGCAAAAAGATGATATCGACACGAACATCACTCAACCACCAAAGTTCTCTTTGTCCCCAATCACCACGGACACGACTAAAAACATCATCAGAAGCCTTCGCGACAGCACATCACCGAACGACATCATCCCCACCAAATTGTTCAAAGCATGTTCCGACATCCTGGCCCCCACCCTAACACATCTCATAAATCAATCATTCAAAGAAGGGACTGTGCCAACCTCCCTCAAGCAAGGCATCGTCAAACCCCTGCTAAAGAAACCTAATCTCGACCCTAAAGACCCTAACTGCCGCAGACCAATAACAAGCCTCAACACCATCTCCAAGATTATAGAGAAAGCAGTAGTACAGCAGCTACAACACCACCTGGAGACACACCACCTCCTGGACCCTCTGCAATCAGGCTTCCGCCCAGGCCATGGCACAGAAACAGCACTTCTCAAAATATGGGACGACGCCCTTGAAGCAGCAGATGACGGGGAACCGAGTCTCCTGGTACTGTTAGACCTCAGCGCAGCATTCGATACAGTGGACCACAATACTTTACTTGTCCGCCTCTCAGAAGTTGCAGGAGCCACAGATTCTGCCCTAAAATGGTTTACATCCTTCTTAGAGAATCGCTCTCAGACAGTGAAACTGGGAACATTCACCTCGGAATCTCGGGCAGTCTCCTGTGGAGTCCCTCAGGGCTCACCCTTGTCACCAGTGCTATTTAACATCTACATCCGCCCGCTTCTCAATATCATCAGGAAAACGGACCTCTGCTTCCACTCATACGCAGACGACACCCAACTCTACTTTCGCATTAATGGACAGAAAGATCATCATCAGCAACTACAGAAATGCCTCACTTTAATCAATGACTGGATGACCGCTAGCTCCCTCAAACTTAACGAATCAAAAACAGAACTTCTTTTCCTGCAAGCCAACAAAAATTCCAAAATTGAGACTCCGTGGACACCACCCTCCATCCTCGGACAGACCATCTCCCCCAGCACCAAAGTCAAGAGTCTCGGAGTCATCTTTGACTCAGGAATGACAATGGATGCACAAATAGGATCGGTGGTGAGCGGATCTCACCACCTCCTCCGCCTGCTTCGCAGACTCATCCCCTTCATCCCAGAAGAGGACAAAGCGGCAGTTGTGGGAACGATCATCAATTCCCGACTCGACTACGCAAATTCCCTCTACGTAGGTCTACCCCAATACCAGCTTGCGCGCTTGCAACTCATGCAGAACACGGCGGCAAGGCTGTTAACAGGGAAAAAGCCCTGGGAATCCATCTCCCCATCCCTAAAAAGCCTACATTGGCTAACGGTGAAGAATCGGATCACATTCAAGACCCTCTGCCTCACCCATAAATGCATACAAGGAAACGCTCCGCAATATCTCCGGGAAAAAATAAAACACTACACACCGAATCGCAGTCTTCGATCAGCTAACCAAAACCTCCTCCTCATTCCCAAATACCGCTACAAAGCAAAGGGAGAACGTAGATTTGCAGTCCAAGGACCTCGACTATGGAATGCTCTCCCTACCAACCTCCGCATGGAAGAAAACCACCAGGCCTTCAGGAAAAAACTAAAGACCTTCCTTTTCTAGAAGCTGGCTACAGAGAATACATCTAGCGCCTTGAGGCGATTCAGTTCGCAATTTGCAGCGCTTTACAAATTATTCATTCATTCATTCATTCATTGCAGATCTCGCACATGCTCAGTGCAGCACAAGCAGTGTAATAGGTTTAAGGTCAGGTTTCCATAGCAATGGCAGTGTCAGAGGAAGTTGCCGCCCCTTCCCAGAAGGCATTGCATACAGGAAATGATGCGATGGGCCACAGCCAGGGAGGAGGAAGTGAAAAATGAATACAGCAGATATACAGTAGGTGCTGAGAAAAAAAATTAAAAAATATCCAATTCGTTTACAGTGCACAGTTTAGTGAGGGATGCTGAAGAGTTGTTTTTTACTTACACGCAAAGTCTATTCCATTGACAAATTGTTACAATGTTTATACTTAAGTTCAACTGATAAAGAATGTTCTAATTCTTAGCAGACTGCCCAGTTTTTCTCTTACTTTCTTTTGAGGGCTGTTGCTTCAGAAGAGCAGAGAGAATTCTTTGCATAGAACAGGGGTGTCAAACTCAATTTCATCGTGGGCCGCATCAGCATTATTGTCCTCCAAAAGGGCCAGTTGTATCTGTAAGATTAGATGTCCAGCGCATCCCCTCCCCTTACATTAGATGTCAAGAGCCACCCCACCATCAGAAGTTGAGTCCCCTACTCTCCCTAACATCACAGTGCACCCCCTTTCCTTATGCTGCTGCTGGGAAGAAGCTGGATGCATTGCTTGAAAGTAGGGGTCTGGAGGAGGACCAGAGGAGGGCTGGAGCTCTCCTGCAGCTGCAGGAGAGGTGTGAGGGCCGCATGAAATGGCCTGGAGGTCTGGATTCGGTCCGTGGGCCTTGTGTTTGACACCTGTGGCATAGAAAGAATTGTGGAACACTTTAGTCAAGATTGCGATAACGATTCTTGATGATTAATTGTGCAGCTCTTATGAGAGAGAGAGAGAGAGAGAGAGAGAGAGAGAGACTCCTGCCATATACTGTAAATAAGGTCTATTTTCTCCCTACCTCTATATCCAAGCAATCATAACCCCTTGCTCAATACCGTACTTATTTAGTCTAACCACGATGTACAGATAGAATCAAACCTCTTAGATGAATTTCTTAGAGTGTCTCTCATACTCCCTGCGGGAGACGGGTGTATATAGAAGAGGGGGGTGTATATAGGAGAGTCATGTAGTGTCTACTTCCTCCAAGTATCTGTGTAGAGTAGCTGTATGGGTTGGTAGGTGTCGGTGTGAGTTGCTCTCCTCCTCCAGTGCCGGGTATGGCAGAGGTGGGAGAGGAGGACATGGCTCACCAGCAGTCGCAGTCGGCACCCAGCTCGGACACCCTGGCGGTCCCGTAGGTGGACAGCGGACACGGCGGTGGCAGTAATCTGTACCTGAACGAGGATCTGGTGAAGTCTCTGCGGGAGAACCTGTTGCAGCATGACAAGTCCCGGACCCTGAGGAAGACTTCCACCGCCTCCCCTCTGCTCTCCATCAGGAACTCTCCCCGGCTCATCAACTGCTCCTCGCTCAAGCTTCTGCGGAAGAGTCTTGCAGTTGCTTCTCCTACTGGCTGAACAGGAAGTGGATCCTGAGACTCCCGGCCAATCTGGTCTCAGGACCAGCTTCCGGATTGGCTGGGAGGAGAAGCAGGAAGACCATAGCGAATATTAATTTGCCCCGGGCTCCAACCATGTGCTTAAAAAAAAAACAAAAAAAAAAAAAACCTCATTTGAAATCCATGCATCCGGCACCCTGCATGTAATTTAGGGGCCAGCGCATGGATTAGGGGTGGGGGGTGACACCCCTGCACCCCCTAATGGAGCGGCCACCACTGCTCCTCATAAGAAATGCATTTGAGATCAAATATCCAACCAGATATATTCGGAGGATGTGGGGGAAGTCCAATTAAGAGCAATTTGTCTCCGAGCCACAAAAGCGCACGTATAACAGTAACTCTGCATTGGTGGCTTGAGCACTGGGCTGTCAAGGTAACCCAGTAAACATATTAAGGGATCCACCGAAAGGTTCAAATCTAAGATCCCCTTAATTGTGCCCACAACTTCCGCCCAATACCTCCCTGGAGTTTTGGGCAATACCACAGTTTTATAAGGGGGGGGGGGGGGGTTAGGGCAGAAAGGGCATGTGCCTGGGGCAAAACAAAAGCAAAGCTATTCCCAACTCAACCTACCGACCAGCCTGCAACCAACCGAATTATCCTGTCCAAAAGTATGCATTGCACACATTTGCAAAGAAATGCGTAGGCTACAGAGCTCCGCGAGGCACCCCAGTATTTTCTGCAGTCCTAACTCTAAATTTTGAGAGCCTCCATAGCAGTGGTGTCGCTATGGGGGGGCAGGGGGTGCAGCCCACACCGGGTGATACCCGCCAGAGGGGTCAATCTTTCCATTCTTCACCAAGGATGTCATGAGCTGACCACCATTAGATTCTATGGGGGGATATTTAGTGTTCCATCATTGTTAGAGAAATGGTACCTCTCATCAGTGGAGGAATAGTGCCCCATCATTGGTGTCACTGGGAGGAATAATGTCCTGTCACTGGGAGAAATAATGTCCTGTCACTGGGAGGAATAATGTCCCATCAGTGGGAGAAAAAGCGTCCCATCATTGGTGTTGCTGGGAGGAATATTGCCCCATTGTTGGTGTCACTGGGAGGAATAGTGTCCCATCATTGGCGTCACTGGGAGGAATAGTGCCCCAAGGGCCTGATAAATGCAATTAAAGGGCCTCATTGATACTACTTTAAACTTATACCCGGACGGGGGATTTACTAAAACTGGAGCACTCAGAACCTGGTGCAGCTGTGCATGGTAGCCAATCGGCTTCCAACTTCAGCTTGTTCAATTAAGCTTTGACAATAAAACCTGGAAGCTGATTGGTTTCTATGCAGAGTTGCACCAGATTTTGCACTCTCCAGTTTTAGTAAATCTTCCCTGGTGATTGGTCCCTATACTTCACCAAGCTGTACCTGGAGAAAAAAAAACTCATTGTCCCTGAGCAGGGAAGTACCATTCCTGCTGTATGGATACTGAGGGATGGGAGGGGGTGTTTTTTATTGAATTATGTTTTGTAAGGGTCACTTGTCCTTTAAAACATTTTATATCTTACATTTTTTTTTACATGAGTTATCTTATTGTGTATTTGTTTTTATGTTGGATTCTATAGTGTATATGTAGGGCATGCTCTGTGACAGCGGCTGCCTTTTGATTTGTTTCCATTCGGTGAAGTGCTGTCCTCACAGATCAGGCACTCAGCACATTTGTTCATTATGGGATTTTGAGTGGAGAAACTGAAATATTTCACAGAGGCTCACAAATGTTGTTTTTCACTATATAAAATTTCCAAGCGTACCTGACGACTTGTTCATTTTCTTTAACAGACAGAAGGCAGCAAACTTCAGAAGGACCTCCGGACGTACCTGGCATCTGTAAAAGGTAACAATGATTCTTGGCTATAGAGAAAATTTTTTTTTTAATAATATATATATATACGGTATATATGGAGAGGTAGAGATATCTATAGAGAGAGAGATATATCTATAGATAGATACTGTATCTCTCTCTCTATAGATAGATATTCTATATCTATATATCTATCTATATATCTCTCTATCTCTCTAGATAATATATATATCTATCTCTCTATCTCTCTATTTCTCTATCGTCTCTCTCGATAGATAGATAGATAGATAGATAGATAGATATCGAGAGAGATAGATACCTTATTTATCGGCGTATAACACGCACTTTTTTCCCCTTAAAATCAGGGGAAAGTCGCAGGTGCGTGTTATACGCCGATCCCCTGCGATCCCGACCTGTCACATTTTCAAAATCACCGATCGCGATTTGAAAATGGCGCCGCCGGTGCCGAAATACACAGAGCCGGTCCTCGGCTCTTTCCGGCGGCTGTCGTTCATTTTCGGCTCCACTCGTAGTCCTGAGCGGAGCTATCCGAACCTACTTGGCTAGGTTCGGATAGCTCCGCTCGGGACTACGAGTGGAGCCGAAAATGAACGACAGCCGCCGGAAAGAGCCGAGGACCGGCATTGTGTATTGTGGCGCCATTTTCAAATCGCAATCGGCGATTTTGAAGCCCAGAATGGCTGGGATCACTGTAGCAAGGCTGCACTGGGGAAGGCTGCACTGGGGAAGGCTGCACTGGGGAAGGCTGCACTGGGGAAGGCTGCACTGGGGAAGGCTGCACTGGCATGGCTGCACTGACATGGCTGCACTGAGAAGGCTGCAATGATGGGCGTTTAAATGTAAGTTTTTTTTACCTTAAAATTCCCTCCTAAATTGGGGTGCGTGTTATACGCCGATAAATACGGTATATATATTATCTATAGAGAGAGAGAGAATAAATTTAATTTTCTCAGGGATGTCCCTGATCTCTAGTGATTGGATAGTCTGCATTCCCAGTGATGTCACCGCTCTCTAGTGATTGGATAGGCTGCATTCTCTGTGATGTCACCGCTCTCTAGTGATTGGATAGGCTGTATTCTCAGTGATTTGAAAACAAAACGGCTGAGTCAGCTTCTTTCTTATGGAGTGTTGCATCCCAAGCTACCTGCCCTTTGATTCCTTGTCTGTATTCTGATTAACATTTGAAATCTCACGAGGAGTCAGAGGATTCACCTGCCAAGAATGCCCTAATCCCTATACACAACTATTATATGCCTTCTCAGTGATGTCATGGGTCACTTTGAATTAAAGGGGTTGTAAAGTTAATTTTTTTTTTTTTTTTTTTTTAAATAACAAACATGTTATACTTACCTTCACTGTGAAGCTCATTCTGCACAGAGTGGCCCCGAACCTGGTCTTCTGGGGTCCCTCAGCGGCTGTTTCAGCTCCTCCCCGCAAGCGTTTACCACCTTAATGCGAGCTCCCTCGCACGGTGGTGAGTGCTTGCGGGCGCGCTCCCGTGATACAGCCGGCGGCTATAGCCGCTCGCTGTATCACTCGGCCCCGCCCCCCGGCACGCCGCGTCATCGGATGTGATTGACAGCAGCGCGAGCCAATGGCTGCGCTGCTTTCAATCCATCCACTGCAGCCAATCAGCGACCAGGCTGAGCTGCAATGAAGATGACGAGGACGTGCAGCGAAGATTCGAGGCGTCAGGTAAGTAAAACGGGGGGCCTGGGGGCGGCGCTACTGTCAAAAGTTTTTTCACCTTAATGCATAGAATGCATTAAGGTGAAAAAATTTTTACTTTTACAACCCCTTTTCATAGGCTGTATTCTCAGTGATGTCACCAAGTGTGTAGTAAATGGATCCAGCCCATCAGTGATGTCATTGGTCCCTGATGAATGGATAAGCTGCATTCTCAGTGACATCACTGGTCTCTAGTATATCGGCTGCATCCTCATTGATGTCACCCAGTCTGTAGTAATTTCCACTCATTCAACCCCCCCTGGCTTGGTTCACACTGCCATGACTTGGGATTTGACTTGTATGACCCCCAAGTCACGTAACATGTAAAATCCCATTTTAGTCAATGAGAGCTGTCTTGATTAGCACTACTGAAGTCGCTCCGACTTTAGAAAGGGTTCCTGTGCTACTTCAAGGTGACTTTTATCCAACTTGTGCCCAAAGACTTTAATGGAAGTCACCTCCAAGTCAGATCCTCAGCTTAATTGATGTGATTTGGATCCGATGTTCTGTCAAAATAGCCAATTCATTAAGATCTCCAATCACGTCACTTCCTGTTGCTGTAAACCATCAGTAATTGGAGATAAAGCATGACACAGCACCAGCAACCATATACACTCCGGTACACAGAAATATCAGTGGACATGGTTAGTCCGCTCCGATACTAACCAACAAAATGGCCGCCTCTGAGTCGGTGACAACTTTTTTCCTCGTTACCCGCTCTTGTGTCAAAACAGCAAAGTGTTCATGTACCGGAGTGTATACAGTTGCCGGTGTTGTGTCAAAACAGCAAGTTGTCAAAATCTCCTCCAATCACTGATGCTTTACAGTAACAGGAAGTGACCTAATTGGAGATTTTGAGGAATTGGCCATTTTGACACAACACCGGCTTTACATGAAGATTACCCTGGCATTTTGAAGTTGCTTCAAAGTCGCATCAAGTTGCACTGAGGTCGCCCAGCAAAGTCGCACTGTAAGTCGCGCGGCAATGTGAACCGGGCCTCAGTGATGTCACCGGTCTTTAGGAAATATTCGGTGACTGTTTTCAAGGGAGTATTGGGTGACTTTTCTGGCACAATTGAACTATTTCAAGTTGAAGTGATAAATGTTGATCTCATTTATTACGTATGTGTTGGCTAGGACAAGTGAAAAATATCTCTCCCTGCTCAATCACTTCTGCATTGCTTTCTAATGTCCTCATTGTGGAGGAGCTAAGATGTGTCCATAAAAAAAGAGGCTTTCTAATGATCAGTGGGCCTCATGTCAGGGTTGCCAGATCACATTATTTAAAAGAAATAACTCTTTACTGTCATTAATAATCTAATAGAAATTGGGCTCTTATGTGACCTAAAGCCTTGGCAGCCTGGATCACATGGTCTCTGGCTACCAGGACCATTGCAGGTGTTTTGTTTATGGAAATTAGGTTTTTATTGTCTGTGGCCACTTTGAGGGATTCTGTCCTCAGAAGATAAGAGATTAGAGAGAGAGAAAACTATGGCAAGGTTTTGGCTGGAGTTGCACCACTTCAAAGCTCCACTGGGTGAGCATGTGACTCATTGCCCAACTTTCCTGTAGGTGCCTTGTAATTGGTCAAATGGGGTCAGGGAAGATGTTCATAACCCAAGTGGAATAATGAAGGGGTTGAGGGAGAGGAGGGTTATGTGGGGTGGGCAAGGAAAGGTGAGCATAGTCCTCTTAGGATGGGCAAGGTAAATTGTATCTAAAGCCATATTTTTCCTTTAGGATGGAATAAGGAATGGTTAAAACCCTGGCCGTGTCATTTTATTTTTTTTGATATCCAAGTCCATTGGGAAGATTTCCATTCATTTTTAGTCTTGGAGAACCAGCAGAAAAAAAGCACAAATCTTTCCAAATCCCCTCTTTAGTTGTCACCAAAATAGGTGTCACTGTGGGACGATTTTCTCTCTATTCCTGGTCTGAGGGCAACTTGTATTTTTGTATTGTGCCTCACTTTTAGGCCTAGTGACCCTGTGCAGCCAATAAAGTAAAGAGTGCATCAACCCAGTGAATGAGTAAAGACAAGGCGCTGGATTTGACTTACCAGTAGGTCAATCAGATTAAGTCAAGGCGCGGTGACTCTGGTGAGGTT
This sequence comes from Lithobates clamitans, assembly GCA_037952925.1. Classification (NCBI taxonomy): domain Eukaryota; kingdom Metazoa; phylum Chordata; class Amphibia; order Anura; family Ranidae; genus Lithobates; species Lithobates clamitans. The sequence goes on along the minus strand of JBBGZY010002375.1, from coordinate 335,067 downwards.
TCCTTCAACAAAATGGAGGTGCCTCTTGAGTAAAGTACCCAGATTTAGAAGTTCCATCTAAAGCAATTTTTGTACCTTTTTGGATAGAATAAAAAATGGTTAAAACCCTGGCCATGTGTGTTTTTTGGTCGTCCATGTCCATTGGGAAGATTTCCATTCATTATCAGTCTTGGAGAACCAACAGAAAAAAAAAAGCACAAATCTTTCCAAATCCCCTCTTAGACTGTTGTCACCAGAATAGGAGTCACTGTGGGATGAGTTTCCAAAATCGAGGTGCCTCTTGAGTAGAGTACCCAGATTGAGAAGTTCCATCTAAAAGTCTACAAAGTCTAATGAGAGTGTCAAACAAAAGGTCAAGGAGTCCAAATTATTTTAATATTGATATTACTTTGCAAGAAATATGTAACATAAAACTTACAATACAAGATAGAGATGTATGTATGTGTGTGTGTATATGTATATAATACGTGTGTGTGTGTGTGTGTGTAGAGATATATATAATATATATCTATCTCTAGATCTATAATATGTGTGTGTGTGTGTGTATATATAATATATTCATATGTTTACAGACACCACCTATATCTGCTTTTATCTTTTTTGATGTTAGTTATGAAATAGTCATCCTTAATGGCTCTGCATAACCTCAAATCATTTTTTACTCCTTAGTCACTTAATGCCTATACAGTGGTGGTCAGAATGCAACCTCCACAGACGGCTAAAAGGATCAGTGGTTTCATACAGCTGGCTCTTCTAAGTAGCATTGGCCCCAAAACTATGGAGGCACCATCAAATGGGAGGTCAATCGACCACAGCTCAAGGAACCTCTGGTAACCTCTGGAGGAACCCTAGGGTTCCACAGAACTCTGGTTGAGAATGGCTGCTGTAGGAGCTGGAAATGATTGTAGTAGACACCGGTACTTCAGTGATCCCCACTATCTTCCGGGTCCTGTGCCTAGGCAGCTGCCCTGCTGTATTGTGAACAAAGGAGGTCGCTGCTTGACATGGGCACCATTCGGAGAATGTAGTAGTGGTGCCTATTACAGTGATTTTCAGCTTCTAGAGGGATCACCAGGTATGGTGTATGCATGGTTACATTGGTCCAAGGTGGACCAATGTAACTATGAAAAAATATTCATATCTTGTTATTTAAAGTATAAATAAATAAAAAAAAAAAAGTGACTGAAATTTAACAACTGTAACATTTTAATAGGCAAGCCATAGATGTGGTGTTTTTTTTTTTTTTTCATTCAACCAGAAGTTAAGAGACTGACTTCTGCATAGGCAGCCAACCCATAGAGAAATCGAAACCCAGCCAGTCCCTGCTGAACCGACCCAAACTTCTATCCATCTATGACCAGCTTTACTTATTCGACTGGAAAGTAATTTCCACTTGAAATGGATATTTAAGTCTTCATTGGCTTTCTGTATTCTTTATTTCTTGGGGTGCTAAGCTCAATTATCTCCATAGAATTCCTTGCATAATGTGCAATTATGAATGAAAGTGTCTTGTCCCTCTGAAGATTTTATATTTAATTTATAGGTTTTTTTTTTTCGATTCTAACTATCTATTTTCTTGTAGCTATGCACGAGGCTTCCAAAAAGCTAACAGAGTGTCTTCAAGAAATCTATGAGCCGGATTGGCCCGGCAGAGACGACACTAACAAGCTTGCAGAGGTAAGGCTCCATCGTCTGGTGTTGGGTTTTTGGAACATGCACATGGTGTCCAGAGCATATAGATTCTGACTTATGTTTTTCCCTCTAAAATGAAGGTGAATGATTTGTTGCTGGTTGATAATCAGTTTTCGGGCCCGGTTATTATACAGAAATTGGTAGCACTGGAAATGCTACCAAAGATCATATAAGCGCATCCTATACATTTCTTGATTACAAAAATCTGGTAAACGTATGGATAAGTGTCCATGTTCAATAAGATTTTTATTTTTTTTATTTTCATGCGGTATACAATATACATTCATTGACCATCCTTAAAGCTAAAAACCAAGATTTCAGCAACATTTCAAAAAGTTAAGTCCAATTAGGTGCATGTCACCTTAGGGACTTATCTCTAATATTTATATGTGAAATGTTTACTGCATTCCCCAGAGGATACACAGGTCAAAGCTGTGAGAGAGGAAAAAAGTACACAAAGCGCCTATTCCCACCCCCTCCCCTCTGCTTCCCATTCACAGAAGCCTATGTATTTTGTGAATGATATATCAAAATACAAAGGCAGAAGGGGGTGAATGGGCAGACGGGGGGGGGGGGGGCACTCTGCTTTTGAAGGAACTGAGACCACAGTGAGCAGCATCAGAGTTTTGGAAGTTATCTTGGAGCACAAAAAAACTGGAAGATTTGAAGGCTCCATTCACACTTGGGATATCTGCAGCGATAGCTGCAGCCGCTCTTCTTTTTTTTTTTTTTTCTTTTGAATGGGCTTCCCTCTGTTCCAAAAATGCTCCACAAGAAGCTCAAGTACCAAATATTGGCACAGAGCCAGGAGCATTTGCGTCGCGATTTTTTTCCATGATTGTATCGCAATTTGTCACTCGACAATCGTGGCAAAATTGCCCCACGTTTGGGGTGCTAATAAGAAATAATAGCATCGCAAATGCGTTCTGCGATTCTGGAATCACGGGCAGAATTGCGGCGATTCCACCCACGATCCGAAATGGCCTAGGTGTGAATGGAGCCTCATAGAGATGAGTCTGCTAGGTGGCAGGCACCTCATTAGACTTGACTCATGATATGCCTGCAGTTTTTAATCAAGTGGCTGAATTTTCAGAATTCGGCTTTAATGCGCAAGTAAAATTGCCTTTTTGTTATGACATGCAGGGAATTAGTGAAAAATCAAGTTCCTGACGTTTCCTGCAACTTGTCCTTTTCTCCATAACCAAAATAGGCCGTAGTTCCCAGATTATAGTAATCCATGGTCTTTGTGCACATCCAAAATAAATAACACTCAGAAAATAGATAAATATGAGTAATTCCTCAGACAAACCCATATTGTACACATTGCATAGACTTGTATAACAAATACTAGGTTTCCAGGTTCAAGTCCTGTTCAGGCCATTCTTTACATGGAGTTTACATGTTCGGCCTGTGCTTGTGTTGGTTTCCAAAGATCTGCTGGTAGGTTAATGGGCTAGACCAGGGCTCTCCAAACTATGGCCCACCAGTTGTTTAAGCACTACAATTCCCATCATGCCTAGTCATGTCTGTGAATGTCAGTTTTACAATGCCTCATGGGATGTGGAGTCACTGGAGTGCCGTAGTTTGGAGATCCCTGGGCTAGACTCTAATTTGGCCCTAGTATGATTTTCTACCTAGCATGTCCAAGATGGTGGCCTCACCATCTGCCCCATCAGCAACTAAAGTGCTTGAGTCCCCCCAGGATAAAAGTGCCATAGAATTAGAGAATAGTAAAAAACTAAAAGTAATTAATAATTGTTCTCCAAAAAGGTAACAATTTAGAAATGTGGGCATCTTCCCACCCCCCAGAGCATGATGGAAAATCAAACATTTTTGGAAAAAAGTTTTAAAACAGACCTTAATTCTGTATATCTTTTTTTTTTTTCTTATTTCCAATAACTATATTATTTTTTCCTAACAGAATAATGACCTTTTGTGGACGGATTACCACCAGAAGTTGGTAGACCAGGCCCTCCTGACTATGGACACCTACCTCGGCCAGTTTCCAGATATTAAGGTGATTTGGTGATCTAGCCAGCCCTAACATCATTACTGTGTTTCATTTTGTAGGACTTTGGTTGCTATAGGATAGTGATGGTATGCACTTTTGGTGGGATGGCAGTGAGTTAGAACCCTGTGAGCTCTTAATTGCTTGAAAACCATCCAATTCATCCCGTACCATACCCTGGTATGATATTTTAGCTCATGTCAACAAATACTGTACTGAACGTACCACCATTTTATAACTTGTATACACTCATTGGAGTCCTAATGCGGAGAATAGTCACAAATATGAAGAAAAACCTCAATTTTTAGTGCATGTTGATGGTGTGCTGGCTATTTCTTCATACGAGACCTTTATTGTAGCGCAGTGGCTTAGTATTTAGCACCCATGCCATGCAGCATTGCAATCCTTGGTTCAAATCCCAGGCAGACACTACCTGTATGGCGTGTGCATGTTCTCCCTCTGCTTGTGTTGGTTTCCTTCAGTTACTCCTGGTCCCCCTGCCCCCCCAGAGACCTACTGGTAGGTTAAATGGATCCTGTCTTAGTTGACCCCAGTATGTGTGTGGTTCTGAGATGGGGATCTTAGATTGTATGCTTCTGTAAGACTGGGACTGATGTCAATGTACAATATGTGAGGCATGCAATTCAAAATTTTCTAGGCCAGTGATGATGGCTAACCTTGGCACCCCAGATGTTTTGGAACTACATTTCCCATGATGCTCAACTGCTCTACAGAAGGCATGAGCTTCATGGGAAATGTAGTTCCAAAACATCTGGGGTGCCAAGGTTCGCCATCACTGTTCTAGGCTATATAAATACTTGTAAAAAAAAAAAAAATGCTGTCCTGTGTCCTCCCCACCGTTGGAAACATTCACTCGTTCTACTCATCCTCATGACTATTGTCTCAAAGTGATGGTAAATCCAACATTTTTAGAGTTGTCCCCAGAACTGGAAATGAGATGAAATCTTTAAGTGGGTACACCTGTTTTGGAGATCTATTTTAAATGGGGATTTCTCCTCACTTTAGAGAGATTGGAGATTTCCTTTCACTTCCTGTTGTGTTTCGGGGGACAGAAAGTACAGGAAAATCTCTCCATGGAAAGACTACGACAAGCCATAGGTGATCTGATTTTCTTTCCTGTTGAATAAAAATCACTAGATTCCCCTAACCTGTCAGTGTTGGTGAGGGGGGATCCCTCCTGCAGCGCTATTGTGTTGTCGGCTGGGAACTTTTCCGATCTGTCAGAGCACATTGGGGTTGATTCATTAAAAGCAAATAGACTGTGCTCCAGAGCTAAGTAAATGAGGAGAAGGTTTCAGTTCTGGCAAAACAGACTGAATTCAAGCTTTTCGGCCTCTCTGGCTAATCCTATGATCGAAATCTTTTTCCCTCTTTTCCTTCCCCTCTTCCCCCCTTCCCCTTCTCCCCATTTCCCTATCCCTGATCTCTCCATGTCCATACTCATACAGCCCAAGGATTAACATATGGGATGATAAATGTCTATGTGGGGGTTTTTTCTGTTTTTTCTGTTTTTTCTGATTTTTCTGATTTACATATGATTTATCAATAGTTTATTGTTGATTGTTCATATTGATGACTCATGGACTGGTGAGAAGAGCTTTCCGCTCTTCCCTCTTTCGTCCATGACATCATCCTCTATATATATAGTTTTTTGTTTTTCACTAATGTTTTTTGTTTTGGTTTTCACAATGTGACTGCTTTTCTTAGATGGCGACCCCTCCTCTCCCCCTTTCGAGAATGTGGTCATATCGTGCACCCGGCACAATGGGGGGGCCTTGACCTCGGTCTCGGGGCTCCCTTCTTTTTCCATTACCATCCAGTGGGCAACCACTGTTTTTGGGTTTAATGGAGTTTTTTGTGTCGGGGGCTGTTATTCTCCTATGGAGGATAAATTCTTTCCTCCCACAAATGAGTCTCTGCCCTAATACTTGACATGTGGTACAATTTTTTCTTTTCCACCTGTCCAATTACACCCAATTATTTTTGAATGTCTGACTCATATGCAGCACTCATACTCATTCATCCTTTTTTTTATTATTTACATTTATTTTATTTCCATTTTTTTCATCACAATTTCTCATTCATAAAAATTTGTTATTTATACAACATTTTTTTTTATTATTTTTTTTTTTGAGACGGGGGCATTCCCTGAGATCAGGGACCAGGGTACCTAGGGTACAATGCACTTTCGTCCGATCCAGAATGGGTTGGGGGGCTGCTTTTGTCATGCTCCCATACACCTATGGATCTGATCGAGGATGTCTCTTGTACTCCTTGGAATCTGCTGCAGATTTTCTGTGCAGCAGTACTGTCCCGCCCTTGCCACCATATGTACATTTAATTAATTTTTTATAGATCTAATGATGAGCGGAGTGTGAGTAACAACATGTCTCCACTCCCAAATACGTTAGTTTTCTTCTCTTTGTAGTGTCTGCAATGCGGGTCCCGTCCACAGCACCCTTCCGGTCATTGATAACTTCCGGGAGGAGTGGAGTGGAGGACCGGCCTGTCTATCTTGAAGAAACCCAGCGGCGGAAGTGACGCCGCTTCCGTCTTGACGGAATGACGTCACAGCCCCGCGTCCGCAAAACGTCACATGCGCACTGACTCTTAAGGAGGAAGCCGGGAGCCCCTGAGTCGCCAGCGTCATTTCTCTGCTCCCCTTTGAAGAGAACGGACTGTCCGTAGGTGTGTGCTGCAATCTGGATTTGCTCTCCCTTTTACTTGGATCGGTATGTGAACCTCAGACTCAGTAAGCTTTAATTTCCTATTACCTTGTCTTTTTTGACTCATTCCACCCTTGTTTTTTCCTTGGTGGATAAAAATTTGGAGGAGGAGAGATCCTCCTATACTAATTGATATAATTTGTTTTTTTCTAGGAAGGAAAACTTTCCTTCTTGGTCATATATGGGAAACAAACTTCTTATACCTGAAGATTTTTCAAATTACCCTTTATAGAAGGTTGGTTTTTGATCTTTGCTGATGTTTTAGTTTCACATAGAGGATATATGAATTTATACATATCTTTACATATATTTCCCAGATCGCACCCCTCTTTCTTTTTTCCCCCCAGGTACCTTTCTATCTGGGGGAATTTGGCGTCTCTCCTTGGATCTCTATATCTGGGGGCTCTTCTGCACGATAAAAGACATTTCACTAACTGGACGGGGGGATGTTTGGGGGCGCTATACTGAGAATTCGTTTTGAGTCGATTGTGATTACTGTAAGCATTTTCTTTCTACATTTTTGTTTTTTGATACTGTAAATGTACATGTAGATACTCATGTTACCTTTATGCCTTCCAGATGATGGCAAGGTTTATCCCTGAAGAAGAAATTTAACTATTTTGAAACGCGTTGGAATTTCTTTGCCACATTTGTAACATATCATATTGTTTTTTTCTTTTATGTAAATTGTATTTGCGATTCAATTATATTCTGCTTTTAATATTAATTTTGTATCAATAAATATATTCAATTTTACATTATTGTTGCCTTAAAAATCCCCTTTCTTTGAGGTTCCTATCTTAAGTAAATGAGGAGAAGCTCTGCTGACTTCCATCATCCAATCATGTGGAAGCAAGAATGCTGTTTTTTTTTTCTTTTTTTTTTTTTCCTTGCATGTGATTGGGTACTCTTTGCAAAGTGAAGCTTTACCTTCTTTGCTAAGCTGTGGAGCAACTGCACTTGGAGTCTATTTGCCTTTAGTAAATCAACCCCTATGATTATTACTAGTGACAATCCCCCAGCAGTAATTGCATGTAAAAAAACCCAACAGGCTGGTTGTACCCAAGTCAGTTGAGGGATCAGCTTGGGTACAATCAGCCTGCCCCGTAGTTGGATTTAATCTGGTCCCTACTGAACCGGCCGAGATTTAATCCATCTACAACCAGCTTTTAGAAGAAAAAAGGGTTTTAAACATAAAAATAAATAAATAAAAGTTTTGGCTTTAGACATGTGCAGAACGAAAATGTATTTTTGTTTCGCTTCGTTATTTACATTAATTCGTTTAATTCGCTTAATTCATTTTTGGAATTAGTTTAGTTTATTCAAATTTGAATAGATTCAAATTTTTCCAAATTGAATTCCATTCGTGTGGCGTTCAAATTTATTCCATTCGAAATTCGAATTTTGGAAGACGGTTATATTCTTTCTATTCCGTTCTATTTTATTTTTTATTCTCTATTCTTTCCTATACAAATTTATTCTATTTGAAATTCTATTCAAAATTAGTATTTCGAATACCAGTTATATTGTTATATTCTTTCTATTTTATTCTATTCTTTTCTATTCTATTCTTTTCTACTCTTCCTTTATTTTTTATTATATTCGTTTCTACTCTATTCTTTTCTGTTCTGTTTGAATTCAAATTTATTCTATTCAAATTTCAGAAGATGATTATATTCATTCTATTCTATTTTTTATTCTATTTTATTTTTTTATTCTATTCTTTTATTTTGTATTCTAGTTTGTTCTGTTTTACTCTATCCTTTTATTTTCTATTTTGTCCCTTTTTTTTTTTTTTTTTTTCTATTTGTTTTTTTTTCAACTTTTTTATTTTGTACTCTGTTCTGATCAAGGAAAAGGATGATGGTACTTACTGAAATCGTTATGTTAATATAGGCCGCTCTCTCTGTTGTACTCTGTTCTGTTTTACTCTCTTATATTCTGTTCTTTTATTTTCTATTATAATCTTTTCTATTTTATTTTCTTCAGAAATTCAAATTAGATTAAAGAACGATTTGAATTCGAATTTTGTATGAAATTTTGATTCGTTACTATGGATTTGTTTAAATTCATCACTATTGTAATTCAGAAATTTGGATGCTTCCGAATAACGAAAAATTTCTTCGAGTTTCGGAACGAAACGAGCGGCACATGTCTATTTTGGCTTTCAATACCTTAGCTGCACGTTGCATGCATTGCATTAGGTAGACTGTTATCGTTTCATTCCAGTTGCAGATTAAGGTAAATATAGATTATAAAGGTCAATTATTCACTCTCTGGACGCTCAGCTGGTATAGAGTAATCTATGTGCCGGGTTATGGAGTTAAATTTTAACTGTTAAGAACGATATTTCAGGGTCAGATAGGTTAACCATTCTATTTGTTGACATTTCCTGTTAGATTTGAATACATACATACCTTGCACTGTAATGCCACGTACACACGATCGGAAATTCTGCCAGCAAAAGACCAATGAGAGCTTTTGTTCAGAAAATGCGACCGCGTGCGGACTTTTGCTGGCGGAATTCCCGCCAGCAAAAGATTGAGAGCAGGTTCTCAGTTTTTCGGTCAGAAAAAGTTCCTCTCCGAAAATGCGATCGTCTGTACACATTCCGACACGCAAAATTCCTACGCATGCTCGGAAGCAGTGAACTTCACTTTCTCGGCTCATCGCAGTGTTGAACGTCACCGCGTTCTTGAGGGTCGAAAGTTCAGAGAACTTTTGTGTGACCGTGTGTATGCAAGACAAGCTTGAGCGGAATTCTGGCGGAAAAACCGCTCGTGTGTACGCGGCATAAGTTGTTTTTTTTTTTTTTTTTTTCTTTTTTTTTTTTTTTGTAATGTTTTTTAGTTTTATGTGATTCTACTTTCTAAACAATCTATATTATAAAGTTGGTTTTAAAAATCTTCAAACAATTTTTTTTGGACGCGCCTTATGTGAGAATCTTCCTGTTTTTATGGTATGTGGTTGGACAAGTCAGTCAGATTAAAAGGAAATGTAAAAAAACATGTCTTTGCAAATATTTTCTTATTCATTATCTATCCTGAAGGAAGTGAAGGTTGATTTATGATTGTTTTAGCCAGGTAGAAGTGAAATATTGCTTATGAATGTTTCATACCTACTATGTGCATGCGCTGTGTAATGGCTTCAGTTCCCTACTTACCTCCAACCACGGACAGCTTCTCCGGCTCTCCTCTGCGGGCATCACGAGCGGGCATCTCCTTCCCCCCCCAAGCTATGAGTAAGCACTTGGTGTAAGTGCGAAATGCGTCAGCTATTTTTGTACCACCCCACAGTCGTGTTTTGTGCACCCCATGATCCTGTATTATTGAATAAAAAGACGGATTTATCTATTCCGGTGTGCGGCTGTCCAGGTCTTCTTGTTCTCTTCTACATCTCCTTCCCCTGCTCAGCGCCTTCCGTCTCCTCCCTCGTGCTCGTCGACCAATCGGTACGCTTCTCCTTTCGGCCAAGCGGGGAAACGCGTCTCACACCTGTGCTTCCTGATTGGCGGAGAGGCAATTCAGTGTTAGAATAGCGAATGAATATAGGCTATTCTAACACACCTGGGTGGGCTCCGTGCGCACTGCTCTGCGCCCCGAGCCCACCCCATTTTAAAGCCTATTAGAGCCTCTGGATCTAATCAGGTGCTGTAGTTCATGCGCCCAGCATCCTGAAAGAGGCCGGACGCATGAATAGGGGGGTGGCGGCGGCGATGGGAAGGGGAGGCGAGGCCCATGAGCCCTTAATAGACGGCCGCCACTGATAAATGGTGTATTCCATGCTATTCATACTCAGTCACTATGGGATTCATTTTCTGTATTCTGCAAAAACCTGGTTGATCCTACTGCTCTCCATCTCCCCCTTCTGTCCATGTCCCCAATTCAGCTAGGGGATTTTGCAGCTGTGGTCCGGGGCGTAACTGCCTTGAGGCAAACAAGGTGTTTGCCTTGGGTGGCATTCTTCGGGGGGGGGGGGGGGAACGACTGCACCCCTCAAGTGACCGCTGCGGCCTGCACCCGCCGCAACCTGTGGGTGGGGCAATATTTAAATAATTCTTCAGTAAGTCATGGGAAGAAAATCGATAATTAAAATATTTATCATTTCAGTCACGGATTGCAAAACGGGGAAGGAAACTTGTGGACTACGACAGTGCGAGACATCACTTTGAATCCCTACAAAATGCAAAAAAAAAGGATGACACTAAAATTGCCAAGGTAGGTTTTTTTTCCTTTTTGGTGTGACATAGGCAGTTTTATATGACACTGTATGCAGCTGTATGCAGTTTATCTGACTGCAGAATGCCCTATCCCAACAGCAGTAGCCTATGAAAATGAATTCTGAACAAAATGGCTATATATAGAAAGTGAGTACACCCCTCACATTTGTGTAAATATTTTCTTCTATCTTTTCATGTGACAACACTGAAGAAATGACACTTTGCTACAATGTAAAGTAGTGGGTGTACAGCTTGTATAACAGTGTAAATTTGCCGTCCCCTCAAAATAACTCAACACACAGTCATTAATGTCTAAACCACTGGCAACAAAAGTGAGTACACCCCTAAGTGAAAATGTCCAAATTGGGCTCAATTAGCCATTTTCCCTCCCCCGGTGTAATGTGACTCATTAGTGTTACAAGGTTTCAGGTGTGACTGAGGAGCAGGTGTGTTAAATTTGGTGTTATCGCTCTCACTCTCTCATACTGATCACTGGAAGTTCAACATGGCACCTCATGGCAAAGAACTCTCTGAAGATCTTAAAAAAAAAAAAAAAAAAAAGAATTGTTGCTCTACATAAAGATGGCCTAGGCTATAAGAAGATTGCCAAGACCCTAAAACTGAGCTGCAGCACAGTGGTCAAGACCATACAGAGGTTTTACAGGAAAGGTTCCACTCAGAACAGACCTCACCATGGTCGACCAAAGGGGTTGAGGTCACGTGCTCAGCGTCATATCCAGAGGTTGTCTTTGGGAAATAGACGTATGAGTGCTGCCAGCATTGCTGCAGAGGTTGAAGGTGTGTGTGTGGGGGGGGGGGGGTCAGCCTGTCAGTGCTCAGACCATACGCCGCACACTGCATCAAATTGGTCTGCATGGCTGTCATCCCAGAAGGAAGCCTCTTCTAAAGATGCACAAGAAAGGCCGCAAACAGTTTGCTGAAGACAAGCAGACTAAGGACATGGATTCTGTGGTCTGATGAGACCAAGATAAACTTATTTGGTTCAGATGGTGTCAAGCGTGTGTGGCGGCAACCAGGTGAGGAGTACAAAAACAAGTGTGTCTTGTCTACAGTCAAGCATGGTGGTGGGAGTGTCATGGTCTGGGACTGCATGAGTGCTGCTGGCACTGGGGAGCTACAGATCATTGAGGGAACCATGAATGCCAACATGTACTGTGACATACTGAAGTAGAGCATGATCCCCTCCCTTCAGAGACTGGGCCACAGGGCAGTATTCCAACATAACAACCCCAAACACACCTCCAAGATGACCACTGCCTTGCTAAAGAAGCTGAGGGTAAAGGTGATGGACTGGCCAAGCATGTCTCCAGACCTAAACCCTATTGATCATCTGTGGGACATCCTCAAACGGAAGGTGGAGGAGCGCAACGTCTCTAACATCCACCAGCTCTGTGATGTCGTCATGGAGGAGGGGAAGAGGACTCCAGTGGTGATCTGTGAAGCTCTGGTGAACTCCATGCCCAAAAGGGTTAAGGCAGTGCTGGAAAATAATGGTGGCCACAAAAAATATTGACACTTTGGACATTTTCACTTAGGGGTGTACTCACTTTTGTTGCCAGCGGTTTAGACATTAATGGCATTTAATATTTACAAAAATGTGAGGGGTGTACTCACTTATGTGAGATACTGCGTGTTTGTACTTTGAAAGCTGAAACTTTCATTTTTTTTGTATGCTAATATATAAGAGCCTTCTGTGACCATTGTTTAAGACAGGGGTTAAGGCACCCTGGGGTGCCTTTTGGGCTTGTCAGGGGTGCTGTACTGCATTCCATATTTTTGCACAGCATTGTGCGTTTTTGTGGTGCAGACAGCCCGGCAGAGAACTCTGATGTGAAAGTGGTGGGCCGAGGACTCTGTTTATGAAGAAGGGGTACTAAGGACTCTGATGTAAAGTGGTGGTGGGGGGGGGGATTGAAGGCTATGAAGTGAAAGTGGTCAGAGATATGCAAGGGAGGGACCGAAAACTCTGATGTGTAAGGGAGACTAAGGAGACTGATGTGAAAGGAAGCCTCCTGGGGGGTGCTTGAAGACATTGATGTCAAAGGGGAGGGGGGGACGGGACTAAAGACTCTTGTGCGAAGTTGGGTAGAGACCGATTTTATAATGGGAGCTGAGGCAGGGCTGAGGATTCTGATGTAGTGGGGAGTGTTAGAAGTTCTGTATATAGCCCTACAGAACAGACAGTGCACAGTCCACATGGGCTTTTCTGCTGCTTAACTGCAGAAAGGAAACTGGAACCTTTTATTATATAGAAAAGACATTGAATTTGATTATAGATGCAGTGACAAACTTCTAAACACTGCCATCTACTGGCTAATGTAGTTGTTGCACAAAATATATTCAAACAGGGAGGGACTGAAGGTGGGGGGGGGGGGGTGGAGAGAGAGAAACTGAAGACTCTGGTGTCAAGGTGGGGGGGGGAATATCTGAGGACTCAGGTGTCGGGGGGGGGGGGGGGAGTGGGTGGGGGGGAGAGAAACTGAAGACTCTGGTGTCAAGGTAGGGGGGGGAATATCTGAAGACTCAGGTGTCGGGGGGGGGGAGTGGGTGGGGGGGAGAGAAACTGAAGACTCAGGTGTCAAGGTGAAGGGGGACTGAAGATTCTGGTGAGGAGGGGGGGAGACTGAATATTCTTTTTTTTTTGGGGGGGGGGGGTGAACTGAAGACTCTGGTGTCAAGATGGAGGGGGACTGAAGATTCTGGTGGGGGGGGGGGGGGACTGAAGACTGTGGTGTTAAGGTGGGGAGGAGGAATGGGGATTCTATAAGGGATGGACCGGGAACTCTGATGCAAAATGGGGTACTGAGGGGTGCAGGGGTGAGGACTCTGATTTGAAGGGGGGGGGCTTCTGATGTGATGGAAGGACCCAATATTATACTGGGGTCACTTAGGATTTTCCATCCTTTTAAACGGTGCCATGACAAAAAAGATGTTGAGAAACACTGGTCTAAGATGTGGTGTGTTTTTTTTAAAATGTATTTATTTTTTATTCTGATACATGAATTGTACGTTTCTATGTAACATGTGGTTTATTCTGTGGGAAGAGGCTGCTTTGTTTTCTTCCATCCCAAGCAGAATCTGTTTCTCATGTATTCTTGACCTTGGAAATATTTCTATGCATGTTGCAAAGATGTTGCATTTTTTTTTTTTTTTAATTCTGCAAATGTATAAAAAAATAATAATTGCACATTCCGTTCCCGGAGTCCTGAAGGTTCGGATTTCCCCAGGTGTGACTAATGGCTCTTGTTACTCTTTGCAGTTTTGTTGGGGTGTCTCGGCCGCCCTGGTCCCGTCTGTGTGGAGTCCTGTGTGTCTCACTTCTGGCATGCCACAAAGGATGACCTAACGCTGATTTGCTGCTTCCTTGTAATTGTCACCATTAAAAAACTGTCTTCTGTTTTCTGTCCCCCTCTCTCTCCTCTCTCTCTCTCTCTCCTTTCTCTCCTCTTTCTCTTTGTGCTCACCTCGGTGACAACACTTGCAGCCGGTGTCTCTTCTGGAGAAGGCTGCCCCCCAGTGGTGCCAGGGGAAAATACAGGCCCATTTGGTGGCGCAAACTAACCTGCTCCGAAACCAGGTGACTTCCTGGCCGAGCGCTAACCCTGCCCGTCCTTGTGGTAGCTGTCCGTCTGTGCCATGGCTGTGCTCGGTCTCTGCAATGTTACAAAAAAAAAATATATATATATATTAATTATATATTCCTCCTATTTTTTTTTTTTTAACCAACAAGAATCCATTGTGTTTGGGGGAACAATTCGGAAACCATTTAAGGGGTAACTCTCCGCTTGTGTTGGAAAAAAAAATAGCAAATGGGGGGGGGTTAGGGTTTTCCCTTGAACAAGGTTAGGACTCAGGGATTGGTATAGGGACCTGCTCCAAAGGTCAGAAGGCGTGTCCCCAGAGGTCAAGAGGCGTGGCTGACCCACCCCCACCAAAGTGCCTACCCCAACTAAGTCGGGGAATGAACAAGTTTGGGAAAGCGCTTGACCGCAATATGACTCGCAATATTGAATATTGCGAGTCATATTGTAATTGAATGTTATTAAAAATTGCATTTCCTTTTCAATCTGCTGGTCTGTAATTTTCTGTAAAATGCAATAAGGCCATCTGGAGGTGTTCTGTACACAGATGCTATACAGAATGCCCCCCCTCCCCGAAACATAATTTCCTGCTTGTGTGATTGGCTCACTGATTTTCCCAGAAGTCTGCACTAAGATAAAAGTCCGATTTTGGGCATCCCCTGCAACAAAAAATATAATTTTTTGTGAGAGACTCCCAAAGGGAAATCGTGTCTAAAGGGATGCAGACCCTGCCATTTTCCTCATTAGAGCCTTGCAAGTGCAGCAGCTGATTGAGAATGACCTCTTTCCGTCGACCGCATGCATATATGCAGCCTCTTGGCAGGTGGGCTTTAACGCTGAGAGGTCGCATATATGTGGCCAAAGGGTTGGATCGCACCACTAAAAAAACTCACTCCAGATCCCTTCCCTAAAAACAGAACTTATAGGGTCACCTCTATTTATAAATGTACATAGAAGACCGAAGAGGCCCTGAAGAAGTGGTAGACTTCCCCCTCGAAACATGTTGACTAATTTAAAAAAAAAAGTTCAAAATAAAACCATCAATCATTGCACTACATGTTTTTTTTTTTTTTTTTTTTTTTTTTTTACAAAAATGTCATGTAGTGCAATGATGGATATGATTTTATTTTTATTTATTTTTTGATCATATCAATCATTGCACTACATGACAATTTTTTTTGTAAAAAGAAAAAAAAATAAACTAAATAAAATCATATAAATCATTGCACTACATGACAATTTTGTAAAAAAAAAAAAAATAAATAAAAATAAAAGTTTTGTCATGTAGTGCAATGATTGCTTTGATTCGATTTTATATTTATTATTATTATTATTATTATTATTATTATTATTATTATTATTATTATTATATTTTTTTTTTTTTTTTTTTTTTTACAAAATGCACCTTGCCACCTAATCAAGATCTGTTAAACTGTAGCACTGGAAAGTTAAAACAAAAAAAAACTGATGTATTAACGAACTTACGTCAAGTTGCAGACCGAGCACAGCTGTGTTGTAGAATGCATGCTGTGGTTTTCTTGGGAATGTCACTTTGGTTTTTTTGTGTTTTTTTTTTCACAAATTTCTAGCAGCTAAAGTCACATTAAAAAAAAAAAAAAAAATCGGTCAGAATTTAGGCAACAGATATTTAGGTATTTTGAGCATGGGCTGTCTAGATTTATAACATTAATCGAAGTTTAGCTGCAAGGGTGAATCATGGTTGCTATAGGTATTCAGACTTAGGGGTGTATTTATTCATTAAAAAAAAAAAAATCAGAGCTATTCATCCAGAGAAACCACTAATACATGTGTTCTGTGCGAAGAAGACAAATCAAACCTTTTCATGCTATTTCCTCTACAAGTTGAGTTTTGTTTTTTTTGTTTTGTTTTGTTTTGTTATTCAATAAAAGAGTGGTTTGGGAAGATACTGCATGATGGCCACTAGATGGAGCTGACTATCCTAATCAATAAGTATGAGCAACAGCTCCCTCTAGTGTCCATAATGCAGCGTTTTCTTAATCCACTCTATTATTTATTAAATAATATCCAACCTGGAGAGAAAATAGTCCAGCAACATTTGATTTTTGCCCCAATTCTCACATAACCAATGTTTCGCAGGACAAATGGCTCTGCAAATTCTTTATAAATACATCCCGTTTTTTTGTTTTTAAGAACCTCCATTTGCAGATAATCTACAATCCTGATTTCCTCACAACGTTCAGCTTTACATTGTGGGTATAAATTAGAATAGACCTTTGTTGTTGCGGGTCAGTGTGAGTTTAAGGCTTCTTTGAAATACCCCCCAAATAGTTTGTTTTCATCAACTACATGTCACTTTTGACAGTCTGGTGACCCCCTAAGAATGATCCCAATTGGGGTCCTGATCCACAGGTTTCATCCAATTTTAGGTTGCTTAAACTTGTCTGTTAATTTTACTTTTGCAGAGTATATATTTAATTCTAGAACAGATTGGGGTAAACTGGACTGTGCAGCAGAAGGGCATTCTGGAAAATATAGTTCCACAACCGCTAGAGTACTCCTGTACAGAGCATTACAGAAGGGCGATATCAGACAGATTCCGGTATTCTTCTTCCATGTAAAGATAAATTTTGGTTAATTTTTGTTAATTGACCCTAAAGGGGAAGAGATTCTATCTTTATATCTATACGGAGTTCAAAATGAAAAAGCATGCATGAAAAAGGGGATTTATTCCAGAGATAAAACAATAATTCTCCCGCTCTACAAGACTCTGGTCCGGCCGCACCTGGAGTATGCTGTCCAGTTCTGGGCACCAGTCCTCAGGAAGGATGTACTGGAAATGGAGCGAGTACAAAGAAGGGCAACAAAGCTAATAAAGGGTCTGGAGGATCTTCGTTATGAGGAAAGGTTGCGAGCACTGAACTTATTCTCTCTGGAGAAGAGACGCTTGAGAGGGGATATGATTTCAATTTATAAATACTGTACTGGTGACCCCACAATAGGGAGAGAACTTTTTTGTAGAAGGGAGTTTAACAAGACTCGTGGCCACTCATTAAAATTGGAAAAAAAGAGGTTTAACCTTCAACTATGTAGAGGGTTCTTTACTGTAAGAGCAGCAAGGATGTGGAATTCCCTTCCACAGGCGGTGGTCTCAGCGGGGGGCATTGATAGCTTCAAGAAACTATTAGATAATCACCTGAACAACCGCAACATACAGGGATATATAATGCAATACTGACACAGGGATATACAATGTAATACTGACATATAATCACACACATAGGTTGCACTTGTGTCTTCTTTTCAACCTAACTTACTATGTAACTTTAAAGTATAACTAAAAGCAAAACTTTTTTTTTTTTTTAGCTTTGGATACAGTGGAGAGGGATTAGGACCCATGTCCAGGTTTTAATTGACGTCTGTGTTAGAGATCCCCTTCTCTTTGTCTTGGTGACCATCCTCGCCAAAAGTGAAAAAAAAATCCAGAATTTTGAGTTGTTCCAGGATAGGAATAGATGGGGAAATCTTCCAATGGGACCCCTAGTTCTGGTGTCAGCCCCTTTGGAGGGATTTCCACCCACTTCCTGTTTTGGCTATGGGACAGGAAGTGAGAGGAAATTTCCCCAATGGGACACTCCAATGGGGAATTCCATTCCAATGGAACTTGGAATTTTCAGCTTGACTATAAAATGCTGCTCCTTTTTTTTTTTTTTTTTTTTTTTTTTTCCTTTTATGAAAGCTTTATGCAGTTGTGACATTCCCAGGTGCCGTAGTACACTGTAGTCTTGTGTTGTAGAATTGATTGCATGCCTTGTGTGATGGTGGAAAGTATTGTTGATGTTCATTGTATCTATTAATTGGGTTGCATGACTCTACATAAATCTGTCTAATGTTGGCTACACGCGGTGAGATTTTGTTTAGAGGTTTGGATGGCCAGATCTGCAAAATTTAAGGCTGGCTGTAAATTTTAGGCTCTTCCTGTCCAATGAAGGATACGATGCTTGACGAGGACGAAGATGAGGGCCATTTAAAGCGGTGCCAAAACCCATTGACTTAAATATTTCCCAAAACTGTTGCATTCAAGGCATACCTTAAATCAGGGGTCTCCAAACTTTTTAAACGAAGGGCCAGTTTACTGTCCTCCAGGCTTCAGGGGGGCCAGTAGGAGTAGAAAATGTTCTGGTGTCAGTGGGAGTAGACCAGGTCTCATGATTGGTAGGAGTGGGAGTAATAATGCCCCATTGATGTGTCATGTGCAGGGTATAGTGTCCCAAGGGCCGGCTTCTGGCCCCCCCACAGTTTGGAGTCCACTGCTCTAATAACTGTCACTGTTCCTTGTGCTCTCAACTGAACTATCAAGCCATCAAATGGTGACATAACTGATCCCATGTGCAGCACCATGGCAACTGCGGATCCAACCAAGGCTAAGATGGCTGCTTCCTTGGCTGTACAGGGTAGGAAGGTTTAGTTCAACTTTAAAATGGAAGTAAACCCTCCTATCATTTTCAGCCACAGAAGCTGCCATTTTATCCCCGGTTTGATCTTCAATTGCCATCATGCTTCCCATATGATCAGTTATGTCACCGGCAACTGGATGGTTTTACAGTTTGGTTGAGAGCACATCCAATGTGACAATTACATTCCTGGCATATCCTGGGAATGTTAACTAACTGGTTTTTTAAACTGTTAAATTGACGGAATTTGTTCCACTTTAAGGGTTACCTTGGGGAATGAAGGGTATGATCGGGGACCACCAGAAGAATTCATGGCTTTCAGAGATTTTCCAGCGTATTGGTAAATCTCCGTGAAACCCAACTGACCCTTCTCTCTGGGAGAGGAAAAGTGGGTGATAACTGTATGTACTCGCTTCAGTCCTTCAGGCAAGTTGCTCAAGATGCAGCCAAAGACATGTTGGTAGGTTAATTGGCTTCTATCCAAAAATTGGCCCTAGTATATGAATGTGAGTTGGGGACCTTGGATTGTGGGCTCCTTAAGGGTAGGGACTGATGTGAGGGTGTACTCACTCAGGTTGAACTGGATGGACTGGTGTCTTTATTCAACCTTACTAACTATGTAACTATGGGTCCCAAACTACAACCAACAAGGAGGTGCCAACCTGGCCATTGCCCTCAGGAGCCATCTGCCCATCTGTGCTCTGCCTTGCCACAAACCATGGACTGTGCTTTATGGTCCATTCATCAAGTCATCCAGCCAACTCGCCACTGGTTGACCAAAATCTAAATCAAGATCTGACTGTGTGGCCGGCGTTGGATTCTTCATTTTGGTGTGATACCCATCAACCTGAATTAAAAAAGTTTTGATTTCTGTTATGATAAAATGATCCATTTTGGCTTATGCATATCCCTACTGCCTTGTGCACCAACCAGTAGTGATCAATCACATTTAATCTTTCTGTTGTGAGGGAATCGGTGATTGGTTAATTATTGGCTTTGGTCCTTTTTTTTTTTTTTTTTTGTCTTATAAAATGTGTTACGCTATTTTTGGAATACAGGTCTACTATCTGCTATATAGAAGATATAAATATTGCTGAGATACAAAGACGAGGGTATTCACATAAACATGATGGTCTTTAGCCAGATGTGACTGGTACTATCAGTGCAGATTTTTTCCCGTCTCTTCTCTCTCCTCTACAGTACAGCAAAGCTTTGTATGGTGTATTTGCAAGATCCATTGGGGGACATTTTATCAAGAAAATTTGTGTCACAATTAGACAAGTCACAGATACTCACTCATGTTTAGCAAAGACTCTTCAGTACATTTTCTGTGTATTGTGAACCCCTACACCTGGAATCCTGGGCAGCCAATGGAGACAGATATGCAATGCTTTGCAGCAGATTTAGCACTAAAGATGCCACAGAAATTCACTCTAAACAGATGTGAGTGTAGGAAATGGTCCTTATTCTCTTGGCTTTATTTGGGATAATAGAGCAATCTCTGTGGGGTCTCTTTAAGTTTCCCATCTCCTGTAGTGATGACGCTGGTTGCCCTCTTCTCCCAGTGACCCTCGTAATGGGATTGTCCACATCGTGTCCTAACACTCTGCATCTTATTCTGTCCAGGCTGAAGAAGAGCTGCTAAAATCTCAGAAGGTCTTTGAAGAGATGAATGCTGACCTGCAGGAGGAGCTTCCTTCATTATGGAATAGGTACGTGAGGGGGGTTTGTGAAACACTGACGATGTAGCTCTAAGAGTTCTTTTAAAGCGTATCTATACCCAAGAACAAAAATGTAATCTTGCATCTAACTTCCTGGAGAATATGATGCTCCAAGATGCCCCCTTTGCTGTAGCAGCCATTCTCAACCAGGGTTCAGTGGAACACTAGGGTTCCTCAAGAGGTTGCTAGGGGTTTATCTTTTTTTAGACATCTATTATTTCCTCTGATCACCAATGTAAGGGACCATTGACTCCTGATCAACTGGTCTTGGTAAAAGCTTGGACCAGCCTTTCCCATTTTTTTTGTAGCTCAGAGGATCCCTCTAATGTTCGAGTCTTGAAAGAAGCTTTTACCAAGACCAGTTGATCAGGAGTCAATGGTCCCTTACATTGGTGATCAGAGGAAATAATAGATGTCTAAAAAAGATAATTGGTATCATGCTGCTGGCTTTGCCAAGTATGGATAGTCCTAGATCTATGCAGACACTATCATATGGAAGGTCAACGAGCCACAACTCAAGAAACCCCTAGCAACCTCTTGAGGAACCCTAGTGTTCCACTGAACCCTAGTTGGCTGCTATAGAGTATTCCCATTAATCAAGAGTCGATGGCCCCTTACATTGGCGATCGGTAGTAATCATGCAACCGTTACAGAAATCTATAAAAGATAATGGTCATGTTGCTGGCTTTGCCAAGTGTTAGTGCTGGAACTATGCGGGCATCATCAATTGGAAGGTCCACAAGCCACAACTCAAGAAACCCCTAGCAACCTCTTGAGGAACCCTAGTGTTCCGCTGAACCCAGGTTGAGAATGGCTGCTATAGAGTGTTCCCATTAATCGGGAGTCAATGGCCCATTACATTGGCGATCAGTAGGAATAATGCAACATTTACAGACCGCTAAGAAAGATGGTGTCATGTTTGCTGGCTTTGCCAAGTGTTGTTGGACCTGGAACAATGCAGGCACCATCAAATGGAAGGTCAACTAGGCACAGCTCATGGAACCCTCCTCAGCAACTTCTGGAGGAACCCTGGTTGAGAATGGCTCTCCTAGGCATTTTGTCACATGATCTCTGCTGAAAGGAATTATCTGAGTTCAGATTGGCTCATTCACCCCCTTTGGTGGAACGGATCACCTAATCAATTGTTTAAAGAGTATAAAAACTCTAAAATGGGGGGAAAAAAACTTTTCTTTATTTTTATTTTATTTTGGGTCTTTTTGCACCCGGTGATCCTGCCAGTAACACACTCCCGGTTCTAGGGCGGGTCTCTAACCATTCTGTATATCTGAAGGAACAGAGTTGTCACTCTAGGACAGGACTACAGAACACCACCTCTTTTCAATAAAATAGAAGGGGTGGGCTCTGTAGTTCAAAGATAGCTTGGATAAATGTAACTGATAGCAGTGCAGCAGGAGCAGAGAGTGCATGAAGTTGTCAGGGTCAGCAGGAATGCTTTCCCATTTATCTAAAAAAAAAATGCTTTCAATGGTCTATCTAAAGTTGAACCCCCGGATAAGTAAATATTATCCAAACCCATTCATTGTGTGTATTCTTCTTGAATCTCGGTGTGTTTTTGTGTATTTCATCCAGACAGTGCAGTAATGCAGTGTGAGGCTTCCTGTAATAAAGACCGCTCACTGCTGCTCTCTCTCCTTGTGCAGGGGGACTGGTCTTGTCTCCGCCCCCACTCTTCTATTTTTCTGCAGGTGACCTGTAGTGGGTGGGGCCTGCTAGTTCACTCCCACAGCTCTGCTCTCTGCACAGGCTATGTACACCACAGTGATGTCACTGCTACCTTGCATTGGCATTTTGGTGCACACAAAATTAATTTCTCGCCTTTGTGAGGCTCTTGAGGAATATACACTATATTACCAAAAGTATTGGGACACCTGCCTTTACACGCACATGAACTTTAATGACATCCCAGTCTTAGTCTGTAGGGTTCAATATAGACTTGGCCCACCCTTTGCAGCTATAACAGCTTCAACTCTTCTGGGAAGGCCGTCCACAAGGTTTAGGAGTGTGTCTATGGGAATGTTTGACCATTCCTCCAGAAGGGCATTTGTGAGGTCAGGCACTGATGTTGGATGAGAAGGCCTCGTTCGCAGTCTCCGCTCTAATTCATCCCAAAGGTGGGGAGGTCAGGTGGGGACTATCAGGTTGAGGTCAGGACTCTGTGCAGGCCAGTGAAGTTCCTCCACCCCAAACTCGCTCATTCATGTCTATTTGGACCTTGCTTTGTGAATGAATGAATAATTTGTAAAGCGCTGCAAATGCGAACTGAATCGCCTCAAGGCGCTGAATGCATTTTGTGTTGTCAGCTTCTTAGAAGAGAAAGGTCTTGAGTTTTTTCCTGAAGGTCAGATGGTTTTCTTCCATGTGGATGTGAGTCAGAAGAGCGTTCCATAGCCGAGGTACTTTGTACACTGGTGCGCAGTCATGTTGGAACAGGAAGGGGCCATCCCCAAACTGTTCCCACAATGTTGGGAGAATGAAATTGTCCAAAATGTCTTGGTATGCTGACACCTTAAGAGTTCCCTTCACTGGAACTAAGGGGCCAAGCCCAACCCCTGAACAACAACCCCCACACCATAATCCCCCGTCCACCAAATGATTTGGACCAGTGCACAAAGCAAGGTCCATAAAGACATGGATGAGCGAATTTGGGGTGGAGGAATTTGGCTGGCCTGCACAGAGTCCTGACCTCAACCCGGTAGAACACCTTTTGGGATGCATTAGAGTGGAGACTGTGAGCCAGGCCTTCTCACCCAACATCAGCATCTGACCTCACAAATGCACTTCTGGAAGAGTGGTCAAACGTTCCCATAGACACACTCCTAAACCTTGTGGACGGCCTTCCCAGAAGAGTTGAAGCTGTTATACCTGCAAAGGGCGGAGCCAACTCAATATTGAACCCTACAGACTAAGACTGGGATTCCATTAAAGTTCATGTGCGGGTAAAGGCCGGTTTCCCAATACTTTTGACAATCTAGTGTATCTGAATGCAAGTTTTTTTTTTTTATTTGGTTGTGCCCGGGGTTCCGCTTTTAGCAAGCAAAAAAAAAATGCAAATACGAGAAGTTCATGGTTTGGGTCTACTTGCACATTAATGGGTCATCACATTAACGACGGTGGAAAAGCGATAACAGGTGACGGACGGATGACGACAGTCCTAGCATTGTGATCCTAAACAGCTGTAACAGTTGAAGTTGGGCCGTTTGGGGGGGGAAAAAAAAATAACAGATTGTGTTTTATGTTTATTTGGCAGCCGTGTTGGTTTCTATGTCAACACATTCCAGAGTATCGCGGGCCTGGAGGAAAATTTCCACAAAGAGATGAGCAAGGTGAGGGGGGGGGGGGGGGGGTCCGCATGCCAGGAAATTGTGCATGTTCTATGTAGCCGGATTTGTGGCGGGGGGGGGTGGGAGTATTTTGTGCGGAGATGATGGATTGTAAAAAAAAAATCAGATAACGGTATAAGGCAATTAGCGGACCTCCAGCTGTTGCAAAACTACAAGTCCCATCATGCTTCTGCCTCTGGGTGTCATGTGGCTTTCAGAGTCTTGCTATGCCTCATGGGACTTGTAGTTCTGCAACAGCTGGAGGTCCGCTAATTGCATATCCCTGGTATAAGGTGTGGGGCTAAGAGGGCTGACCATACATTATGCAATCTGTACAACAGTTGTGCCACCACCCCCCACCCCCTTCTTAGCCTGCCACAGTGCTCTGTCCTGCTGCTGCAAAGTGACAGCAGGACCAGGACAGAGCAGTAGGCTAGTTCATCGAGTTCTCCCTGTCTAGCCTGCCGCAGTGCCCTGCAGGGTGCTGGGTAGGCTAGTTTCAAACTGGCAGTGCACGGGAACAGTGCACACCCCAAACCGGCCCTCTTAAATGATGCCGTCGCTGCTAGTGCGCCGATCCGTGCGCTGTCACAGATTAGGGGGTTGGGGGGGGGGGTTGACACCATCGCAGTCAGATATCACCTCCTACTTGATAGTGTCGCCCCCTCTAGCGGGTGGCACCCCCATAGCGATGCAACTGTTGTACAATCTCTCCTATAGATCACCCAACAATTATGTAGTGCAAGGACCTGCTTGATTTGAAACCAAGCACATGGATCGTTTTAGGTTCATCCTTGTATTGCATTGTTTTGGAAAGCCTTAAAGATTGTACAATCAGATTTTGTAGCGTGTAGCCGTATTGTCAGGTGAGGTTCACACCTTTTTTTACAGGTCGGAAGCGCATGCATTCCAGACAAACGCTGAAATGTGTTGCCCTTAAGGGCCGGTTCACACTGCTGCGTGGTGCGAGATCGCGTGTGATTCGCACCGCACTGCAAATCGCATGCAGTGTCCGTGGGATGCAATTTCAGCCATACAGATAGTATGGCTGAAATTGCATCGCATTCGGACCAAACTCTCACAGGACCCTTTTTTTTTTTTTTTTTGGTCTGCAGTAGAATCGGTGTCAGAAACCATGAAATCAGGCCGAGACAGAAGTACTGTTAAATCACACTTGTTTAATAATAAAAGTAAAAAAACATAGCCAAATTTCAGTACCCAGAATGGATAGTCAGCCAAGCCAGAAGTCAGAAATCAATGTAGTGGAACAGAAAGCAGGATCTGGAGCCAGAAGGGATGTCGGCAAAGCAAATCTTGAACAGGATCGCAGGAGATAGTCTCTGTGATGTTGACCAAGGCGAAGGCAGAGATCCTCTGGACTGGACGGCTTAAGTAGGCAGGACTGATGAGCAGGATATCATCAACAGCTGAGTAACTGTGGAGAGAGATGGGAGCCGGCAATTAGCCGACAGCTGTGCGGCCAGCTCAGAGAAGGAAGGGCTGAGCCCAGCCCTGACAATCGGATCGCATGGGTGTTCAGACCTATGCAATCCGATTCATGGCCGAACTGTCAGTTTGCAATGTAATATGCGAGCTGAAATGGGGGCGTCATTAACAACGCATTGACACTCCCCGCAGTTGGCATATGGCAGTGTGAACTGCCATGCGATGCGGGAACCCGCAGTGGATTCGCAGGGTTCCCGCATCGCACATGTGTGAATCGAGCCTTGTCAGACGCACAGAAGTGCCAATAATTGTTCAAGTGGTTATAAAGGCTGAAGGTTGCATTTTATGCAGGAAGGTAAAAAAAAAAAAAAACCTTGTGTGCTGCCCCCTAATACTCACCCCCTCTTGATCCAGCGATGTGCACAGGAGCCACGGCTGTCTCTCTTTTCCTCTCTCCTCATTGGCTGAGACACAGCAGCAGGAGCCATTGGCTCTCATTGCTGTCAATCACCAACAGTGAGCCAATGAGAGAACGGTGCAGACCCGTGACTCTTTCTTATGGACACATAGAGCAGGAACTTGGGAGCAAGCATGTACCAGTGCCCCCCAAAGCAAGCAGCTTGCTTTTGGGGGCAAAAAGAATGGGCTGCATACCACGATTGTGATCCAAATTCCTTTATTGTAACATCCCAGAGTGACACCACAAAAGCAGAGTGCCCGGTAGACACGTTTCACACTTGTAATGATTTTGTAATGATTAAGCACTATCACATCATGAAAAATCAAAAGTGCTCATTTTAAAGGCTTATATGCAAGTTATTGTCATATAAAGTGTTTAGGGACCTGGGTCCTGCCCCAGGGGATATGTATCAATGCATTTTTTTTTTAAAAACTGCAGTTTTTTTCGGGAGCAGTGATTTTAATAATGCTTAAAGTGAAACAATAAAAATGAAAAATATTCCTTTAAATATCGTGCCTGGGGGGTGTCCTTGGTATGCCTGTAAAGTAGGGCATCTTTCCCGTGTTCAGAACAATACTGCATCAAAATTTACATTTCTAAAGAAAAGAATTTTATATAAAACTGCTTGCGGCTGTAATGAATTGTTGGATCCTGGCAATATAGATAAAAATGAAAAAAAAAAACAGCTTGGTTCACACCCCCCCCCCACCTAAGTCCATTACCAGGCCCTTCAGGTCTGGTATGGATTTGAAGGGGAACGCCAAGCCAAAAAAAAAAATTGCGTAGGGGTCCCCCCAAAATCCATACCAGACCCTTATCTGAGCAAGCAACCTGGCAGGCCGCAGGAAAAGGGGGGGGGGAAACGAGAGAGTGCCCCTCCTGAACCGTACCAGGCCACATGCCCTAAACATGGGGAGGGTGCTTTGGGGTCCCCCCCCAAAGCATCTTGTCCCCATGTTGATGGGGACAAGGGCCTCATCCCCACAACCCTTGCCCGGTGGTTGTGGGGGCCTGCGGGCGGGGGGCTTATCGGAATCTGGAAGCCCCCTTTAACAAGGGAACCTGCAGATCCCGGCTCCCCTGGCTATCGGGTATATTGTACCCCTACACATTTACCAAAAAATGTCAAAATGGTAAAAATGACCAGAGACATTTTAGGACAGGTCCTTAAAAAAAAAAAAAAAATAGTGTCCTGCGATGTCCATTCATCTTCGATCAGTGTCTGACGGACCGAGAGAGAAAAAAAAAAACGGAAAAAACTCTGCCTCCATGGGAGGCTCCCGCTGACTGCAGGCTTCTTGCATTGACAGCTGTTATATAGCTGAGGGCGGGGCCACCTAGTGACATAAACGGGTGACCACGCTCCCTTCTGACGTCATTTGACATCACGTAACGTCAGAGGGGGCAGGGTCACCCATTTACATCACTGGGTGGCCCTGCCCTCAGCTATATAACAGCTGTCAATGCAGAAAGCCTGCAGTCAGCGGGAGGCTCCCATGAAGGCGGAGTTTTTTCCTTGGGTCGTCGGACGCTGTGATCAAAGATGAATGGACATCGCGAGACACTATTAAAAGAAAAAAAAAAAGTGTCTCGCGATGTCCATTCATCTTTGATCACAGCGTCTGACGACCCAAGGAAAAAACTCCGCCTTCATGGGAGCCTCCCGCTGACTGCAGGCTTTCTGCATTAACAGCTGTTATATAGCTGAGGGCTGGGCCACCCAGTGATGTAAATGGGTGACCCCGCCCCCTCTGACGCTACGCGATGTCACATGACGTCAGAAGGGGCGGCGTCACCGTTTAGGTCACCGGGTGGCCCCACCCTCAGCTATATAACAGCTGTCAATGCAAAAAGCCTGCAGTCAGCAGGAGCCTCCCATGGAGGTGGAGTTTTTTCCTTTTTTTTTTTTTTCTCTGATGATCTGTTTTTTTTAATAAAGGACTTGTCCCAAACTGTCTCCTGTAATTTTTACCATTTTGACACTTTTTTTTTTTTTTTTTTTTTTCCGATAAGCCCCCCCGCCCACAGGCCCCCACAACCACCGGGCAAGGGTTGTGGGGATGAGGCCCTTGTCCCCACAACATGTCAGAGCTCAGTTATTTGTCTGCATCATCTTTTTTTGGCCTCTGCAGACCATTTTAAAGGCAGCTCAAGCAAACTTGGCCGAGTTCTTCATTTGTCAAATAGATGGCCTTAGAGAATGGGTGATCACATATTTTATGTTCAGTATGGATGTAGCTGGCTGTTGTATTTCATGATTTTTCCTCTTCAAACCTTTATTACAGCTGCATCAAAACCTCCATGAAGTTATGACGAACCTTGAGAGCCATCAGGAGAAACCATCAGCCAACGCCTTCACTGGGAAAGCCCAGCCGAGGTGAGTGAGGGGGGTTTTAAGACAACTCCACCTGTAATCTACATTTCAGTCATTGATCCAGATCATGACGTATCTAGTAGTAGTTGGTCACATTCAACTAGACTTTGTTCTGTGATGATGATGTTTTGAAACTTATCCAAGCCACTTCTTCAGTTCCAGTGAGTCTGGTCACATTCAACTGGACTTGTTCCATAATACTGAAGATGTTTCGAAGCCTATCCAAACCACTTATTAATTTCCAGCAAGTCTGATAATATTCAAATGGACTTGTTCCGTAATGTTGAAGATGTTTCGTAACTTATCCAAGCCATGTCTTCAGTTTCAGTGAGTCTCAGGAAGATACCACAGCATTTGTATCCACAGGGGTAGCCCAGAACCCTTGATCCAATCACTGTGAAATGTGTCAACGCAAATATTGATTGTCCAAGAATAGGACGAGAGGTGTGAAAGTTGTGGCATCCCCCTGTTCTAGTTCTACAATTCCATTCTTGGTGCCAGGGAGTTTGCGTAGGTATGAATACTACAATTTACATGGCTGAATGCTTGCATGTTGTCAAACATAGGAAGGCCGTGTCTACAGGTCAAGACTCAGCAGTTTTCCTACACCTTAAGGAAAAAGGACTTTCTTTTGAAGATGCTTATTTTGGATAGAGGACAACTGGTTTGCATGAAGCCTGAAAGAGGCCGTCTCCGGGAAAAAAGCCAAACAGGAATAGCCATCCATGAAGGAGGGTGGGGAGCCTATGAAACCATTTTGCTTCCACATGTAATGCTGTTTTAACATCTCTAACCCAGCAATTTGACACTAATTCACGTCTTCAGTCGTATGAATAGAAGGATTATTACCTATGCAGACATACAGACACCAAGGAAGGCATTACACAACTAGAACGGGGGTTATCTATGCAGTATAGAGACGCCACGCTCCCAACAGCCCAATATGTGATAGAGTTAAGAAGCGGCCGAAGTCTCAGCTCCTCCCAGGCGCTTTTCCAGCTCCCCTAAAGGTTGGTCATAGGGGTCAAGGGGCTTCCACAACTTTTATGCCTCCCATCCGGTTTGACAATCAACATCTGCCTTGACACATTCCATGGTGATTGGATTGGTGCTAACTGTGTGGATATAATTGCTGGGGTATTTTCCTTACACGCATTAAGACTGAAGAAATGGCTTGGGTAAGCTACCAACTATCTTCAACATTATACACCAAGTCTAGTTAAATGTGACCAACTACTACTAGCGCACTAACCATAAGGATCACTTTTACTTATTGTACATCCAAAGGAACAGTATTAAATGGTAGATTATTTTTATGTTTAAAGGAGTTTGGTCTCCAAAAGAGCTTGGACAATTCACTAGGAAGTTAAACCAGCTTTTTTTTTTTTTTTCCTAGCTGTGTGCCAGTGTCCGGACTTCTGTTAGTGTTTTTAAATTGTCCACTCCCAAAGAGACCTTTGTATCCATTGTCTACAGTGTCCAGACATGGGGTGTTGTCCAATGTTCCAGAGTCCATCCAGTTTCTTTACAGTCCTCCAGCAGCACAGAGGACTTCAGGAGAGGAGCAATAGATAGTTAATGGAGCAGAGCCCTCCAGCAGGACAGAGGACTTCAGGTGATGGGGCAATGGATGATTCATGGAGCAGAGTCCTCCAGCAAGACAGAGGACCTCAGAGTAGCAATAGATAGTTCATGGAGCAGAGTCCTCCAACAGAGCAGAGTAGTTCAGGGCAGGAGGGTTAGATAGAGGAAGGAGCAGAGTCCCCCAGCAGTACATAGTATTTCAGGAGAGGCGAGTTGGGTAGAGGAAGAAGCAGAATCCTCCAGCAGAGCATTTCAGTAGAGGAGAGTTAGAGGAAAGAGCAGAGCCCTCCAGCAGAGCAGAGAATTTTAGGAGGAGTACTAGGAGCAGAGTCCTCCCATTTCCAGTTCTCCAGCAGCACAGTGTAGAGTGGTGAGCATACTGTCCACCTGTGAAGGATTCCAATGTTAACTACACATTCTCTGAAAGAAATTTCATAATCCATTTTTTCTTCTGTAAGTTCATCTCTACTTTTTCATTCGGCTTATGAATTATGACCATCTCCTACTTGTGTATATATGAACTGTATAGATATTTAATCTATGTCCTGCTATCATATTGTGCTGGCACCATGGTTTCTGCAGACTCTGAAGTGATGAGGGAGGCGATGGTTGTAGTCAGCAAGCCGGGGCGACCGTGCCAAACTCCAGCCGCCGAATTCCCCTCAGGTCAGGCGTGGGCTGACGAACGGACAGACTCCATGAATCATACCGTTCATGCTAATTCCTCTGCGGGTTATATTACATCTCTCCTCGGCCAATGTCACCGGCTGCAGAGAGACTTCATCCACTTCTAGAATCCTCCACTGCGCCACGGAGAGAAGCTGGCTGGAGAAATCTAAGTCCAAGAATTAACACTTCTGTAAGGGGCGATCTCCATACATCAGGGGTTCACTTTAGAAATACATTTCCACGCCCCTTACCTTTTTTATTATTCTTAGATGGGTTTCTTCTTGCTTTGACAAGTACATAGACCTAGTACAAAAGATCACAGGATCCAAGAAATAAATAAAAAATATAGTATAAAGTAAATATAATTTAAATTAATAAAATATATAGAATACAATGTGTGTAAAAAACAAAAACAAAAAAAAAAACAATATTTTTTAAATATATATTTTTTTAGACAGATATCTATCTCTCTATCTCTCTATCTCTCTATCTCTCTATCTCTCTATCTCTCTTTTTTTTTTATATATATCTATATCTCTATCTCTATCTCTCTATCATCAAAAAAATAATAAAATATATATATATATATATATATATATATATATATATATATATATATATATATATATATATATATATATATATATATATATATATATATATATATATATATATATATATATATATATATAAATTTTGATGATATAGATATATAGATATAGATATTTTTATATATATATATTTTGATGATATAGATATTTTTATATATATATATATATATATATATATATATATATATATATATATATATATATATATATATATATATATATATATATATATTCTCATTTTTAGATGAGATGTGGTACTAAATACAACTGAATAATTTTTCAGAACCTTTTTATGGGTAAAAAATCCATTCTTAAACTTCAGCCAGTGACTTTGCCCAGGCTGAGATGTGAGATGTCATCAGTTTGCTGCAGACAGGAGGCAAGGTGAGAGGCTGCAGGCAGGGGGCTGATCTGTATCAGACATTTGTAAACCAAAGCCAAAAACTAGCACCGGCACCAGGATTTATAGGATTGTGTCATCTGTGAGCCGGCATCTCAGTCCAGAAAGGAAATGGTGGTCCTGGGTGATGCCTGAACAAAGATGGTGCTGTTTTCTGCAGGGAAAAGCAGGTGAAGGCATTGTCGGGGGAGTACTGCGATCTCCATGATCGGTGATAACCGGAAATGTTACATGGACACATTATATATGGCTGTATAAATCTGATGTTAGGTTTGCGTTTGATGACGTGTCTCAATAGCAGTGTTGGTACTCGTATTCTATTCCTTAAGGACTAATTATTTCAGAGTTTCTACTTCTCTAGCAGTGTGGTTATTTTATTTTTTTGCATTTTGATAACTTCTTTGTATTGACCGCCATTGTTCCCCCCCGACACCTCCCACAGAAAGAAAGCCAACCTATTCTCCCGGCTGAGGTCAAAGAAGAGCAGGTAGTGGTGGAGGCCGCATCATGCGCTAACCAGGGGTGCTCAGTGTGCCATTTAATGATCATGTGACCACGCATGTTCTCCTTTTTGAATGTCTGACCTCTCTGTGCGAATGGGATTATTAATACCTTCTAATCGTGTTTTTCTCCATTCTGTGTTCTGGATGTGGAATGTGTGGAATTAACCCTTCATTTACTTAGCATGTGTTGGCGTAAGATTGAACATGTTGCTGCCTGAGAGGTCCATATAAAATCTGACCTTCCCTTCATCCTGGGATCACACTTGTGCGGCGCGGGATAACCGCATGTGATTTGCACAGGAATCGCACTGCATTCCTGTGCGAATCACCCGCGATGTCTGTGCAGTGCGATTTGAGCCATTTATTTTGCATGGCTCAGATCGCACCGTGCCCACACCAAAATGATGCAGGATCCTTTTTTTTTTTTTTTTTTGTCGCACCTGAAACGGATCGCATGGGTGTTCACACACCCATGCCATCTAATTCTGGCAATCGCACTGCGTTCTGCGAGCTGTTTCGGGGTGTTAATTTGACATTGACAACCGCAGCAGATCGCATTAACGCCGTGCGATTTTCAATGCGGTGCAGATAAGGCACATTTCCCCGCATCGCATCAGTGTGAAACGCGTAGGGAGTGTGAGTGAGAGTAGCGGCTGCAGTACCAATGAACAAGAGCCTGCGCAGAGATGTACGGAACGCCTGTGCATTCCCATGCCGGTAAACTCAGCCTAACCGTTCCTCCACTCCATGAAAATGATTTTGGTACGATATATTCAGATTCGGTGGATATTTCAATGTTGACTGCCCTATGCCTATCCTTAGAGTCCCTTTAAACCTTTGCACCCTTATGGCAGATGCCTATCCTAGAGTCCCTTTTAACGCCTTTTTTTTAAGGCACTTAATAATTGCAGGTGAATTAAATCAGAAGAATCAAGCATTTGAAATTAGTTTACGATGTTTTTTTCTTTATAAATTATTTTTTTATTCACTTGCCAAGGGTCTTTGAACTTGGTAACAAATTTGACGACTTTGGCCAAATATCCTAGCTCTGCTCCCTTCGTTCTTGCACATCATAGCCCTCTTGTCTTCTGGGTGTGTCTAATTTACTTTGTGCTGGCCCAGCTCCTCCATCCCTCTTTTAATCTACCCCTTTTTAGGCTTGTGCATTGTGCACTCCCAAGCCTTTTGGTAAGTTTGAAGGTCTGAACGTGATACAAATATAATGTATGTGTGAACTAAAAATTTTTAAAAAATTCAATAAATCATGAATGATGAAAAACAAACTGCAAAATTAAATACAACCAGTGAGCAATAAATTATCATCCTGTGACAAGTGTGAACTGAATATATCACTCCTGGAAAAAAAAAAATATATTTTTTATATATATTTATTATTATTATTTATTATTATTGATATTTTTTATATATATTTTTATATAGATATTATTATTATATATATTTTTTTTCTTTTTATATATATATATATATATATATATATATATATATATATATATATATATATATAAATATAAATATAAATATATATATAAATATAAATATAAATATATATATATATATATATATATATATATATATATATATATATATATATATATATATATATATATATATATATATATATATATATATATATATAGTCCATAAACGGAAGTCCAGTTAGTGATAAGACCTCCAGTAAAAATAAGTGTTTTTTGTAATGATCCACTCCCCTCAAAAAAAATGCACTCACCAGCTGCTTTAGCCTCACACTCTCGTGTTTGGCCAGAATCCGCCTCAACCCACTCAAATAGGGGTTAAAATCAGATCTCCAATAGTGTATATACCAAGCACTCTCCATGAAGTGATTGCTCCCCTTAAAAAATGAGAAAAAGCGCTCCAATAGTGTGATACCGTACAAAAAAAATTTATTAAAATATCAGTAATCATCAACATTGTACTCGCATAAAAACATTTCACAGTAGGCAAAAAAGCAATCACATCAAGGCAATCCATGCAGTGGTTTAAACGTTATACTACGGTCACGGCGGACCCAGGGTGTGTGGATGCTGGTAATGCTCTCACCCGCTCCTCGACCCGATCCCCTGCTTCCCAATGCACCGTGTCTCGTCACAATGTCCTACGGCACACGTACTAGATTGCCGCATTGCCACGCCCTGACATGTTTCGTCACTAGGTCTTAATCATGGGATTCATGTTTAATCCCATGATTAAGTCCTAGTGACGAAACATGTCGAAACATTTTCTCATTTTTCATGTGGAGCAATCACTTCATGGAGAGTGCTTGGAATATACACTATTGGATATTGGAGATCTGATTTTAACCCCCATTTGAGTGGGTTGAGGCAATTCTGGCCAAACACGAGAGTGTGAGGCTAAAGCAGCTGGTGAGTGCGTTTTTTTTAGGGGAGTGGATCACTGGCACAGAGGTGTGGTGGATGATTACAAGAATCGCTTATTTTTACCGAAGATCCTATCACTAACTGGACCTTCGACACTTGTCACAGGGTGATAATTTATTGCTCGCTCATTGTATTTAATGTTGTAGTTTGTTTTTCATCATTCGTGATTTATTGAATTTTGTTACTCATCACAGGGTGACACCATCATCAATACTATCAGTTTTTAAAATTTTTAGTTCACACATACATTATATTTGTATCACGTTAGTGCCAATATTTAATCCTTTATTTTTTGATAGAGGTTTGAATTCTGATCACATACCGGTATTTGTTTTTTAAGTGGCAGCTGTAGGATTGTCCGTGCATGTATCCATGAGCGCAGTGGTGGGATTACAGGTATAGGCAGATTTACTTGTAGACCAACGGTTTGAACAAGTTTGAAGGCCCGTTTCTGTTCCAGCATGACTGTGCCCCCCCTGTGTAGAAAGCCCATCTCCATCTAGTTTGATGAGTTTGTTATGGAGGAACTAGAGTGGCCTGCACAGGGCCCTGACCTTAACTTCTGGGAAGAATTGGAACACCAGTTGTGAGCTAGGTCTTCTCATCCAAGGTGACATCACCAACCTGACCTCACAAAGGGTCTTTTGGCTGAAGAGGCTCATATTGCCACAGAAACTCACCAAAATCTGCTGGAATTCTTTCCCAGAAGAGTGGAGGCAACTCGATATTAATGGCCATAGGAGGGCTTCAACGTGGGGAGTGTGGATACATGTTTCAGAGCTAGCTGCTCCTTCTTCAAGCCTGAAACATGTAGCCATGCTCACTTCTATATGCTGCACTTAGTTGCCACCCTCTGCTTTTTCCTTTATTGCAGAGATTACTTCAGTCTCGTTGAGGAGCTGCCATGGATATCCCTGGACCCATGGACTTTTAGTATAATCCTACACCCCCACAGCACATTCATTGATGGGGATTATGTTGTAGCTTGGCTGTATCCCTACCTGTGCCATTCTCGATAATTTCCTGTGTAAATTTGATGCCCTGATGTTCTAAAGATGTAGGGACAAATGAGTGTGACTGAGAAAAAAAAAAAGGTTGCATGTCCATGCAATGTTACTAAATATTTAAACATAATACACTTCCACTAAATCGTCCTCATTGCATTATTTTTTTTCCCCCAGCGACTCCAGCCCTGCTAAACCCAACAAGACCACGACCTCTCCTCCAGATGGTCCTCCAGCCGCCAGCGCAGAGGAGAAGACCACCAACCATGATGCAGAGGAGTCGCTGGTGTCTCCAACTGCTGCTGCAACTGCTACGTTCTTCCAGGACACCCCAACTGTGACCGTCTCCAAATCCCCCTCTCAGGTATCGCTCAGCATGACCGCCACTTCCACCAAAACATCTTTTTTATTTTATTATTTTTTTTGTACTGCCTGATAGTTTAGTTAACTGTAGATGACTATTGTGGTGGTCTCCTGTACAGTGAACAGATTTTGGTTTAGATGCTCCTCATCCACTTTTTTCTCCTCTTCATAAATATCCATCCTAAAGTTCATGGGTCATGGATCCCACCATAGTCTGTGCTGTACAATTGCGTGGCTGGAGCAATAGACCGTTCCTTTGATGGGACCAGATCTTCTCCATAGTGTCTGTTGGCTTGGTGTCCGTCTCTATCATGCTTTTCAAGTTGTAGACCTTCAGGATTTCACTTGATTATCTCATATAATCAAGTTTTTGACTAACCATTCTTTAACCCTTTCTTAGGTTTTTCTTTTTTTTTTAGGTTGCTTTCAGATTCTTCTCCATATGTTCCTCTGTCTTCACACTTATTGTGTGTTCTCTCTTGTATTCAAGTTTACTTCTCCAACTGCTCCATAAATTCTCATTTCTGCTACTTCTTCTTTTTTCATATTTTTTCCTAATGTCCTCCTAGGTGCTTTGATTGATTGGGTAGTGTGCAGATGAAGACCCTTCACAAATACTGTTCTCAGGAACGCATTAAGGAGGTTCTTCGAGAAAGAGAAAGTTTCCACTTGGGCTTCATGTATGCGGCCATAAGAAAGCCGTACAGCCTGCATGGAGTGTAAATAGCCGTCATAAGATGGCCCGGGGTCAGTTCACAGCCCCCAGGTTGCCATGAATAACTGCATACTGATATAGAAGGGTTTATGCCAATGTTTGCATAACCTCGTGAATGCATGTAGGTTACAATATTAGACACAGTTTGCATCCAGGGCTGAACATCAATGCGATCGTGTGAGTTTTTACCCAAACCCTCATATAGCAGTGTACAGCCATTCATTATAGTGGGAGTGCTGTATGCTGCACCAGTGGCTCCCTTGCACCAACCTACTTATGCCCCATGCACTTTGTACGCCCTCCTGTGACTGTTTCCATGAAGTCTTATTCTCAGAAGAGAGATGTTCAGTGTTTGCATTACTCATTGCCGAGCTCCAGGCAGATATAACAGAGACAGATACACAGCTCTGTAATCCTTAATAAATACTAGGGTTGCACCGATACTAGTATCGGTACCGATACCAAGTATTTGCACAAGTATCGGTATTCGTGCAAATGCACCGATACCTGAAACCAATACTTTCAGGCTCGGCTCTTTGAGCTGTCAGTGGGTCTCCTCTGTGCACAGCTTTACCAGATTTTGTGTGCACCAGTTTTTAGTAAATCTCCCCCGTTTTTTTTTTAAGTAGCGTATTAATTTGGACCAGTGTATTTCTGGCAGTACAACAGCACCATCTGCTGGTAAAAGAGTGACATTACCACAGTTTCCTTTTTTGTTAACCCCTTTTTATATCACATAGAAGATGTTCTGCAAAATATTAAGTGTGGATAGGTCCATTTTCAGGGTAGAAAATCTTTTGAAAAATCTAAGAAGACTCATTGTTTAAAGTGAATCTGTTTCTATCCTAAAATTGTATTAGTCTTGCCGAGGCAGAGATACCACAAATTGGGTCAGTAATTACCCTTTAAAACCTCTCCTGTGTGCCCTTCTGATTTAGTTTGTTTATTGGAGCCTGTCTTTGCAGGCATTTGGCCGAAGTTTCATTTATTATCATTCCACCGGCTGATGGCAGCACAACCACTGCAATGTAATTTTATTATTTAAGTATACTGTGTGTATTTATACAGTATATAGTTTTGATTTTTTTTGTTTGTAATAGATAAAAAAAATCTATAAATAAAAATAAATAAATAAATTGCATAAATCTATCCTATCTATCTATCCCCTTTTTGCTAATAGGCAAAAAAAATCTATCTATCCTATCTATCCTATCTATCCTATCTATCCTATCTATCCTATCTATCCTATCTATCCTATCTATCCTATCTATCCTATCTATCCTATCTATCCTATCTATCCTATCTATCCTATCTATCCTATCTATCCTCTCTATCCTCTCTATCCTCTCTATCTATCTATCTATCTATCTATCTATCTATCTATCCTCTCTATCTATCTATCTATCTATCTATCCTCTCTATCTATCTATCTATCCTCTCTATCTATCTATCTATCTATCCTCTCTATCTATCCTCTCTATCTATCCTCTCTATCTATCCTCTCTATCTATCCTCTCTATCTATCTATCTATCCTCTCTATCTATCCTCTCTATCTATCCTCTCTATCTATCCTCTCTATCTATCCTCTCTATCTATCCTCTCTATCTATCCTCTCTATCTATCCTCTCTATCTCTTACCTTTTTCCTAATATATAACATAATCTCCGTTGTGGAAATAATTAGCCAAGAAACCCTTAAACCCTTCTGTGTGCCCCTCTGAAATTAGTTTCACAGTTTAAGAGCTTGATCTCCCAGACTGTGCAACCTAGCCTTACCCACATTTGATCCTCTGTCCAATGTGCACGTTTAAAGGTTGTTAGAAGAACCATGGGTTAGGGCACAAGGCCCACAAGCTGAGTCCATTTGTCCCTCTCCTCCAACTGCAGTACTCCCCCACCCCCCCTTCGTCTCCACCCCCACCTTGTCTCTGCAGTTGGCAGCAGAGAGAAGGACAGAACTCCTCCTGCAGATCCTGCGCTTCTCTGTTCAGCCACAGCACCCCCTCACCGCCATCTCTCCTGGTCTCAGCAGTCGGCAGCAGAGAGGACAGAACTCCTCCTAAAGATCCTATGCTTCTCTGTGTCAGCCCCAGCACACCTTTGTTTCCGCCTCCCCTGGTCTCAGCATTTAGTAGACTCCAGCAGATGTCTGACTCCAGTCCTCCTCCAGACTTTGCACTTTCTGCTTCCCAGCTCCGCCCTCAGCTTTTTCCCAGAAGCAGCACAAGGTAAGGGAGGGTGATGGACTCTTGATTTCTGATAGTGAAGGGGCTCTTGAATTCTGATTTAAGGGGGGGGGGTGCAGTGCTCTGGACATTTAGTCTTACAGATACATCCAGACCTTTTGAGGGCAATCCTAATGCTGGTACGGCCCACAATTGAGTTTGACACCCCTGGGTTAGGTTTTACCCTTTAAGCTAAGGTAAGTTAGGCCATAGTAACACATGAAACTTGTTTCAGAGAGGCACACAGAAGGCAATCACTTCTATCTTCAAGTAGATGGAACTTTTAAAGTTCAAAGTATCTTCAAGTTTGCTTTAAATGAAATATTTTTCAACATTGTAGTGACAACTAAAATATTTAATGAGCCAATCTATGAAAACAGGATGTTACATGAATTTACCTTGTGTTGTACCTTTTGGTTTTTATATTGCTCCTAAATGTTTATAACATTTTAATTTTTTTGATCCTTGTGTTTCCTGTGCTCCTCACCCTGTTTATTTGCTGTTTGTGTATTAATACACATTTGTGAAGCGTTCATCCAATGCGGAGGAGAAATAGCTCAACATCCGCCATGGGATGGACCCGTGACGTTCCCTATTGTGTGTTTTTGCTAATTTTTGTATGTTTTTTTTTTTGTTTTGTTTCCTTTTGGGTGGGGGGTTCGTGTGGATTGTCTTTGCTGGTATTTTACTTGCATGTAGCTGAGGAGAGGCCCACCGGTCCCACCACCACCAAAACACACGCCGTCCAGGGACATCAAGCAGGAAAATATCATCGGTCTGTTTGATGACAGTTTTGTGCCCGAAATAAGTGTGACCACTCCCTCACAGGTTAGCGGCTGCTGCCCACCTGCCTGCAATGCACTAACACATGCATGCCCAGCGCTGTAGGAGGTGTCACTTTGGGGAGAAGACCAAAGAAGCCCAAATTAGGACTTGTAAGTTGTAGGATAGGCAGGGAACTCTACAACTTTTGGGGATCTTAGTCCAGGTTAGGCCGAGAACTCTTCCTTTTGTTGGTGATCATAGTCTTGGTTAGATGGGGAACTCTTCATCTGTGATCTTACTCTTGGTTAGTTGGCGAACTTACCATATTCTTGGTGATCTTCGTCTAGGTTAGTTGGGAAACTCAATCTGTTGGGGATCTTAGTCTGGGTTAGGCAGGGAACACTTCTTCTGTTGGTGATCCTAGTCTAGGTTAGGTGGGCAACTCTTCATCAATCGGTGATCATAGTCTAGGTTTGTTGGGGAACAGAATCTAGGTTAGATGTGGAACTCTCCATCTGTTGGTGATCTTGGTCTAGGTTAGGTGTCGAACTTTCAATATGCTTGGTGATCTTTGTCTAGGTTAGGTGAGAAACTCACCATCTGTTGGGGATCTTAGTCTGGGTTAAGCAGGGAACACTTCATCTGTTGGTGATCCTAGTCTAGCTTAGGTGGGGAACTCTTCATCTAATGGTGATCATAGTCTAGGTTAGGTGGGGCGCGCTTCATCTGTTGGTGATCTTAGTCTAGGTTAGGTGGGGAACTTTCTATCTGTTGGTGACCATAGTCTAGGTTAGTTGGGGAACACTGTCTAGGTTAGGTGGGGAACCCTCCATCTGTTAGGGATCTTCGTCGAAGTTGGGTGGGGAACTTTCCATTGGTTGGTGATCATAGTCTAGGTTAGGTGGGGTGCATTTAATCTGTTGATGATCTTAGTGTAGGTTAGGTGGGGCACGCTTCATCTGTTGGTGACCATATTCTAGGTTAGGTGGGGAACCCTCCATCTGTTGGGGATCTTAGTCTCGATTAGGCAGGGCACTCTTCATCTGTTGGCGCGTTCTACACCTAAGCTAGTCTAAGATCACCATCTGTTGGGGATCTTCGTTCTAGGTTAGGTGTGGATCTCCATCTGTTGGGGAGCTTAATCTTGGCACTCCATGGGGGTGATGACCCACAGTGCTTCAGGTTAAATGACCAGAGGTAGCTTGGTCTGTTTTACATTTTAGAGGCAAGTCCTTGCAGAATTACGTTCTGATATCTGAAAGAAAATCAAAGAGGAATTGGTCTTGGAATCAATATTGATGTTTACCTAGAGCTTTTCCTCTACAAATTGTCATCTCTTTATATTTCCCCAATGGGAAAAAACAGAAGGATGAATCTCCCCAGCAAGGCACATAGACAGCAATAAGAACATAATGTTATTTTAATGGTGATGAGCACTGCGTTAAATTATAGGTCATATATGGTCATCTTTTGGATGGTCATTCACTGGCAGCTCCTATTTTTCTAGGACATTTGTAGACCTCTTTATAGAAGCATGTAGAAAGAGGGAATAGAGCCACTCCACTTATAAAGTCCAGAATAAGAATTTTTTTGATGATATCAGGGGAATTCAACACATTTTGAAGGCTCTTGAAGCTGGCCTTCTTCAGGCCTGAACAAAGAAAGAGGGGGAACAAAAATCTAGACTGGAGTATCAGAAGGTGAACATTTTATCTTATATGAAGCTTATTTTCATTTGATGCCAAAGAAGAATCAAGATAAACACAGTGGCTTAGTGGTTAGCATTTCTGCCTTGCAACACTGGGGTCCCCAGGTTTAATCCCGGTTGGTGTGCTATTTTCATGGAGTTTGCATGTTCTCCCTGTGATTGTCTCAAACATTTGAAAATGATTCTAGTTGTCAGTGGTAGGGTTGGGAACTTCTAAAAATGATTATTCTCCATTATCAAGGAAGCTTCAGGATAGTATTTAGAGCTGCATATCGAATTAGAATACAAACTCCCAACAGAACCCAAGAATCGGGCAATCTCTTTGGTTATTCTAAGAAGTGACGCCTCTGTGGAAGAAAAAATAAATACTAACATTTTGCCCTTTTTTGCTCCAGCGGACTCTGGCTACCTTGCTAACTGATGGCATCTTGTAGGCCACATGGACGTATGCCCTGACATACACTTTAAACACAGATGTTATTGGGAGAGCTGACTGGTAAAGTAGTTGGCTTAGGGTGCAGTCTTGTGGGATTTCAAGCTTTTGTCTCTGCGGAAGACACAGTGATGTCACCTGTACCTCCCAGAAGCCTCTGTGGCTGGGGCGGTTTGTGTTGGGGGTCTGCCAAAAAAAAATCAGACCTTCCGCTTACCATGGAAGGTCCACTTTATGGACCTAGCAGGTTTTAAACAAGCTTCAAGTAATAGTGAAGCTTACCAAAGCCTGCTAGCAGCTTGTGTTTATGTTCCCCAAAATGGACCTTAAAAGGTTCTTTAAGGGCTTCAGCAAAGCTTGCTGCATACGGCTCTCATTCAAGTTAAGGGTTGTGTAAACAAGGTCTCACGGGTTACTGATTCAGAAAGTACAGAAGGATGGCAATGGCTGCCTAATATATTTCTGTCTTTAACCACTTGGCCTGTAGGTTAATATTCTCAGTCATAGCTCTCTGTACTGTAAAAGGTTTAACCTACATTGCAGCTGTAAACTTGGAGCACACAGATGTGCGTTCATCTAGTTTAATGTCCGTGCCCCCCCAATGGCAGCAGATGATCCCGGACTGATGATTGGTTTCCCAGTCCTGTGGTGATGGTCAATCACAGCGATCATTGAAAGTTTGTTGACCAATGTCTCCAGCCTTCAGATGGCTCTGTGCACAAAAAGAGATACAATGTTAGCATTAAAGTGTGTATAAAATAAACCGCTATTTACAAAGTATTTTTTTTAGCATGAATTTATGTACCAACTGGGAAAAAAATTGAGTTATTGTCAAGATAAATTAATTGTAGACCTCTAGTCTTCAGTGACCTCTGGTCATGAAGGCGTTAAAGGCTTCCAAGCCCATTTAGGGTGGAGTGAGTTTAGAAAATGCAATGCATAATCCTCATCTTAGGGCTTATTCAGATGGGGGGGCGGGCAATAGTTTTACTGCCCCTGACCACCCACCTGAACAAGGATAGGCAGCAGCTCAGGGCTGTACACATGCTACGGCCGTAATGCTGTAGCAAAAGTTGAACCCCCTGTCAGTTCAGCCCTAAAACATGACCCCTTCAAGTTCACAGGGCCATGGCGCAGCTGTCCCGCGGTGAGGAGGTGGCATCTCCCAGCCGCCTGTCAACTGCCCTTTCAAAAGGGATCCACCACCAATCACTTTTCAGAAGGATGGCAAGGGCTGCTACAACTTTAAATGAGCCCTTCTAGTGTTAAAAGAATTTTCTGTGTAGGGCTAATGACAAAATCAACCCCTGTACCCCGCCCAAAAAAAGCCAGTGTCCGCTGGACTTCACTAAGGAACCTTTTACCGTGTGCATGTTTTGTGCTAATTCCATGTGCATGCCGCAGGTCCTGGTGCCTTGCTTTGTTCTTTCACTGTGCATGTTTTATTTTTTTACACTTGTTGATGTGGAGATGTCTTGGTGGTACTTGTGACAGCTGCCTCCAGCTCCAAGTCCAGCAGAGCCGTCTATTCATGTAACACGAAATGCTTCCACCTGCTGATCTAGCAGAGGTTATTGTGAGGGTTGCAAGAAAGAGCAGTGTACAAATGTCCATGCCATGGCACCAAAACCATGCAACCATCCTTCACCAATCAGAACACAGGAGACTGAATTCTGATTGGTTAAATTGTTCTCCCACACTTTGCTCTTGCATTGCACTATTGAATATTAAGCCTCATGATTATGCAATAAGCTCTGTTCAATCTGCCCAATGAACCATACAATATTGGTGAGACTGTTGTTGATAGCCACTCTGTACATCTATGGATTAGTCAACTTAGGGGTTTACCTGACTACATTTGACTGCAACTATTAAACCAGCGAAAGGTAAGACTTTTGACTATGCGTCAAGATATTGCAATGTAAACATGAACTAAATGAACATTGAACTGGACTCCTAGGCAAATGTTAACTTTAAAACTACACTACACGGCCACAGGTTTGGGAACACTTGATCTTCACACCTATGTAAGTTTGTTGGACATCCCATTTCAAGGCCATGGCCATTCATATGGAGTTGATACACTCTGCAGCTATAACAGCCTTCACTCTTCTGGGAGGGCTTTCCACAAAATTTTGTTCTGTCTTTTGGAATGTGTGCACATTCACCCAAAAGGGAATTTGTGAGGTTGGGAACTGTTGGACAGGAAGATCTGGCTAGCAATTGACATTCTATTTTATATCAGAGGTTTTTTAGTAGGGTTGAGATCAGATACTGACATTGAAGAAGAATTCATCCCAATGTTCATTAGGCTTAAAGTCGGGTACCAATGTTGGAGAAGACTCATCCCACAAATGTTCAGAATTGTTAAAATCCCAGTACCCATGTTAGAGAAGAATTTATCCCATATTCGGTGGGATTGAGGTTTGTTACCAAAGTTGGGAAAATAAATTTATCCCAAAAGTGTTCAGTAGGGTTGAGGTCCGGTACCAATGATGAAAAATAATTAATCTCAAAGGCATTCGGTAGGGTTAATTGTAGGTACTGATGTTGGGAAAGAATAAATCCCAACAATATTCAGTAGAGTTGATATCAGGTACTAATGTTAAAGAAGAACTTATCACATGAGGTGTTTAGTAGGGGTGAGGTCAGGTACTGGCATTGCAGAGGAATTCATCCCAAAAGTATTTAGCATGGTTGAGGTCAGGGCTCCGTGCAAGCCACTCGCGTTTCTCCACACCACATTACCCAAACCATATATTTTTATGAAGCTAGCTTTGTGCATGTGAGCCCAATTATATGAATAGGTATGAGCATACTTTTGACCATACAGTGTATTTTACCAGTTTTTTTTGGTGGATTGGATGAAGAATAATAAAAGGGGTGTCATACTTTCCTTTTGTGAGGAAAATGGTGCTGGTCATGTGACAAATCCCGGGTATCTGGTCATGTGATCTCTTTGAATGAGATGATAGGGGTTCAGATCGGATGATATTCCTCCTCAGCAGAGATTCACATGACTAAATGCCTCAGCAGGGAGTCCAAGGTATTTGATTTTTATGGGTAAGTAATTCACCTGATATCTTGATATTTATCAATCCTAGCAATATTAATATAGCTTTAGGCTAAAATTTGAACATAGATGTGCTCTGAAGCACCTTTAAAGCTTTAAACAATTTTGTAGAAACTAATTTGAAATGCTTGCGTGGGAAGGTATATTGCTTACCTAATGATGGGACCTT
This sequence comes from Lithobates clamitans, assembly GCA_037952925.1. Taxonomy (NCBI): domain Eukaryota; kingdom Metazoa; phylum Chordata; class Amphibia; order Anura; family Ranidae; genus Lithobates; species Lithobates clamitans. The sequence continues at coordinate 290,382 of JBBGZY010002375.1, read as the reverse complement.
GCCTAATTCACAAGACCATTTACCAAGGAGTAGACCATTGGGTTTGCTGCCAAGTACTGCTTAGTTCTAATGGAGGAGAGCAGATTTATTCATACACAATAAGTGCTGGCAACTCTTCCCCAGTTCTGTCCACCATTTATTTTAATGGCACTGTGATGCTTACATACAATGTCTAGTGTAGGAACTGCTTACTGAAGATCAAAGGATGAAGCCCGGTGAGATAGTATGGCCCAAGGAGTAGTGTAGAACTGGAACATAAAATGAAAGAGTACAGTAGGTCTGTATTAGGGAAGGTAAGAAGATGCTCAGTTTGGCTGTGTGAACAAAGTCAAGAAACCTTTATATATAAAGCTCCTTTAAGAACTTGTGGCTCTGTGTCAGCGTTTATACACCTTTCACTGTCTTGTATATGAAATCCGAAGGTTTAATAGATCACAACTGAGAGTAAAGACAAAAGTGGGATTTAATAAAATGCAACAAAAACAGTCATCTTCTGCAAACCTTGCACTGGCTTTGGGTGTCCAATCACAACATTTACAAATATTAAAGTGTAATGTAAACCCCAACAATGAACTTTCTCCTATTTGCTCTCCTTTGGTCTGTTAAATATTCCATTGGAAGCATTTTCTTATTATATATGTTAAGTGCAAAAAAAAAAACCTGTTGATCTCTCCGGTTCCCTGTACACTTCATGTGTTCTCAAAGAGCCCTCCTAGTTCTTATCTTGGACTACAGAATGATTAGTCTTTATGTTGTGGAGATGAGAGAGTGGTTGAGTAGTTTAGCAAAAAGACATTGGGCAGAGCTGACACCACTGCGACCACAGCATGAAATTAGAAGCGGAGTGCATGTCTGGCAGATCAACGGGTATTTTTCTGTACTTGCAGGGCCTTTAAGGGATATAACATGGGGAAATGCACATGTACTGCAGAGATGTACTGCATGTGTCACTTTTTAAATCTTTGACATACTTGTTAAATCTCACAAATTTCATGGATTATGTCTTGGCTCTCAGGTTAACGTCATTAGGAAGATGTTTTATTGGATTTGTGTTGCTAAGGTTATATATAGAGTTTTGATATGACTACCCTGTTTCCCCGAAAATAAGACCTAGCGTGATTGTCGGTGATGGCTGCAATATAAGCCCTACCCCCCAAATAAGCCCTACCCTGTTTCCCCAAAAATAAGCCCTACCCTGAAAAGAAGACCTACAAGGACTTTATCTAGGGCTTATTGGGCAGTAGGGCTTATATTGCAGCCATCACCGACAATCACGCTAGGTCTTATTTTCGGGGAAACAGGGTAATAGAAACCAGGGAAAAACTTCTCCAAAAAAGTGGAAGACTGTTCCAAAGGGACCAGTCAGGTTTGTTGGCCACCAAGACCAATTATCCACTTTTTTGTTGAATTTTTTTTTTTTTCCCCATTTGGTTTTTGTAAATCACCCTTGGTTTACTAGAAGGTGATGGCCCCTTGGTTCTTCTATCTCCACCGCAAGAGCATTTCTGCATTGCACTTATGTTCCTACCCCCCCATAACGTTCTCTCTAACATTCCCACTAACCTTTTTTCTCCGTGCTGCCAAGTTTGAGGCTGCGTGGCCCCCAGTACAGGAGCCCAGCCTACTAGATCTGGATTTTGACCCTCTCAAACCGGACTCCAGTTCGACTGCTGCTACATCTCAGGTGTGTTTGAGTTTTTTTCATGCTTGTGGGGGCTTTAAACTAGATAATCGCTTCTACTTATTCTACTTATCAGTGAATAGTTCATGGTGGAACTGGTTCATGGTTTCCAGGGGATAGCCTTGAAAATGTATGTCCCTAGCTTTCAGTGTTAACCAGTATATCTTATAATCCCTTATTTGTCAGCACTTAAAGTGGAAGTAAGCCCTCCTATCGTTTTCAGCCCAGGAAGCTGCCATCTCGGCCTCTGACCTTCAGCTGCCATGATGTTGCACATGTGATCAGTTATGACACCAGCCATTGGATGGTTTGACAGTTTGGTTGGGAGCACAGCCAATGGGAGTGTTACATTCCCGAAACGTGCCGGAAACGTAACTGTTTTTTTTTTTAAACTGTTAAATGGATAGGTTTACTTCTGCTTCAAGTTAAAGCAGTCTTTTTCAACCGGGGTGCCTTGAGGTTTCTTCAGGGGTGCCTTTGAAAAATGCCTAAAAATTGATCAAAAATTGTATACAAGCCAGCAGGTGGATCAAGCCGGCCTTTTAGTTACACAAAACCATGGGTTTTCATTATGCACCATTATAACATCCTAGACACTGGCATCCTAACAACCGATGATGTCATTAGTTGATGAGGAAGAGATCTGTTGCCTCCACAGCATCCCTTGTTTGACCTTACACTGCCCCTCTCCCTCAGCACTGCGGCCACATTAACTGATGGCAAGAATATGAGGGATAAGAGAAACCTAGGAATACTAGTCAGTACCAGTGTGCAAAAGCGTATTTGCTTTGGAGGAATAAATCCCCTCTAACGTTGGCTGTCCTATGTGTGGATGTTGCTGCATATTAGAATCGTTTTTTTACATTTTAGAATGGGGTGCCTTGAGACTGTCCATAATTTTAGAGGGTGCCTTGATTGAAAAAAGGTTGAGAAATGCTGATTTAAAGGACAAATTGCTTGTAACAAAATTCTTGTGGATTCATATGGAAGGATAAATAAGGCAATTGTTGTTTGGTTGCCTAGTTATACTTTTTTTTTTTTTTTTCCACAAGATTCACAATTTTTTTTTTTACCCAGGATTTTCCCACCTGAATCCAGATGGAAAATGTGGAAATCTTGGGTGAAAAAAATTTATTAAGTCTCCTTTTTGCGTTTTGGTAATAAGGTTACATTTATTGGGTTTGCTTTAGGTTTAGTAAAGTAAATCTAAAGCCAAAACTGATTTGTACCCATCAGTTGTTATTCTTTATCTTCTTACCCTATTGAGGATATTTATCTTCCTGTTCCTGTACCATAAATATGGCAGGAGTACAAATCTCTCTAAGTGAAAGGAATCCCTTCTCAATGCTTGTATAGCGCTACCCCCGGAAGGGCCGCTGTAATATATACAGGCCTTCTGTCCCACACCAGTGATGGCTCACCCTCACCTGGATCCAAGTAACACCAGTACACTGTTTAAACTTTTAGCCGGGCTTTATTAAAACTAAAAAGAGATAAACTGATTGACAGAATACTAATATTAAATGCAACGATATAATACAACTGCTCGGTAAATTAAAACAGGATTGGTGTTCGTTCACTTTAACCGCCAGTGAGAGGCCTTGTGAGTGGTGAACAAAACCTGTCAGTTGCACAATAAAGAAATCATGTTCAACAATTTCCCAAAAGTGATATTACTGACTATAAAAGCCTATCTAGGTCTTGTAGGTTCTAGCTGCTAACCACCGGCCAGTGGGAATTCTATTCACACACACACAAACAGTCTGCCAGCGTTGGGGCCCTTTAAATCCTGTGTTTGAGTACTCAGACTTTTGTGAAGCAATATTTGTAATCCAGAGAATGGAAAGGGGTATCTTCGTAAAGTGTCACTGGGTAACAAAGATTACCATCTCTGGAAGTGCTCAGGAGACCGCCACATGGGACACTTTCCCCTGTCTGGCTGCCACAATGCCGGTCCTTGCCTCTCCTCCTGTGCCCCCCCCCCCCCCCCCCAATCACAGCTCTTCTGCGCTGCTATCCAATCCTGTCCTTGTTTTTGTTGTTAGGGGTGGGCTTCCTTCTTAGCTACATCAGTAACCAATCTGCCTTCAATCTTGCAGCTGTACCCAATAGAATCTCTCCTGGGCTGCTATCAGTTTAGCCAGAAAATGCAATGCAATATTTCAGAGAGCGATACTCTGCATATATTACAGAGGCAATACTAAGCCAGTGCTACATCTGTTTACCCCATTGCGACATGCCCTTATGTTCCAAAAAAATAATTCATAGTCTGTATTCATTTTATATAAAAAGCACAAAGTCTTGGTGCCCATCAATTCATATAAAAACTATTGGTTCATGATCAGAATTATTGATTATTCATTGTTTTTGCAAGATGACACAGACGCACACAATATAAATAATAAAAAAATATATATATATATAAAAAAATAATATAAATTTTACAAAATTGTACCTCCAGAGATGGCATCATCCCATCCTGTCTTGTTACCAGGGTGTTGCTAAAACACAACTAAAACTAAAAATGCAATCCAAAAAATGTCCAAATCGTATAATAATGTCTTGTTTCTTTGTCCTTGCTGCGATTAGTCGCTACCTTGGGATCTGTGGGAGGTAAGAAAACTAACTCGCTAACTTACCCATGTTGTGTCTTGCCGATTTTACTGCACATTATGACCAGAACAGTCGTTGGATCTGACCATTGTTCATCCTGTATAGCATCTCTGACTCCATCTCGTCTCCTTCACTGCAGCCTGTTGTCTCATACATTTGTCCTAACGTGGACCTTCACTCTCTCAATCAGCATGAACTATTTTTAATCTGGATGCTGATAGCATTAGTAAATAGATAGGAAGGTATATTTATTATTTATTTTTTTTACATTTCTTTAGTTACTTTCTGGTTTCTGGCCTAAGCAAATGATGTCATACATCCCAGGAGTCTCGAGGGGGGAGGGGGTTCTCAGCCAAGCGCACCCTCCTGCCTTCATGCCTGAGCTAAGGGCAGTTGGCTGTCAGGAAAAGAAATGCTACATGAATCCTCTGCCCTTACTCAAGATGGCCACAGCCAGCAATGCTAGGGGGGTGTTTTACAAAGTGATTTATCAGCAACATGGGAGCATGGATGGATGAGGGAGTTGCCTTTTAAATAATAAAAATTAATGTAATAGCATTTTCATTTTGTGGTGCTCAGAAGCAGTGCAGTTGCGCTTTAATCACTATGGCTAGTCCAAAGGGGAAGTAGAATTTTTTTTTTTTTTTTTTTTTTTTGAGCAACAGTGTAAAAAAGCAGCCTTAGATGCTGTTCTTCATACATGCTATCTGCCTGGCTGTTTCTGGCTTCAATACAATCTCAGACACTGACTTGGAGCAAGCATGGTGCCAGCAAAGTCAGATCTCTAACTCTTCATGCTTCATGCTCTTGATCATTGACCGAGAGTATTGAAACCCCAGGATCAGCATAACTGCAAATAACAAGTAGTATTTTCAGAAAGAGAGGTCAGCAATGGAAGCCTCCATGCCTACAATGTTACAGGGTTACTTTTTATTTACATGTTTGCTGGTTACATGAAAGTTATTTAGTCCATGACCTTGTAAAGTCCACTGAAGAAGGTCAACCTGCTTGGCCTTCTGAAGTTTTTAAACAAGATCTCATTGTAATATTTAGAATCAACTTCGACTTTTGAGGATAGTGCAGAAAAACTTTTAAAGTTTAGTTTAGTAGACAACACAGAAAGTAGCAGAGCTTGGAATGTGGAACTAGGGTATAGCATCTCAGAGGGGCAAATGGTAGCTGCTAAAACCTCCAAAGTATGATGGCCTCAATTACAATTAAAGCAGTGAATAAAACCGTGTACAGTAAAGTAGGATTGGACATATTGGGGTTGCTTTGATTAGTTGCAGAAACCCTTTCCAATAAATCTAATAAATGAGGGCGTAAGGCTAGGGACCATCAGACTGGAGAGAAAAGGTCTAGATCAGTGGTCTTCAAACTGTGGCTTGTGGGCTAAAACGGCCCTTTGTTTGCCTGTATGCTGTCTTTGGGGCAGTGTTCCTCACACTGATATATGAGGAGCTATTCCTCCCACAGAGACCGATGATGGGGCAGTATTCCTCCCACTAATACCACTGACGCCAATGGCGGGGCACCGTTCCTCCCACTGGCGCCAGTGGCGGGGCACCGTTCCTCCCACTGGCGCCAGTGGCGGGGCACCGTTCCTCCCACTGGCGCCAGTGGCGGGGCACCGTTCCTCCCAGTGGCGGGGCACCGTTCCTCCCACTGACACTGGGGTATTTTATACTGTCACTGGCCACAGTCTGGCCCTCCTAAAGTCTGATGGACCGTAAACTGGCCCTTTGTTTAGAAAGTTTGGAGACCCCTGGCCTAGATGATGAATGACCTCCAGCCAGGAAATGACGGGCTTTATCGGACCTGCTATAACGAATAATGCACATTTTTGAGTGTGTGCAGTAAAACCATAGTAAGCAATTTCAGTACAGGAAAGGAGCCTGTACGACTGTGCAAGACTGAAGGGTAGGCTGGAGTTTTAGCTTTAATCCTCTTTTCTTTGTAAAAGAGTGGAGAAGGGTTGCAGTCGGTTTGTCAGGTTTGCTGCCATATCTAATTTTGGGGGAAATTTCTCTTCACCTGTGGTCACTTGGGACAAGGATTGAATGCGACACATATAGACATGTTGAGCCATCAACTTTATTATATGGTGATCACTGATCAGACTTTCTAAGCGGCTTTCTGAAAGGTTTACTGGTCAGAACATTGTTGATTTTAGCATTAAGACTCCCCATTCATAGTCTTCCAAAAAAGTGCATTCCTCATCTCTTGATGGCATTACAGGAATTGTATTTACTGGATTGTGTTTTTGTAACAAATTTTATCTGGAATGTCACAAGTGCATCTAGTCAGATTCCCTGAGTGTAATTGAGAGGACAGATCTGACGTATCGGAGCTGCAGAACCCCCTTAGATATGGGACTGGTTAGCGATACACATTAAGAGCTTCTTCTGTGAAAGATTTCCCAATGTTCCATCCATCTTGAGTGCAAAAAAAGCCAGATCAATGATCTTGGACAGAAGATTTGGTCGTGGTCCAGACCACTGACCAATCAGTCGTTTCCGGGGAATGTCCCAGGTCACATTCTAAATTCTTAAAACCTAACTTGGGTAATTCACTTTTTATAAACTCTTCCATGTTGGTGAATTGACCCTAATGCCGCTTGAAAATTGAAATCTAAATTTTTGGTGAAATAATAAAAACGATAACACTGAAACTTCTAAAATAGTAAGTTAGGAGAGCTGTTCTGTCCTGTTGATATGGAGCTGTGTAATTAGATTACGTTGATTAATCGCAGCTCCCTAAATTAGCACGGTTCAGAACCTTTACTCAACATGCATCTCACATAATTATCTTTTCACCCAACCAAATTAAATAACGTGCTTTGCCAGACAGATCTTAGCAGTGGTTTGGCTACAATCCCAGAAAGACACGTGGGATGGAGGGGGTGTTGGATGACCTCAGACGAGACCTAATTAAACATGATTGAGTTAGCATTGTCTAACAGCACACCTGTATGTGATAGATGTGATAGGCGCCATGTCAGGTTGCAGACAACCCAAAAACTATTGACGCTAATGAATTTAGTTGATTATCTAAGAGCAAGGGTCTACAGACTTTTTAAACAAAGGGCCAGTTTACTGTCCTTCAGGTTTTAGGGGGAGTAGATCGTGGCCAGTGTGAGTATAAACTGTCCTGGCATCATTGGAAGTAAACACTGTCCCATCATTGGTTTTAACAGGGGGGGATAGTGCCCCATGGTTGGTATCAATGGGAAGAATAGTGCCCATGGTTGATATCAGTGGGAGGAATAGTGCCCGATGGTTGGTATCAGTGGGAGGAATAGTGCCCGATGGTTGGTAACAGTGGGAGGAATAGTGCCCCATGGTTGGTAACAGTGGGAGGAATAGTGCCCCATGGTTGGTATCAATGGGAGGAATAGTGCCCCATGGAATAGTGCCCCATGGTTGGCATCAGTGGGAGGAATAGTGCCCCATGGTTGGCATCAGTGGGAGGAATAGTGCCCCACTGTTGGCATCAGTGGGAGGAATAGTGCCCCACGGTTGGCATCAGTGGGAGGAATAGTGCCCCGTGGTTTGCATCAGTGGGAGGAGTAGTGCCCCATGGTTGGCATCAGTGGGAGGAATAGTGCCCCATCGTTGGCCTTAGCAGGAGGAATAGTGCCCTGAAAAATGGTGTCAGTGGGAGGAATGGTGCCTTATCATTGGTATCAGTTGGGGGAATAGTGTCCCAAGGGCCGGATAGAGGAAAAAGACAGACAGGCTTTTCTACTCCGGATGTGCATATTTTCCAAAGAAAAAAAAAATTATAAGACGCCTTTTTTTTTGTTTTGATGCTCCCGGAATGGATCCAGCCGATTTCAAATAGAAAAGTTCAATTGGGCTTAAAAGTGTGATTTGCATCCCTAAATGAAATTTTTTTTTTCATCTTGGGTCACTGGATTATTTTATTCCTTGTGCCAAAATTAACTACTAAGTTGCAAAAAAGGTTTGAGAAAGAGGTCTGTGCTAGGAGGATGGAGTGCAGGGCACATGCTGTACTCTATTTGTCTTTTCAACCTTTTCATGGAGTTTGTGTCTCTCCTCACCCCTCACCCTGGTCATACCCATCACTTTCCCTTCTGCCATACTCCTCCTTTTGTCTCCCTGGCTGCCAGCCGGAGTCGTCTGTTCCTGGCGGCATGGACCAGGGCCCCAGCGGTACCGCCACTGACTCCTCTTTTGCCGTAGAGTGGCCAAGTGAGCCCGAGCCCACCGAGGCTGCCCAAGTAAGTAAATCTCTGGCTGACTTGGCATCTTGGGCACCAACAAGTGACCATTGCAACTTGTCCCTCTGCCGAGGTTTGCAGCATTACCCAGCATTCCTTACTTGGACCAGCTGGATGATGTAGTTCTCAGCAGATGTACTGTAAATTGCCCAAGTAGTAGCAAAACAGTGGTGAGTAATAGAAAAAGCTTAATTACAAGGAATACGTACTTAAAGTGGTATTCAACTTTAAAGCAAACTTTTATTATATTGCAGCTTACCAATTCTTGGATGTGATGGCTGCATTCATTTTATTTTATTTATTTATTTATTTTTGGCTTTCTTCTATTTTTTTATCTGGTCATCCAGCCACCTCTGTTTTTTCAAAAGCACAAGCTCTCTAGAAGCATGTATCAGCTTACATGAATGAGGAAAACCATTTACCAATCAGAGGTGCTTACTAGGATCAGCTTTTATTTATTCATGTAAAACCTTTATGCAAAAAGGAAAAAAAAGCTGCTGTAACTGAAAATAAAGTGTGAGGTGGAGTTTGGCTTTAATTTGTTAGTGTATTTAAATCTGCTTGTGCATCTAACACTCCCCTTCCCCAGAACGACAATGCTGCTGTCCAAATCTGCCCCCTGTGCTCCTTCATCCAGAGTGGGAGCACTCTAATAGAGGAGGTGTGTTACTGGCCAGATCACCAGGTGAAAACAGAGGGAAGAAAGCCAAAAAAAATGAATGCAGCCACCATGTTTAATTGGTAAGCTGCAAAATATTTAACTTTTTTTTTTTTTTTTTTTCTTTTTTTTTTTAGTTTAATATCGCTTTAACTATTGCACTAATACAGGCCATGCAGGGGTGTTATTTTTGAACAATTCTATGTATTAAAATGTATAATTATAAATTATACATGTATTATAGTTATAATGTATAAATTATATCACTGATTATATAATCAAACCTTAAAATGTATAGATTTAAAATAAAATACATTTTACTTTTCAAAAGCAGCCGATTTTTTTTTTTTTTTTTTTTTTTTTTTTTTCTGCTGCATCGGTTTAAAATAATTTATGCTAAAAAGATCAGGGATGCAGAACAGGAATATTTTTTTTCATAATTTTACAAACCTTATTTTTACATTATTACAATTACATTTTACGTAATTTATATAATACATTAGTATGGCCTTGTTAAGTGTGTTTTTTTTTGTTTTTTGTTTTTTTTCTATTTAAAAAATTTTTTTTTTGTGTTTCTAAAAGTGATTTCTACCCTATTTAGTAAGGGTAGATGTATATTAAATGGGAAGTTTCTCTGAATAGTGACTTGTGGTTTACGGTTACCAAATTTTAGGAAAATAATTCTTTACAATCTTTAACATAGTACATTTAGAAACAACTGAGATAATTTCCTCCTGGTACCACATGTCATATCCCAGAATTATGTCTTCTCTCCATCTCTGTGCCTAATGTCTCACTCATTGCAAAAGTTGCATTTTTTTCACATTTGGGGAATGAATAATTAAAAAAATTAAATGTATGTATGTGTATGTATATACATATGAAATCATGTAAATATATGTATCGTATATACATATATGTAATCTATAATATACATACACACACACACACACACACACACACACACACACACACACACACACACACACACACACACACTGTGTATGTGTGTGTGTGTGTGTGTACACTATCTCTCAAAAGTGAGTACACCCCTCACATTTTTGCAATTATTTTATTATTTAACACACCTGCTCCCCATTCACACCTGAGACCTTGTAACACTAACGAGTCACATAACACAGGGGAGGGAAAATGGCTAATTGGGCCCAATTTGGACATTTTCACTTAGGGGTGTACTCACTTTTGTTGCCAGCGGTTTAGACATTAATGGCTGTGTGTTGAGTTATTTTGAGGGGACAGCAAATTTACACTGTTATACAAGCTGTACACTCACTACTTTACATTGTAGCAAAGTGTCATTTCTTCAGTGTTGTCACATGAAAAGATAGAGAAAAATATTTACAACAATGTGAGGGGTGTACTTACTTTTTGCGAGACAGTGTGTGTGTGTGTGTGTATAGAGATGTAGAGATATATAGAGAGAGCGATAGATAGATATCTATAGATATAGATATAGATAGATCTCTATCTCTCTCTCTCCTCTTTTATATGCTATGAGCAATGCTACAAAAGCTGAAATATGTTTTGCATCTTTTGCTTTCATGCACATAGCAAATTAAGCGTTTTCTTCGCAAAAGCACTGAGTTGGCGGCTTTTACCTTGATAAAATTGAGTATATTTTTTTTTCTTAATGCGGGTCTCACTGGAAGTAGAACGCAGCACTTACTACAAAGATACCGTACTGTCATAATAAAATGTATTCACTTGTATTTCAGCAAATAATTTCTTCATGGCCCATTCACACTTGTGCGTGAAAGCATTGCAACTGCTCTGAGCGGTGTGTTGTGGTGCCATTAGTTGTGACTTGACACCCCAACGCTGTACAGTAGGCACGCCTATCCACATACCTGGCTGTATTTGGAAGCTTTTTTTTTTTTTTTTATCTGGCACCATTGAAGTTGTACTTTGTAAGAGGTGCTTTTCATAGTAGAAAAGGTTGTGTTTATAGGAACATTTTGAATGAAACCTTTTTGGCCAAAGGTTTTGCTAGGTCTTATGTCAGTGGTTGGTTTTGAAGATCCAATATACTCTCTTGGGGGGGTTTTGGCCTGAATAGTTCCTTAATGGACTGATTCTGGTATTTGACTGGATTGCAATTAGAATTCACAAACCCCTCCCAAGGGTTCCAATCCTTGCCCAGGTGGGCAGAAATATTCAAGAACATCAGTAATTTGGGGTAGGTTGGCTCTGCATTGTTACCCCAAGCCTGGAAGGTGATCTATTTGTCCATGAAATCTCCAACATCTAACATGCCACCAATACAAGGAACAGACTTTCCCGAGTCCGCCTTCTCTCCCGATTTTTGTCAATTCATTAATTTCATTTATTTTCTCAGAATGTTTGCATGATATTTTAATAAATGAATGGCTAATTATCAACTTTTGACTTCCAGCCTTCAGAACCGGCCGTGAAGGAGGAAGAAGTGAAAGCTGCAGAGAAGGAAGCTGCTAATGTAAGACCATTTCTCCTGCACTTTGTAGAGGGTCATCACATTTAAAGGAATGTTGGCGGAGTGGTGGACCCCAGTATAGATGTCTCAGTTTTCTGGAATGGAGTAATCCTCTCTCAAATAGGGTTCCCCCAGAAGTTGCTAGGGGTTCCTTGAACTGTGGCTGATTGACCTCCTATCTGATGAATAGTTTCAGGTCCAACTCCACTTGACAGAGCCAGCGGCATGATATCAATGATCTTTTTAGCTGTCTCAAAGGTTGATATTCTGACAACCACTGTAAGGCTACTAACCAGTAATTTAAGGGGCATTTTTGTCATTCACCCCCAATGGTTTTAGTAGGGGTTCCTCCGAGACCAGAAAAATTATTTTAGGGGGTAAAAAGTTTGGGAATGCCTACTCTAGCCTGTTGCCGACCAGCCCATTGTAGAAATACGTAATTTGTTTGACATTGACATAATCGCTCCCACTTTTGGGTAAAATTGCCACACAATTTTTCCGTACAGGTAATTAAAAGTATTTGTAGCTTCTGACTTTTACATTGTTCCCGCTGGAACGCTTTAAATACTGGCATTATGGCAGCAGTATTTTTCTTTATTTTTTCTACTATGGGCGATTCAATTTCAGATAAGTGGTCCCGCGGGTGCCCAGTCGTCCGTCCCCCCCCCCCCTCCCCGCTTCCTGGGCCTACCTGACTGATCGGTGAAGCCCAGGGGGTGACCCGATGCTGCTGTTAGATGGGTATGGAGAAGAGTGAAGCCAAGGTGATCACCACTCGTCTCTGTGCCCTTTGAGGTTCAGAGTGATGTCCGACGTTGCTTCTGGTTCCCGGGCCATAGTAAATCTTTTATTTTTATTTTTTTGATCTTTTTGTTTTGAAAGATAAATAAGAGCTTTGGAGCTTTGGGGTCTTTTTTACCCCAGATCTCTCAATAAAGAGGACCTGTAATCCTTATTTCTATTACAAGGAATGTTTACATTCCTTGTAATAGGAATAAAAGTGATAAAAAAAAGACAGTAAAAAAAAAAAGTTTTTTATTTTTTAAAGTGCCCCATGCCTCTGTGCTCGCTCGCAGAAGTGAATGCATACGGAAGTCGTGCAAGCATGTGTAAACAGTGTTCGAGCCAAACAATTTGAGGTATTATCGCAAACGTTAATGCGAGAGCAGTAATTCTAGCCTCTGTATTTCTATATGGGTAACCTGTAAAAATTTGGCTCCTATGGAGATTTTTAAGTACCGTAGTTTGTCGCCATTCCACGAGCGTCAGCAATCCTAAAGCATGTCATGTAAGGTATCTATCTACTCGGCATAACCTCCTTCTCATTATGCAAAAACAATTGGGATGAATATTGTGTTTTTGTTTTTATTTAATTCATTAAAGTGCATTTTCTCCCCAAAAAATTGCGTTTGGAAGGCCGCTGCGCAGATATTGTGTGACATAAAATATTGCAACAATCGCCATTTTATTCTTTAGAGTCTCTACTAAAAATATATATAATGTTTGGGGGTTCGACGTAATTTTCTAGCAAAAAACACTGATTTAAACTTGTAAACAAAAAGTGCTGGAAAAAGCCTGGTTTTTGAGTGGCTAGAAACTGCTTAGCCCAGATGGGTTCTCAGGATGTTGGCAATATGTAGAGTAGGAAAGAGAATGCCACAAGTGAACTCCACTTGATTATGTTGATCACAATAGTATGTAGCAAACATTTCTTTATTTTGTCCTTCTTATTCTTGCAGCAATCCACCTCCCCACCAGCTGTTGTTGTTGAGACGTTCCCCGCCACCGTGAATGGAACAGTGGAGAGCGCTCCCCCGAAGACCAACATGCCCCCTGGATACATATGCAAGGTAAGGAGAGAGATGTTGACACAACCTGTGGCCTGCAGAACTAGACGACAACCTTTTCTAGAGGTGCAAGAAAAGACAATATGAAAGTCTCCAATTCAATTATGTACACTATATGACCAAAGTACCGTATATACTCGAGTATAAGTCGAATTTTTCAGGACATTTTTTTTGTGCTGAAAGTGCCCCCCTCGACTTATACTCGAGTCAAGCACTTTTCTGCAGCAAAAAATTTCATTTTCCGAACCGATTTTGGGGCCCCGTATCTCAGGGCCACTTGGTGGTAGGAACCCCAAATTTGGTGTGCAAACCCAGTGGAACTAGTACCACAACATATCCAAAGCTGAAGTTCCTAGTACTAAGTGGCCCCGAGATACTGGGCCCCAAAATCAGTTCGGAAAATGTCATTCTCTGCTGCAGAAAAGTGCTTGCCATTTTCTGAACTGATTTTTGGGGCCCTGTATCTCGGGGCCACTTGGTGCTAGAAACCCCAGTTTTGGAAAGTTTATGGGGCTAATTTGGGGTTCTTAGCACTAAGTGGCCCCGAGATATGGGGCCCCAAATTCGGTCAACTGTGTCCATCTGCAGCAATGTCATTTCGGGACCCTTTGGGTTCAGAGACCCCAAATTTTGGCTGCAGCTAGGGGGCATCTAGGAACCCTTAACTACAGAGTTTGAAGTTCAGGGGACCTATGGCTGCAAATGGGCACAGTGATGCTGCAAATGGGCATTGTTGACCCTCTATTCCACTTACAGTAGCTGTGCATTTCTCACCCTCGTCTTATACTCGGGTCAATACGTTTTTCCAATTTTTTTGTGGTAAATTAGGGCCTCGACTTATACTCGGAACGACTTATACTCGAGTATATACGGTATTTGGAAACCCTTCCAAATTATTTCATTCATGTTTTTCAGCTGCACCCACTGCAAACGTGCATAAAATAAAGCACATGGACATACAAGGGCACTGTTAATGTTAGAAGATACAGACATTTCAGACAACTGTACACTTCAACTTTGTAACTGAGGTGAGGGGAGGGGCAGAGAAGCTGGGCCAGCATTGACTTCCAGAAGAGGAGAGGGCTAGGACATGCAAATGGGGAGGGGGCTATGTTAGGGGACTGACTAGTAACATTTTCTAGCAAGTTTAAAGCCACGTTGCAAGTAAATAAAACAAAATAATAGAAATTAAAAACACTGCAAATAAGTATATTAAATATTAGATTTTTGTACTGTGACCCAGCTTGGGTACCTCCCCCAAGATTGAGCTTTCTCCACTCGGGAACCAGGTATTATTATAGCTGAATATTGCACCCCAAGAACTAGACAACACTAGCTTAGGTGCAAACTGGAACTGCCCTTATTGTGAATTTACACAGAATATATACCACACAAAATTAGGTAAGAGCTTGATCACATTATCCTAAACCATGCAAACTGTAAACAGTAATATCAGTACATCTAATTTACAGCTACCATAAACATAAACCATAATCTTAATTACACAAAAGGCTAATTAACAAATAGTCACTAACCAGCTAACAGTGATCTAATTAACATAAACACATAAACATCCCACAATAGTTTGGTAACGAGGTGAAGTGGACACAATACTAGCAGACAGACAGAAACAACAGGTGACCCAATTAACAATGGGACTTCACACCTAGGAGGCACACAATGGGGTATTATACAATGAGAGAGACCCCTTAATAAATAGATTACACATGACCGCAGGAGACACCAGCATCAGGTTGTTTTGAGCTGATTATATTAACATCTATTCTGAGTCTAGGAGGGGAGGGGTGAAGCAGTCATTGCTAGTTTGTGCACAGGCGCCCCAAATCTGTATCCAGATCCTAGGTTCCCAGAGTCTGTGTGTTTCGGGGAGACATGGATCTGAAACGAAACTACACCAAAGGTCCCCCCCACACACACACCTCCCAAAGAATAGAGCCCCTTCAAAAGCCAGGTCCCAGAGTCAGTAGGCAAGAGGCTACCCTGCAACCCCCTCCAAAAGCCCTGAATAACCTATATCTGAATTTATGTTTCTGCCATTAGAAAAAAAAAGTGTACTAAATATTTAGTGGAGCCACAAAACGCAAAACAGGCTTCTTTACTAAGTGTCCAAGGTTTTTTTGGGGCGTGGCCATGACAAAGGTAGGCTATGCTCCACCGAAACACTGGACACCGAGTAAAGAAGGTAATTTTGCATTTTATGGCTCCTAAGCCCTGTATGTTCCTCTCTCTTCGGCTGTCCTCTTCGACCTCATAAATTGTCCTGCCTTTCCCTTTTTATGATCCTGTGATGCATTACTTGCTGGTAAACTCTAGTTTCTCAATGTGGACATGGTATGTTTTGTTGGTTGGACACCAGTCTGACATGTAACATCTCAATTGGAAGATATAGGCGTGGAGACCTCTCTATGGTTCTGCACAGAACAGTCTCAGCAGGATGTCTCCATTTTCTCTCAGTCAGTTTGTGAATATTTTTACTGGGTACATTGAATAAAAATAAACATGTTTTATATATTTTATAATTTTTTTTTATATCCTAGGTCCGGGCTCAGCATGACTACAATTCGACTGATAACGATGAACTAAACTTGAAAGCAGGAGATATTGTTTTAGTGACTCAGTTTGATAACCCAGACGAGCAGGTGAGCCTATACTAAAGCCACTGCAGAAGTGGACTATGACCATCACGATATTAAAATATTTTAAGATGTTCGCAAGGAAAGAGATTAACTGTGAGACTCCATTCACACTAGTGCGACTCAAGTCGCATGACTTTCAGTGCAACTTTCATGTGGCTTTACACTCTCTGGCACTCAAGTCGCAGGAAAGTTGCATCAAAGTAGTGCAGGAATCTCTTCAAAGTTGCTGCGACTTTAAGTCACATAGATTGGAACGGGTGCCGTTGAAATCGATGGGCTACGACTTGTACGATTTTTGTCGGAAAAGTTACAAAGTAAAGATTAGAAATCGGAGAGATTAACGTGTGCGGAGGTCCTCAAACATAGTAAGTGTACCAAGAATCTGAAGTCTTTATCAGAAGAGGAACTTCAGAGTACTGTCTGTACAAAGCAACAAAATGTGAGAGTGGTCTACACAGGACCAACAAAAGCTGGGTCAATTATAATTAATTGGTCAAAAAGTTCAGTTTGTCAACAACCCCTAAAAATACACAGCAGTAGAAACATAACAATTTCATCACGGGCTGCATCAGCATTATGGTTGCTCTCAAAGGGTAGGTTGTATCTGTAAGACTATGTATGCAGAGTTCAGGGGTGGGCTGTGTACAGAGTTCAGGGGTGGGCTGTGTACAGAGTTCAGGGGTGGGCTGTGTACAGAGTTCAGGGGTGGGCTGTGTACAGAGTTCAGGGGTGGGCTGTGTACAGAGTTCAGGGGTGGGCTGTGTACAGAGTTTAGGGTTCAGCTTTCTTTCACAGGCTGTCCACCCCTCCTCGGCTATGACCTCTGCACCACTCTACCCCATCATCTCTGCCCCCCCCTTGCATTTCACCTACCTGTCCCAGCACTAGTACCTCCCAGCAGTCTCGCTCTCGCTCTCTCGCGCTCTCTCTCTCTCGCGCTCTCTCTCTCTCGCGCTCTCTCTCTCTCGCGCTCTCTCTCTCTCGCGCTCTCTCTCTCTCGCGCTCTCTCTCTCGCGCGCTCTCTCTCTTGCGCGCTCTCTCTCTCTCGCGCTCTCTCTCTCTCGCGCTCTCTCTCTCTCGCGCTCTCTCTCTCTCGCGCTCTCTCTCTCTCGCGCTCTCTCTCTCTCGCGCTCTCTCTCTCTCTCTCATATCATTGGTCCGCATCTGTGCCCCACCGTCAGTATGTGCAAGGGCCACGTGAAATGACCAGACGGTCCAGGTGTTTGACACGTGCTCTAAAGGGTCTCCATGTTCCAAAGTAATGACAGCTGATGGAAATACAATACTATAGTACCAAAAGTATTGGGACGCCTGCCTTTACACATACATGAACTTTAACGACATCCCAGTCTTAATCCGTAGGGTTCAGTATTGAGTTGGCCAACCCTTTGCAGCTATAACAGCTTCAACTCTTCTGGGAAGGCTGTCCACAAGGCTTAGGAGTGTGTCTCTGGAAATGTTTGACCATTCTTCCAGAAGTGAATATGTGAGGTCAGGCACTGATGTGGACAAGAAGGCCTGGCTCGCAGTCTCTGCTCTAATTCATCCCAAAGGTGTTCTTTTGGGTTGAGGTCAGGACTCTGTGCAGGCCAGTCACGTTCCTCCACCCCAAACTCGCTCATTCATGTCTTTATGGACCTTGCTTTGTGCACTGGTGCGCAGTCATGTTGGAATAGGTAGGAATCGTCCCCAAACTGTTCCCACAAAGTTGAGAGCATGAAATTTGGCCAAAATGTCTTGGTATGCTGACACGTTCTCATTACTGGAACTAAGGGGCCAAGCTCAACCCCTGAAAAACAACTCCACGCCATAATCCCCCTCCACCAAATGATTTGGACCAGTAGATCTTTTTCTTTCATTTCAGGTTTTAGCGGTAAATATACCATTGCCGTGTACGTAGATGTGTGTGCACTATGAAATGTTTTGAATTTTGAGTTTCTTAACGTATATATTTTTTTCAGAGTAAATAACCCCCCTGAGGAAGACCATACCATTACAGGTTGAAACGCGTTGGTTTATCAATGTGGCTGGCATTCTGTAATTTAATGTTTTGCTCCACTGTATTAACATCACTATTCATGATGAAATGTGTTTTTTGTATTGTATAACCAGAGTCAACATTTTAATTCATACATGCTATTGGAATTTCATATGACAATAAAAAGAATTTTGCAAACAGTTACTTCCCTTTTCTTGATCAATTTTGTTGCTGCTAAAAAAAACCCTTGGGAACTTTTCCATATTGCAATTTTTTACGGGGTGTGAAGCCTCTGTGTGATTTCTCCATTTCGATTGACACACTCCTAAAACTTGTGGACAGGCTTCCCAGAAGAGTTGAAGCTGTTATAGCTGCAAAGGGTGGGGCAACTCAATATTGAACCCTACTGACTAAGACTGGGATGCTATTAAAGGTCGGTTCACACTAGGACGACTTGCCAGGTGACTTAGCCGCCTGACAAGTAGCGTCCTGTTCTGTACTATGGAACCGTTCTAATCGGATCGACTTAGAAAAAGGTTCCTGTACTACTTTGGGGGCGACTTGAGGCGACTTGCATAGACTTCCATATAGAAGTCGTTTTGCAAGTTGCCGCCCCTGTCGTGTCCAGGTCGCCTGAGGCAGTTGCGCTGCCTCAATGTGAACCGGGGCTAAAGTTCATGTGCGGGTAAAGGCAGGTGTCCCAATACTTTTGGTAATATAGTGTATGTGCAAGTATTCCCAGGCTGGTAAGACATAAAATGCTAATTTGGGATCACATCCATAGCCTACAAGGGGGTTATCCCACCTCTGATCACCCCATTCCTACCGCCTCCCAACAAAAGTGAAAAAAAAAACAAAAAACGGGATGTTAGCCTTATGTACTTTGCATATAGTCAACCAGTCCAAGAAGGGAGGTTCAAAGTGCAGTGGAGAGTGGGCCCAAATGGGGTCAATTAAACTCAATTAAACTTACATCTGGACTAAAAAACTATGGTGTGGCGCTTCAATTTTTAGACTTGCCCATCATGGAAAAGGAGGCTGTGTTGAATGCGTTTCAGTCATAGTCTGCTTAGGTCACACAAAATTTGTTTTTGTTCCTGCAGGATGAAGGCTGGCTAATGGGAATTAAGGAGAGCGACTGGCTCCAGAACAAAGAATTTGAACAGCACCGAGGAGTATTCCCCGAGAACTTTACCGAAAAGTACTAGTAAGGCGCCCCTCGTCTCCGGGATACAAAAAAAAAAACAAATTTTCTGTGAAAATTATACACCACGTCTACCCTCCTGAACAGTTAACCCTACAAGTGTCAACTTTTTAAAGGTTCAGTTCACTCCTAGACGCCAGGTTAGATGTTGTTCAGTAGATACAGTTCCTGGAATGCTAAAGCGTATGTTTTTTTATTTTTAAGATCCCAGTTCTACCACAGGATGAGATTGGGTCGTCCTTTAGTCTGTTACAGGTTGATGAGATCTGGATGGCAGCCATGTTTTTAGGTTAGGAATGCCAAAATAGTGTTTTTTCTTTTTGTTTTGTTTTTTTAATGTGCGTGTGTTTCGCCAACTGCAAAGTTCAGGCAGATGTTCAGCTCCTATTTCAGCCTGCTCAGTAAAAAAAAAAAAGAAGTCACCAAGGACTTACTTCGCTTCTCAGCACCATCGCCCTTTCCTGAAGACCAGCCAGGCTCTTTCTTGTGTAGAACGCCTGTATCAAATCTGAGCATGCTGTAGTGTGTGTTCAGCCATCCTTATCTCCTAGATGTAGTGTGCCATGTCTCCAAAACAATGTGTGATAAAGGAGTAAAACTTTGAAATGCTTTGTATGATAATTATATTTAAACACCATATATAAAAAAAAAAAAAAAATCTATAAAAAAAAATTGCAATAAAGTCACTATACTTTAAATGTCATTAAAAATCATAAGACTCCCAAGAACATCCATATATTTTAAATACATTGACATTTTGTGGCTGTATTGCCCAGGGTTTTTTAATTTTTTTTTATTTTATAGATCAATGATGGCAAACCTTGGCTCCCCAGATGTTTTGGAACTGCATTTCCCATGGTGCTCATGTACTCTGCAGTGTAGTTGAGCATCATGGGAAATGTAGTGACAAAACATCTGGGGTGCCGAGGTTCGCCATCACTGTTATAGATGGGTCACCATCTTCTACGAGTAGATGCTTCAGAGTTTCAAAGAAATTCCATAAAACCTCTGCAGTCCGGCTAACCTATAGGGTGCCCATTTGTTACGGGTTGTAGATTGCCGATGTTGAACTCGGCAGTCTGGAAACATTTGGAACAAGACCACCTGTGTTTTTTTTTTTTCTCTACAGCCCCAAAATTGTCACCTCCAAGCTTTAGGTTGAAAAAATTGGATGAAACACTTTTTTTGTTTTACCAATTCTTTAAACCTGAGTGATTCCGGGATCTGTGTAATAATAAAATGCAATAAGGTATTTTTATAGAAGCCTTTGTAAGATATGGTGTTGCTTGTGGCCAACTTTTTGGGGTTCTCATTGGCTGCCTCAAGGAACACCACCGTTTTTACTTTTAGCTTATTGTTCATAAAGCCGCCCCAAAAGTTTAGCATGCCTGAGCTTCTCTGGGGAAAAATCGGGGTGGGGGCACAACAGAGTCCAAATAGTTTTATGTCTAAAAAGTAAATCCAACAAACTATTTAGAAGGGTTTTTTTTTTTTAAATATTATATTTATGCTCGGTTATGCTGTGTGGAATTTGTGTTGCTTTGCTGCTGTCTCCGTTGACCTTTGTCAGGTAACAAAGGGTCCCCATGGAGATACCTTTGCTCACAAGGCTGCAGCATCCTCCAACATGGCGTTTCCTCAATCCCCAGGTTGGGATGCAGGCTCTTTCCCCCCCCAAGGATATAATCCACTATGTTAATGGCTGTTGTGCGCTTAAGTCCCAATTCCCAGTTAACCAGCCACTGAAGGTCCTCCAACTCTGGCCAAGTTCCATGCTGTTCAACACTATAAGCATTCAATATTTTCCCAACCAGCTGAACAGTCGTCGCTGATGTAAAATCCGTCCAGCCGTCGATGAAAGCACTAATTAAAGTTTGTACAAGAGTGTTCTATTGTTACAGATCATAAATATTAAGACTTCATTCGAAAGCTATTTATCTTTTTCCTGGTTTGTGATGATGGTTCTAATTAAAATATATCTGCTTGTGCTACGGCCGGTATGAGTTGTTTTTCATTGGTGTCAGTTAAAAACTGGTTGGTAAAATTGAAATGCGCTCTACTTTTTATCATTCTATCTTCCTTTAGCTAAAATAAAGCAGCATGTCCTCCTAAAGCTAGAAGGCCCTGACCGCATATGTTGATGCCTGAATTTATATATGTTATTGAATGTACAGGGGCTGGATCCCATTAGAAGACTGTACATAGCACAGAGGTTGTATGTTATGCTAGCGGTGTCACTAAAGTTTTGGTCCTGGTTGGACAGGCACGGTCTTTGTTGATATATCAGGTAAGCCAACAGATGTGGCCAGCAGCCAAGGCAAGTTTGAAGGAATGTCTAGATTTCCTCTTACGTGGTTCATATAGATATTTCAGGAGCTGATTGCTATGCATTTCATCAGTAACTAAATCCCTATGAAATTCAGAGATTGTACACCCCCCGTTGTGTTTAGCTGGTTAGTCGGGTGGAGGAGGAGGAAGGGAGTGGGCTGTCATTTACCACTGTGTATACACCCACATGTGTGACTCTATAGTCACATGGTCTGCTCAGATGTAATGGGGAGGAAATATTAAGGAAAGAAGCTTGCTGAAAACTGAGCATGTGCAGAGTTGTCACCACAGCTGCAAATCCCCAAGTTGAATTGGGGACATGGACAGAAGGTGGAGATGGAGAACAGGTTTTTTTTGCAGAATACAGGAAACGAATCCCATAGTGGTTGAGTATGAAGGGCATGTAATACAACATTTATTGATCGTTTTTTATGATGTGGGTTTAGTGACACTTAGGTTCCTCCAGAGATTGCTGGGGGTTCCTAGGGTTCCACAAAAGCCTAGATTTGAATTGTTTGTTTTCTTTAGACCCCCTTCACACTGGGGCCGCGGCCACGTCGGTGATAAAGCGCCGCTCGTTTTAGCTGCTCTTTCTCTCGCTGTTTAAGCGGTGCTTTTCGGCCGCTAGCAGGGAGCTTTTAACCCCAAAGAAGGGGTTAAAAATGCCCTTGTTGCGGCGCTACCAAAGCACATTTTTCAGGCGCTTTGGAAGCGCTGCTTATTCATTTCAGTGGGCAGAGCGTTTTGGGAGCTCTGTATACAGCGATCCCCCAACCCGCCCTAAAGATGCTGTTTGCAGGAATTTTTCTAACTTCCCGCAAGCGCACCGCCCCAGTGTGAAAGCACTCGACTTTTACACTTGGGCAGCATGGGAGGCAGTTTTCAGGCACTTTACTGCGCTATTTCTAACGCTAAAACACCTGAAAAACTGCCTCATTGTGAAAGGGGTCTTGGAAAGCGGGAACAGCCTGAGTAGAAAAACCTGTCTCCCACCAGCATGCTGCAGAGGGGGACCCTTTCTTTCTGTGCAAAAGCAGTGGTCTTTCTGAAGAGGTCCTACATGCATTCTGCAAAGTCAGAGATAGAGTTCACCAATTGGTAGGAGTTGTAATCTCTGCATTCTATAGGGAAGCAGTGGCCGACATGCTCCCCTCGGACTTGGGGCGAGAGATCTCCAGTTAGCAGAGATTACAACTCCTACTAATTGATGAACTCTTGCTCTGACTCCTTCAGAAAGACCACTGCTTTTGCACAGAGAGCAAGGGTCCTTCTCGGCAGCATGCTGGCGGTGGGAAAGCTTTTCTACTAAGGCTGTGGCTGCTTATAAGATAGGCTCTTGGAACCCTAGGTTCCTGTCGAGGTTGCTAGGGGTTCCTTGAGCAGTGAGCAATGGTTTATTGATCTCCCTCCTACACTGACCACCAATGTAAGGGGACATTACTGAGCACTCTGTCCTTTTCTGGCCATTACTATTATTGATCATTTTAGCTGGGGTTCCCTGGGATCTCAAGTTATTTCAAAGGTTCCTCCATAATCAAAAAAGCCTGTAAGACTGTACACTTTTCTTTTTTTTAGTTTTGATGCTCCTGGAATGTATTTAGTCAATTTAAAACTGTTGGGCTTTAAGCACTTTGATCCATGTAAATGGATGGTCCTTGCAACAAGTCTATGCCAGGTTGACAAAGAATGCAAAGGTGGTGGGATTGGTTGATGGGGGTGGAGTGTAATTTGTGCTTTCATACATTTTTGGTAATAATCCTCCATTTGACTTTATCGCCGAAAGACCTCAAAGTTGCTGAAGTGTTGATCACATCAGCGGGACGCTGCAGTTATGTTTGGCGTTTTTTTTTTTTTTTTAGGCTTAGAGTGTGCGCTTGAGTGTTTAATTCTGCGTAGTCTTTGTGGGCCATAGCAGTCACTTCCACTGTTTCTTAAATGGAAGTTAAGTTAGCCACATACATTGCAATCTAATGATGCAACCAATGGCTATATATTACCACCAAACTATATATTCACCACCTAGCTATACAGTATATGACCACCTAATGTTTACCAGCCTACCTGCACCCAAACCACTTAGTGCTAATGAATAAGGCGATCCAACATAACCCTATAAAACCTTTTAACCTTTTTTTTTTTTTTTTCCCCCCTATATTGCTTTATTGTTACTTGGTCAATTTGGCTGCAAACAACACTTAACAGTGGTCCTTAGAAGCACTGTCCACGTCAGGATAATCGCTCACTTTGAATTCACCTTTTAAAGCACTGGTTTTCGCAGGTTTTGCTTCTAAATTTTAACATATTATTCGCTGCTAGGGGAATTTTGCAAATGTGTAAAAGCTGCCTGAAAATTTTGTTTTGTTTTTTTTTTTTTGTTTCTCTTCTTTTGTTATAAAAAAATATATTTTTGTGTGAGTTTTCATTGACCTAGCTAACAGAACTGTGATTTTTCTACTGTAACAAGTGACGTGAATTTTCCGAGTGTTATGTACGTAGAGTCACCCAGGAACCACTTAACCTGAAAGTTTTATCCACCTTTTCTTTGCTGCAAAGGCCGCTGGGGTACATATTTTAACACAAGGGATTGCTTAACTTTTCCTCGACTGGTCAGCATATTCTATATTATGAATATATATTATTTTGTTTTGTCGATTTTTGTTATTTTGTAATACACTATGAAGTTTGACATGAGAGGGTGCACTGAATATATTTATAATCTGAAGATTGTTAGGGTTCATGTACATGGGAAATGTTTGCTCTCACTTTGCTGACTTTTTGGCCTAGGGCTACACAAGCAATTGCATCTTTGCTACTGAGAGATTTAGGCCTTCATACCTGTGACCTCTAGCACAGGGTTCCTCAATCAGGGTTCCATGGAACCTTAGGGTTCCTCCGCAGGTTGCTAGAAGTTCTTTGAGCACTGAGAAATCTTTACCTCTCAGATAAGTTCCAACTGACACCATTGATCTTTCTAGCTATCTGTAAGAGGGAATTCTTCCCAAAGACCAAGTGTAAGGAGCATTCTTCCCACTGACCATCAGGTCAAGAGTGCTCCTTACACTTGTGATCATATCTACTACTATATATACAACTCATGATACATTAGTGTGATACTAATGTATCATGAGTTGTAGATCTAGTAATTTTTAGCAGAAGGTTCCCTGAGGCTGGAAAGTTATTTCAAGGGTTCCTCTGTGTTGAAAAGGTTGAGAAAGGCTGATCTAGCATGTTGTGTCCACGCATGTGTGTTGCAAGAAGGCAGACCATTTGTTTAACTGGGCTTTCAACACACCAGACAAACATACCTAAGCTTTTTTTTTTTTTCCAAGTGCAGCGCACCTCATCACCTGGTTGGGGGTTACTGCACATTGTGGTGTGCTCCTCTGCAAGTGCATTGGAGAGGTCATTCCAAATGAATGGCACTGTCAACCACCATTGTGCTTAAAGTTAATTATCACAACATGTGTTGAAGACAGCCTTAAATGGGCAAAATGACCTGGTGCCATGGCATTTGCCATGTTGCTCAAACGGGGCAGGGCTTTGGTTATGAGCAGCCAAAAAAGGTGGGCAAGGGAGCATAGAAGGGTGAGTATTTCTTGCTGGAGGTGGGGGGGGGGGGGGGTTGACTAGAAGCAGGCTTGATTATGTTGCCTTTTTCATAACCTTATACTAATTTCAGTGTGTTTAATGATCTTCTGAGAAAACCAACAGTCGCTTCCAAATGAATGGGACTGTCAAGCACCAATACGCTTAAGGTTCATTTTTGCAACACATAGGTGTTGAAGCCAGCCCTACATAGACAAAATGACAGTGTCTGCAGATAGCCACTCCCCAACAAGGCATACCCACCAGCTCTTGCTCCTTTGCCAACTTCCTGCCTCATAAAAGACTTTGCCATGTTGCTCACACAGGACAGCAGGGCTTTGTTTATGAGCAGCCAAGGAAGGCTGGCAAGAGCATGGATGGTGAGTATTCCTTGCTGGTGGTGGAGGGGGGTGGGTTGGTTAACTGTGAATGGACTTGGTTACGTTGCCTTGAATGGGCAAAGTGACAATATCCTGCCTCATAGCGTTATCATAATCTTATGAACACATCAAGATTAGTATAAAACCAACAGTTGCATCACAAGTGCGTTGGGTGTAGTTTCAAAAGATTGAGTCTGTCAATCATAAGTAAACCCATAGACTGAACAGTGTAAAAACAGTTACATTTCAGGTACATGCCGGGAATGTAACTGTCACATTGGATGTGCTCTCAACCAAACTAGTCAAACCATCCAATGGCTGGTGTCATAACTGACCACATGTGCAGCATCATGGCAGCTGAAGATCAAACAGGGGCCAAGATGGCTGAAAAACGATGGGAGGGTTTACTTCCATTCATTTTGCAACACATTTGTGAAGCCAGGCTTAAGTAGGTAAAATCCTAAGCCTTGTCTTGACCTTGTCTGTTGATAGCCACCCCTCGGCAAGGCATACCCACCAACCCCTTCTCCTTTTAACAACTTCTTGTTCCATCAAAGACTTTGCCGTGTTGCTCAAAAAGGTCTAGGCCAGTGATGGCGAACCTTGGCACCCCAGATGTTTTGGAACTACGTTTCCCATGATGCTCAAATACACTGCAGAATGCATGAGCATCATGGGAAATGTAGTTCCAAAACATCTGGGGTGCCAAGGTTCGCCATCACTGGTCTAGGCTTTAGGTATGGACAGCCAAGGATGACAGACAAAGAAGCAAGGATTTGTGAGTATTTCTTGCTGGGTGGGGTTGGGTATAAAACTTTGTCACTTTGACTATTCCTGGCAACACAGCCATGTCCTTCCAATATTTCTTCTGAGTAAGCTTCTACTAATATCAATGTGTTACTGACGAGATGATGGGAAACCAACAGGTACATCGTAAACTTGCAAAGAGCTTTAACTGCCAGTGTAACCCTAGGCTGTGCTGGCAAATCCAAGTATGAGCGCTGCTCTTCGGGTACTTAATACTAGCAGTGTATGTATGTGATGAAAGTCTAATTTTGAGCAAAGCCAGCTAACGTGATCTTGTGCAAGGTGAGCACAGACCTTTCCTGTGTACTCTTTTTTAAGGGTCAACTGCACCCAAAACTGATATTTTAACTTCTGTAATCCAACAATGACTCCTTTATAGCTCTCCAATACTGCACTGGTGACATTTCTTTACTTTGTATGTCCACCTACAGTACTAAGGTGATGGTAAAGAAGTCTCCCTTGCACACTTGCTTCCCCATTCTAGGGCATCCATGTCACCATTATCTAGTTTTGGGTAGTTACAATACTACCTCGGAACTGGAAGAGCTTTGGTGGGTGTATATTGTACTTTTATGTGTTATTTAATCTTTCATGTTTGGTTTTGAGGGACTGCGGCAGTTGGGCAGATCTAGAATTTCTCATGGTGGGAATCTTGCAGCGGGAATCCCAGGGAGATATACAAAGCCAGCTTTTGTTAACCATGTAGAGCTGAAATATCAGTTTTGAATGAAGTTGTCTCTTTAACAGGGCTGATTTTAAAACCGAAGCAAAAGAAGTCAAAATGGAACCATTGCCCATAGGAACAAGACTCCTAGTTTCATGTGGAGGATGAAACTTGATTGCTTGCCTTGACCAGCATCTCCATGTTTATTAAATTCAGCCTATTGACCTTTAAAGCAACTTGCCACCTCTGTGCAGTGGAGTCTTTTGTTACTGATTAACTTAAAGGCAGTGGGGTTGATTTATTAAAGGCAAATAGGCTGTTCACCTTGCAAGGAGATTTTCCCTTCGAATAGTAAACAGGTAAACCTCTATTGATCATTCAGTCATGTGCAATATACACTATACTACCAAGTATTGGGACGCCTGCCTTTACACGCACATGAACTTTAATGGCATCCCAGTCTTAGTCTGTAGGGTTCAATATTGATTTGGCCCACCCTTGGCAGCTATAACATCTACAGCTCTTCTGGGAAGGCCGTCCACAAGGTTTAGGAGGGTGTCTATGGGAATGTTTCACAATTCTTCCAGAAGCACATTTTATGAGGTCAGGTCAGGCACGGATATTGGACGAGAAGGCCTGACTCAGTCTCCAGTCTAATTTATTCCAAAGGTGTTCTATCAGGTTGGGGTCAGGACTCTGTGCAGGCCAGTCATGTTGGAATAGGAAGGGGCTATCCCCAAACTGTTCCCACAAAGTTGGAAGCATGAAATTGTCCAAAATGTCTTGGTAATGCCGACCCCTAAAGATTTCCTTTCACTGGAACTACGGGGTCAAGACGAACCCCTGAAAAACAACCCAACACCATAATCCCCCCTCCACCAAATGATTTGAACCAATGCACAAAGCAAGAGTTTGGGGTGGAGGAACTTGACTGGCCTGTACAGAGTCCTGACCTCAACCCGATTGAACACCTTTGGGATGAATTAGAGCGTAGACTGCGAGCCAGGCCCTCTCATCCAACATCAGTGCCTGGCCTCACAAATTCATTTCTGGAAGAACGGTCAAACATTCCCATAGACACACTCCTAAACCTTGTAGACGGCCTTCCCAGAAGAGTTGAAGCTGTTATGGATGCAAAGGGTGGGCCAACTCAATATTGAACCCTACGGACTAAGACTGGGATGCCATTAATGTTCATGTGCTTATAGAGGCAGGTGTCCCAATACTTATAATGTATGTATATATTTTTTAAATTTCCCTTGCATGTGATTGGGTATTCTTAGCTTGGTGAATGTGAATTCACTTTACAAAAGGGGAAAATTCCCTAACAAGAGAACAGCCTATTTGTCTTTTTAGTATATCAACCCCCGACAAGAGTCATTGGTCAGCAGGAGGAGACACGCCTCCTTGTTGTCATTTGCCACTCATGAGCTTTGAGGACTGTTTTTTTATAGAACTTGAAGCAAAACTGGAGAAATTGTCTATGGCAGCCAATCAGATGAAATCTTTTAGCTGAACCATGGAATCTTTGTGCCGGGAGCAATGGCCCATTGCAGCCAACCAGATGCAGTCTTTCAGTATAACTAAGAGGGTCATCTTGTCATATGCAACAGGTTCACTTTTTTTTTTTTTTTTGTCACCAGGTTTTGTAAATTGGTTTTATAGTGTTACAAAGGACAGCCTACCAATTCATCAGGAACTGGGAACTGTGCCTAGGCACGTACACCTTGCCCTTCGCCCCGGAACTCTTTCCTAGTGAATTGATAGGCTGGCTTTAGCAGAATGTCTGCCTCCGATGTGATGGTGATCAGTACGCTTTCAACTCGAAGTACGACCCCAAAGTGTTACGTTTACAAGAATTAGCGTTAAGTTTCTCTAATTACTGGTCTGTTTTTAAGCCCTCCACCTGTGATGTCCTTTTGACTAGTACAGTTTATTGGCGTCAGTGCTAGATACGGTTTTAATCAATGAAAGAATTGGCAGAATTTTTATTATTTTTTTTTCTTTTAAGTGAAGAAAATGTGAAAAAGTGATATTTATAAAGAGGGATTTTGTCTTCTGAGTTTTATTTTTTTTTTGCTCAGGTATAGGCTTGTCCTGAATACATTGTTACTGTTATGATACACCTAATAAAGAGCTGTCCCCAAGAGTCTGCGTCTTGTGTCTTCGTGTGACTGGGAAGGAGAAGGTGGCTTATTCACCCCTTTGTGACTGACTGAGGGTAAAACAAATGTTTAATGCCTCAACAGAATTGTGCAACTCTGATATGTTAGTAAAACTGTACATACAGTATCTCACAAAAGTCAGTACACCCCTCACATTGTTCTAAATATTTTATTCTATCTTTTCATGTGACAACACTGAAGAAATGACACTTTGCTACATTGTAAAGTAGTGAGTGTACAGCTTGTATAACAGTGTAAATTTGCTGTCCCCTCAAAATAACTCAAAACACAGCCATTAATGTCTAAACCGCTGGCAACAAAAGTGAGTACACCCCTAAGTGAAAATGTCCAAATTGGGCCCAAAGTGTCAATACTTTGTGTGGCCACCATTATTTTCCAGCACTGCCTTAACCCTCTTGGGCATGGAGTTCACCAGAGCTTCACAGGTTGCCACTGGAGTCCTTTTGCACTCCTCCATGATGACATCACAGAGCTGGTGGATGTTAGAGACCTTGCGCTCCTCCACCTTCCGTTTGAGGATGCCCCACAGATGCTCAATAGGGTTTAGGTCTGGAGACATGCTTGGCCAGTCCATCACCTTTACCCTCGGTTTCTTTAGCAAGGCAGTGGTCGTCTTTTTTCTTTCCCAGCATGAATGTACTCCTGTGCAGGGGATATCTGGGCTTTTGGTTATGTGATCACTTCTTCTGCAGGGCAGTCTGAATTCGGCAAAGATTACGTTTCCAGATGCCTGGGCATTCAATAACTAGCTACTATAGTTTCTGCGGGCACTTAGGGACTATATTGTAGAACATCCTAATGTGGAGGAAGTCTGGAGCAGTTGAAGTGGAGACTATTTTGCTTCCCTTTCCTGGCCCAACTGTATGTGAAAAGATCTTACTATACACATATGATGAAACCCTCAAATATTCCCAGTCATCATTTGTTTGCCCCCCCCATACCCATGATAAGCTCACGGTGTCAATGAAAATATTCACATCATGAAACACTTGGTCCTGAACATCCCGAATTACAAATCTATCTCTTTTGGTACTTGTGATGGAACGTCCAGCACCCAGCTTCGGTGCCTCCGTCAGTCAAGATAGAACTTCCTCCAGCCTGGAACCAGGGACCAGGTATTGTAGCTGAGCACCCAAGGACTAAACAACACTAGCTTAGGTGCAAACTGGAACTCTTTATTGTAAATTCACACCGAATATATGGCACACAAGATTAGGTAAGGGCCGCAATTGTGTGTTTCAACCGGTGCCTGCTCCATTTTCATTTATGCATGTCCATTTTAACAAAAATGCGAGTATAATCTTTTACCTTACCCACAAAAAAACTATTTTGAAAGCAATATTACGCTATGGGCACCCCTCTCTTTTCTACGTGAAAACTCAGTGGAACGCCAGTAAGTGATACACAAATTACCCAGCTGGTTCCAGAGAGCTACACGGTGGCTTATACTGTGAACGCGCAGTAGCCCTGGGGGGGGGGTGTAAGGCCATCTGGTGAGTGCAATTCTACTACCAGCACGGTTAATATCACCGGCACCACTTTCACTTAAAAGGATATACAGTGGAACCTCGGTTTGTGAGTAACGCGGTTAACGAGCGTTTCGCAAACCGAGCACTGTATTTCTAAAAATCCTAACTCGGTTTGCGAGTGTTGTTACGCAAAACGAGCAGGATTCAGGCCAAAAGCGGTATGCAGTACCACTTTTGGCCTGAGGTGGGGGGCGCTGGAGCCGAGCAGAGCCGAAAGTCGCTGATCGGCGCCGTTCAGAAATGCACGGAAAGGCCTGAGGACAGTTCGGTTGACTTCGTCAAACCTCGGAAACGCTCGTGAAGGGCATCTTTCCGAGGTCAGCCGAAGTGTCCCTCGGGCCTTTTTGACCGTTTCCGAGGCTCTCTGGTGCCCCCCCTGCCTCTGGCCGCATGCGGTATTGCATCCCATTGAAGTCGAATTATTTTCGTTTCCATTGACTTCAATGGGAAAACTCGCTTTGATATGCGAGTACATTGGATTACGAGCATACTGCTGGAACGGACTATGCTCGTGATCCGAGGTTCCACTGTACAACATTATTCTGATCAGGCACTAGACACTGTTTTGGAGCACTAGTCACTTTATTTATTCATCATTGGACTGATTTAACTATTTACCGTTTGAATTGCACTTTTGCTCAGTTTTTTCCCAGTGGGATACTAATTATGTATTTTAATATATTTTATCATATCATTTGGTATTCTGATTATACTATATTTTATTATACTATTTGGTATTCTGGTTTACCATAACCCTGCTAATGATCGCACGTTCACCCAGTGAGATATTGTAATAGAAGTTCAAACACATTTGTCATTTAGCACACAATAGGATTAAGTAATATAGAGGAGTCGTACCCTCATACACATCAACGTATCAATAACAACATACTATACACTATATAGTATTTTTTAGATTTTTCTTTTCAACCTTTTTCAATTTTCTGCACCCTGTACAATACAGAGGGTGTAACACACTTCAGCATGCAATTAATTTCATTTTGTTATTTTAATTTTATAATTAAGGCGTAACTGTATTAGGCAGAACACACAGCACTTTCAGTACACCCCTTATTCATTTCAACCCTACAATAGGCAGAGGGTGCAACACAATTGGCACCTTTTTATTAATTTAATCAATCATCTTTCTTTCATTTAAAAAAAGGATTTTTCCATGGGACTCTGCTGTAGGTGCAGGTCTCTACTATTTGGTTTCTATATTTTTTTTTTAATAAATAGAGGAATAGCGCCACATCTACACCTTTCTATTAATTACACAAGATTAGGTAGCCTGATCACATTATCGCATACAATACAAACAAACCGTAAACGGGAACTTAATTATACATAGCTAAGGAACAAGCAACATAAACCGTGTGCTAATCCACAACTAATAGCTGACCGTGATCTAATTAACAACAAGCCACTTAAACAAGCCTAGGTGCCCAGACCGTTCAGCACCCAGCCCATAACCCGCCTAGATACACAAAGTACATTGCACAATATTATAAGCATAAACACATAACATCCCACAATGGTTCGATAACAAGGTTAAGTGAACACAATATTAATTACATCTCCCAAGAGATGAGCAGACAGACAGAAACAATAGGTGACTCAATAAACAATGGGACTGCACACCTAGGAGGCACACAATGGGAGAGACATACTTAACAATGAACACATAACACCTTAATAAACAGACTATGGCAGAAGACCCCAGCATCAGGTTGGTTTTAGCTGATTAGATTAAAGGGGTTGTAGAGGTTCGCGTTTTTTCACCTTGATGCATCCTATGCATCAAGGTGAAAAAACATCCGACAATACCAGCCCCCTCCGTTTTACTTACCTGAGCAGGTTCACCTGCTGCGCCCGCCCACGATGTCCTCTTCGCCGCTCAGCCTGGCCGTTGATTGGCTAGAGTGGATGGATTGAAAGCAACGCAGACATTGGCTGCTGTCAATCACACCCAATGACGCGGCTCGCCGGGGGGCGGGGCCGAGTGATACAGTGAGCGGCTATAGCCGCCGGCTGTATCACGGGAGCGCGCCCACAAGAACTAAACACCATGTGAGAGAGTTCGCATGAAGGTGGTTAGTTCTTGCGGGGAGCAGCTGAGACAGCCCCCGAGGGACCCTAGATGAGCTGGTTCGGGGTTACTCTGTGCAAAACGAGCTCTACAGTGGAGGTAAGTATAACATGTTTGTTTTTTTGTTTTTAAATGCCTTTACAACCCCTTTAACATCTACTCTGAGTAGACACAGTCTAAAGCAGTCATTGCTGGTTTGGGCACCAAGGTCCTAAACGTATCCCGGGCCTAGATTCCAAAAGTCTGTGTTTCAGAGAGACAATCCCAAATCTGAAGCAAAACAACTCCAAGGGTCCCCCAAGCACACACCTCCCAAGGATAAAGCAGGGGGGCAACAAAAAAAGCCAGGGCCCATAGTAGACAAGAGGCTACCCTGTAGTCCCCTCCAAAAGCCCCTGTCCTGGTTGGGTCTGTCACAGTACTATTGGTGGATTCTTTACTATGTATGTTAAAAGCAATGTCCACTTGTTTCCAGAAGATGATCATCCAAGAACAAGGGCCCCCTTTACGTTTGAATACGTCCCCTTAACCCACAGGCTAACACTTGTGCCAGTACAAATAATGGTGAAGATGCAGAAAAGATGCATATATCTCTATATATTGTCTCCAAATATCACCCAAATCGACCTCTCCGCTCCTCTCAAGACCTCCTGCTTTCAAGCTCTCTCATCTCCTCCTCCCATGCTCATCTCCAGGATTTCTCTAGAGCCTCTCCCATCCTCTGGAACTCGCTACCTCCATCTTTGCGGCTATCCCCTACTCTTGCTACCTTCAGGCGATCCCTGAAAACTCATCTCTTCAGGAAAGCCCATCACGTCTCCTACTAATCTCCTACCACTTCCACCAGCTCATTCCCCACAGTTACATCCTTTTGTACCACCTGCCCCACCCTATTAGATTGTAAGCTCTTCTGAGCAGGGCCCTCTTAATCCTCTTGTATTTTATTGTATTATAACTGTATTGTCTCCCTTTTATATTGTAAAACGCTGCGTAAACTGTTGGCGCTGTATAAATCCTGAATAATAATAATAATAATAATAAAAATGCAAAAAATAAAAAGTTATTTTATGTGTCTGACAAATGAAGTAAATGTATATTGTGATATTGATGAAACGAGTAAAAAAAAGAATGGAGAAGACCGTCGTCCTTGTTGTAACCATTGGCAGAAGCCCTATGGAGGGTGACCAGGGAAGGCCAATACAGCAGGTGATTAACAGAGAAGTTCTTTTATCATATCCTGAAGGTATCCACACAGACTAGACAACATTAGGAAGCCATGGACTTTTTGTGGACATCTGTAATCAAACAAAAACACATATAAAATCAAGAGATTTTAATCAAACAAGTTAAAAAAGAAACAAGCAAATGCATAAAATACATTATATTGCCAAAAGTATTGGGACACCTGCCTTTACATGAATTTTAATGGCATCCCAGTCTTAGTCTGTAGGGTTCAATATTGAGTTGGCTCCACTCTTTGCAGCTATAACAGCTTCAACTCTTCTGGGAAGGCCGTCCACAAGGTTTAGGAGTGTGTCTATGGGAATGTTTGACAATTCTTCCAGAAGCACATTTTATGAGGTCAGGCACTGATATTGGACGAGAAGGCCTGACTCAGTCTCCAGTCCAATTTATTCCAAAGGTGTTCTATCAGGTTGGGGTCAGGACTCTGTGCAGGCCAGTCATGTTGGAATAGAAAGGGGCTATCCCCAAACTGTTCCCACAAAGTTGGAAGCATGAAATTGTCCAAAATGTCTTGGTATGCTGACGCCTTAAGAGTTCATTTCACTGGAACTACGGGATCAAGACAAATGTTTGACTATTCTTCCAGAAGTGCATTTGTGAGGTCAGGCACTGATGTTGGACGAGAAGGCCTGGCTAGCAGTCTCTGCTCTAATTCATCCCAAAGGTGTCCTTATGGGTTGAGGTCAGGACTTTATGGACCTTGCTTTGTGCACTGGTCCAAATCATTTGGTGGAGGGGGGATTATGGTGTGGGGGTTGTTTTTCAGGGGTTGTGCTTGGCCCCTTAGTTCCAGTGAAGGGAACTCTTAAGGCGTCAGCATACCAAGACATTTTGGACAATTTCATGCTCCCAACTTTTTGGGAACAGTTTGGGGATGGCCCCTTCCTGTTCCAACATGACTGCGCACCAGTGCACAAAGCAAGGTCCATAAAGACATGCATTAGTGAGCGAGTTTGGGGTGGAGGAACTTGACTGGCCTTCACAGAGTCCTGACCTCGACCTGATAGAATACCTTTGGGATGAAATAGAGTGAAGACTGCGAGCCAGGCCTTCTCCTCCAACATCAGTGCCTGACCTCACAAATGTGCTTCTGGAAGAATGGTCAAACACTCCCATAGACACACTCCTAAACCTTGTGGACGGCCTTCCCAGAAGAGTTGAAGCTGTTATAGCTGCAAAGGGTGGGCCAACTCAATATTGAACCCAAAGCACTAAGGCCCCATACACACTATTAGATTTTCTGCAGATTTTTGTCTTCAGATTTACCAAAACCATATAATATGAGGTCAAACCTTAAGAGTTTCAATTTGTATGCAATCAGGCAGGCCCTTGCACTACACGGTTTTGGTAAATCTGACAAAAATCTGCAGAAAATCTAATAGTGTGTATGGGGTCTTAAGGTTTGACCTCATATTATATGGTTTTGTTAAATCTGAAGAAAATCTAATCGTGTGTATGGAGCTTTAGACTGGGATGCCATTAAAGTTCATGTGCTTATAAAGGCAGGCGTCCCAATACTTTTGGTAATATACAGTCAGGTCCATAAATATTGGGACAATGACACAATTCTAATCTTTTTGGCTCTATACACCACCACAATGGATTTGAGCTGAAACGAACAAGCTTTAATTTGAGGGTATTTACATCCAAATCAGGTGAACGGTGTAGGAATTACAACAGTTTGTATATGTGCCTCCTACTTTTTAAGAGACCAAAAGTAATGGGACACTTGGCTGCTCAGCTGCTCCATGGCCAGGTATTCCCTCATTATCCCATTTACAAGGAGCAGATAAAAGGTCCAGAGTTCATTTCAAGTGTGCTATTTGCATTTGGAATCTGTTGCTGTCAACTCTCAATATGAGATCCAAAGAGCTGTCACCATCAGTGAAGCAAGCCATCATTAGGCTGAAAAAACAAAACAAACCCATCAGAGAGATAGCAAAAACATTAGGTGTGGCCAAATCAACTGTTTGGAACATCCTTAAAAAGAAAGAATGCTCCGGTGAGCTCAGCAACACCAAAAGACCCAGAAGACCACAGAAAACAACTGTGGTGGATGACCGAAGAATTCTTCCCCTGGTGAAGAAAACACCCTTCACAACAGTTGGCCAGATCAAGAACACTCTCCAGGAGGTAGATGTATGTGTGTCAAAGTCAACAATCAAGAGAAGACTTCACCAGAGTGAATACAGAGGGTTCACCA
Organism: Lithobates clamitans; assembly: GCA_037952925.1. Classification (NCBI taxonomy): domain Eukaryota; kingdom Metazoa; phylum Chordata; class Amphibia; order Anura; family Ranidae; genus Lithobates; species Lithobates clamitans. Next base: position 254,015 of record JBBGZY010002375.1, on the reverse strand, counting down.
CAAGATGTAAACCATTGGTGAGCCTCAAAAACAGGAAGGCCAGATTACAGTTTGCCAAACAACATCTAAAAAAGCCTTCACAATTCTGGAACAACATCCTATGGACAGATGAGACCAAGATCAACTTGTACCAGAGTGATGGGAAGAGAAGAGTATGGAGAAGGAAAGGAACTGCTTATGATCCAAAGCCCACCACCTCATCAGTGAAGCATGGTGGTGGTAGTGTCATGGTGTGGGCATGTATGGCTGCCAATGGAACTGGTTCTCTTGTATTTATTGATGATGTGACTCCTGACAAAAGCAGCCGGATGAATTTTGAAGTGTTTCGGGCAATATTATCTGCTCATATTCAGCAAAATGCTTCAGAACTCATTGGACGGAGCTTCACAGTTCAGATGGACAATGACCCGAAGCATACTGCGAAAGCAACCAAAGAGTTCTTTAAGGGAAAGAAGTGGAATGTTATGCAATGGCCAAGTCAATCACCTGACCTGAATCCGATTGAGCATGCATTTCACTTGCTGAAGACAAAACTGAAGGGAAAATGCCCCAAGAACAAGCAGGAACTGAAGACAGTTTCAGTAGAGGCCTGGCAGAGCATCACCAGGGATGAAACCCAGCGTCTGGTGATGTCTATGTGTTCCAGACTTCAGGCTGTAATTGACTGCAAAGGGTTTGCAACCAAGTATTAAAAAGTGAAAGTTTGATGGATGATTGTTAATCTGTCCCATTACTTTATGTCCCTTAAAAAGTGGGAGGCACATATACAAACTATTGTAATTCCTACACCGTTCACCTGATTTGGATGTAAATACCCTCAAATTAAAGCTGAAAGTCTGCAGTTAAAGCACATCTTGTTCGTTTCATTTCAAATCCATTGTGGTGGTGTATAGATCCAAAAAGATTAGAATTGTGTCGATGTCCCAATATTTATGGACCTGACTGTAGATCATTCAAAACTATTTTTTCCTTGGATCATTACATCTATGTCAACTGAAAATAGATATACACTATATGTCTATTTTCAGTTGACATAGATGTAAAGGATCCAAGAAAAAAAACCCACATGTAGAGTTTCGAATGATCTTCCTCAGGGGTACATGTGAATGGAATCGATACAACAAAGCCCAAGTTGCTTATCCTAATCAAAATACTTTATTAATCCCAAAGGGAATTTTTTTAACCACTTCAAAGCCCCCTAACATACGTTACAGTTTCTACGTGGTTTGCCGGGGCTATGGCTGCAGCTGTCAGTCATAACTCTGGTATTAAAATTTTCAGCCTACGATTCTCTTTCTTTTCCGCTAAAAGCGATCTGAGCGGCTGACTAGCCGTTGTCTCCCGACGCTCGCTGGTGTTTCTCGGACTTACCATTCTCACCGGCGAGCCCGAGTAACAATACGGCAGTTTACATGGCTGGCCATAGAGGTGAAGACGAGACCAGATCATCTCTTTCTCATCTCTATGATCTAGGAGGCCGGAAACGACGTCATGACCTCACTTCCTGTTTAGGGCGACTGTAAACAATTTCTTTTTTTTTTTTTAGAAAAGCATCGGATCAATGTTTTTCATTTTTTTTTTTTTTCATCCCATGCTTTCCGGGGTAAAGGAGAGACCTGGGGTTTTGTAGATCCCAGAGGACCTGTCATTCAGGTGCACATACTCTCCTGCCTTTCTCTCTCCATCAAAGCTCAAATGAGCCTTTAGTTTAAAGCAGGCAATTACTGTACATTCCGGGTGCATCACAACTAAAAGGCGTTAAACGTATTGCAGTTTGAAAATCAGCCACAGCCTGCCAACAGCTGAAGAGTGGGGCCCTTGCTCCCAGTGTGGAATCAGTGATCTCTCTGCAGAGGTCAGAGATGCCCTCTGCTGAGTCTGACCTACAGTATAGCACTGCAATCGATAAAGCTCAGATGATTGTAGAGCTATAGCTCTGACAATACAGGGAGCAAGTCAGACCTCTGCAGAGAGACTGCTGCTTCCCCATAGAGAGCAAGGGGCCTTCCCTGCAGCAGGCTAGCGGGACACAGGCTTTTCTACTCAGGCTGTGGCTGATTTGTAAAGATAACCTGTATGGCTTTTAGGGGTGCAACGGATCGTCACTGATCCGTGATCCGTTCGGGTCAACCTCCGCGGATCGGCACACCCGCGATCCGCGGAGCGCTCGGCGGCCTCGGCCATAGGAAAGGCCGCGGCTTCGGCCTAGCTCCGGAGCGGCGGCCATCTTGGTACACCCGGCGGCGGCCGCTGTATCGTCAGGAAGTGACGTTTCGTCGCCGCCATCTTGCTACACCCCACACTCCCTCGCACAGTACTGTAATTATAGCGTTAGAAGGGGGCAAGCGGACATCTTGTTACACCCACCAGAGTTTTAGATTTTAAAGCTATTTTCCACACAAAACGGAGCTTATATGCATAAATACAGTATTTGCTAATGTGACAGAACACCTCTGATTTTCACATTTAATGTTAAATGTGAAAATCAGAGGTGTTCTGTCACATTAGCAACCATGTAAGGTCAGCAGGTTTGCTGCTGCTTTTAAAATGTAACATCTAAACAGTCCGTCCGATCTACAAATACTGTATTTAAGCATATAAGCTCCGTTTTGTGTGGAAAATAGCTTTTAAATCTAAAACTCCGGTGGGTGTAACAAGATTTGTCTTTTTTTTTTCTTTTTTTTTGCTGATCCGAAAATGATCCGATCCGTGACTCTGATCCAAGCATCGATCCGCTCCGTGAGTTTTTTGATCCTTTGCACCCCTAATGGCTTTACACATCTTTTGTACGGTGAGGGAAAAAGTATTTGACCCCCTGCTGATTTTGTCCATTTGCCCACTGACAAAGAAACGATCAGTCTATAATTTTAATGGTTTATTTTAACAGTGAGAGACAGAATAACAACAAAAATATCCAGAAAAACGCATTTCAAAAAAGTTATAAATTGATTTGCATTTTAATGAGTAAAATAAGTATTTGATCCCCCTATCAATCAGCAAGATTTCTGGCTCCCAGGTGTCTTCTATACAGGTAACAAGCTGAGATTAGGAGCACTTTCTTAAAGGGAGTGCTCCTAATCTCAGCTTGTTACCTGTATAGAAGACACCTGTCCACAGAAGCAATCAATCAGATTCAAATTTCTCCACCATGGCCAAAGAGCTGTCCGAGGATGTCAGGGACAAGATTGTAGACCTAAGCCTCGTACACACGGTACAATTGTTGGCCAACCGAGCGTCTGATTTTTGTCAAAAGGGCGTGTGCCAGGATCTTGTCTTGCATACAAATGGTACACGATTGTCGCGCCACAAACACAAACGTAGTGACGTACTACAAGGGATTGCAGCTCTTGAGCGCCACCCTTTGGGCCCCTTCTGCTAATTTCGTGTTTGGTGAGCATCGATTCCGAGCATGCGTGTTTTGTGCTTTTGGACTTTTGTGTGACGGACTTGTGTTCTGACCATCCAAAAATCTGACGTCAAGCTGCTGTCCGCCGAAAATTTACTAGCCTGCCATCCAACATTTGTTGGCCGAAAGTTGAAAAAACAATTGTCAAAAGGAGCGTACTAACGGTAAGATTTTAGGACAACAGTCTGTCATCAGACAATCCCCTGCCAACAATCGTACCGTGTTTGGGGATGGCCCCTTCCTGTTCCAACATGACTGCGCACCAGCGCACAAAGCAAGGTCCATAAAGACATAGATGAGCGAGTTTGGGGTGGAGGAACTTGACTGGCCTGCACCTCAACCCCACAGGGGTATGAAACTGGTGGCCTTCCAGCTGTTGCGGAACTACAAGTCCAATCGTGCCTCTGGCTATGGCAGTCATGCTTGTAACTGCCAACAGCTTGGAATGCCTCATGGGACTTGTAGTTCCGCAGCAGCTGGAGGGCCACCAGTTTGACACCTATGCCATAGAACACCTTTGGGATGAATTAGAGCAGAGACTGTGAGCCAGGCCTTCTCGTTCAACATCAGTGCAAACATCAGGTCAAACATTCCCATAGACACACTCCTAAACCTTGTGGACGGCCTTCCCAGAAGAGTTGAAGCTGTTATAGCTGTAAAGGGTGGGCCAACTCAATATTGAACCCTACGGACCAAGACTGGGATGCTATTAAAGTTCATGTGCGTGTAAAGGCGTCCCAATACTTCTGGCACTGTAGTGTATTCTGGGATCCTCCAGAAGGCAGGGTAGAGCAATCAAACCTGCAGAACCCAGAACAGCCCAAAGCAATCACACGCTGCTCAACTGATTACAGGGGACCCACCAGAACTAAATTTACCTAACCTAACTAGCAACCTAGGAGGGTGCTACAGAAATGAAAGCTAAATAAAAAAATGCTTGACTGCATTACAGTAATGATTAAAGAAGGTTTGATTGGGCTTTAATTTCCCGCCATAGTAAGCAGGCTGAATTATAACATATCCCAGTTTATTGCACACTATGGGTACACGTCACATTTTATTATCCCCTCTTGATTATTCTGCTTTTTCTGTGCCGTCAGCCCGACGTGTGAACAAATACAGCGGCAATATCAGAGACACAGACACACAGAGGCGGGACGCAGCCTGCCCAGGCCAATTTTACCGTAATATACCGGGGAGTCCCACTCCAATTACCGGCACGCGGGGAGGAAATGAACCCCCCGTAACTTCAGGGAGCGCTCTTTCTTCCGGTGGTTTTTAGATGTGACATTTATTGGTCCTTATTTCAGCCGATGACATTTTTATCGTTGTACCTAAAGTTTTTACAACCTCCTTCAAAAACTATTTATTGCGGCCAGGGACTCCCGCTCATCGCCTGTGTGATGATAGACGTGGCAGCGGCGCGGCAGGAGGGACAAGTTTATCTCTGTTGAATCGAGAAATAAAAGTCAGGGATGGGATATGATGGAGGCGAGCGGTTCACGACGAGGATACTAAGTGGTCTTGTAGCTCCGCAATGCAGCTTGTCGCTTTCACTGAGAGAACATAATCTGAACGGGAAAGAAAGACGCAATGCTTGCCGGTTGCAGCTTTGCTTTGCAGAATGTGGCTCAGCCAGAGAAGAACTCCGGGAACACAAGTTATAAGTAAAATGAGTATTTACTTGTGTTTTTTTTTTCAATATGTGCTGTTTTAATTATCTCCAAATTTCATAATCCACTACTAGTGTTGTATAGCGACCTGACTGCATGCTGGGCTGCATGACTTCCATGTACACAGCCAAGTGGTGGGGTCATAATGTGCATGGGCTGTTCCCCTAATGCCGCGTACACACGGGCGGACTTTTTGACCGGACTGGTCCGACGGAGTTACCGCCGGACTTTCGCCGGACTTCCGCCGGACTTTTGAAGAACGGACTTGCCTACACACGATCACACCAAAGTCCGACGGATTCGTACGTGATGACGTACGACCGGACTAAAATAAGGAAGTTGATAGCCAGTAGCCAAGAGCTGCCCTAGCATGGGTTTTCGTCCGTCGGACTAGCATACAGACAAGCGGATTTTTCGACCGGACTCGAGTCCCTCGGACAAATTTGAAACATGTTCCAAATCTAAAGTCCGTCAGATTTTCGACTGAAAAAGTCCGCTGCAGGTCCGATGGAGCCCACACACGGTTGGATTGTCCGCTGGATTCGGTCCGTCGGACCAGTCCGGTAGAAAAGAACGCCCGTGTGTACACGGCATTAGATTTTCTGGGGCACTAAATGCATGGGATCCTACCCAAGACATCAGTGTAGGAGCACCCTCTGAAAACCCCTAGCCTGGCCTGACCAGCACCGGCTTTATGGCAATGGACTCCAAAGGCCTTGCCTAACCAGCACCGCCAGGAACAAATTCCATACCTTCCTCAGGCCTTATGGACGTGGTGTATCTGGATTTTGCAAAAGCATGTGACACAGTTCCCCATAAACATTTACTGTACAAAATAAGGTCCGTTGGCATGGACCATAGGGTGAGTACATGGATTGAAAACTGGCTACAAGGGCGAGTTCAGAGGGTGGTGATAAATGGGGAGTACTCGGAATGGTCAGGGGTGGGTAGTGGGGTCCCCCAGGGTTCTGTGCTGGGACCAATCCTGTTTAATTTGTTCATAAACGACCTGGAGGATGGGATAAACAGTTCAATCTCTGTATTTGTGGACGGTACTAAGCTAAGCAGGGCAATAACTTCTCCGCAGGACGTGGAAACCTTGCAAAAAGATCTGAAGAAATTAATGGGGTGGGCAACTACATGGCAAATGAGGTTTAATGTGGAAAAATGTAAAATAATGCATTTGGGTGGCAAAAATATGAATGCAATCTATACACTGGGGGGGGAGAACCTCTGGGGGAATCTAGAATGGAAAAGGACCTGGGGGTCCTTGTAGATGATATGCTCAGCAATGGCATGCAATGCCAAGCTGCTTCTAACAAAGCAAACAGAATATTGGCATTAAAAAGGGGATCAACTCCAGAGATAAAACAATAATTCTCCCACTCTACAAGACTCTGGTCCGGCCGCACCTGGAGTATGCTGTCCAGTTCTGGGCACCAGTCCTCAGGAAGGATGTACTGGAACTGGAGAAAGTCCAGAGAAGGGCAACAAAACTAATAAAGGGTCTGGAGGACATTAGTTACGAGGAAAGGTTGCGAGCACTGATCGCTTGAGAGGGGATATGATTTCAATGTACAAATACCGTACTGGTGACCCCACAATTGGGATAAAACTAGGGAATTTAATAAGACACGTGGCCATTCACTAAAACTAGAAGAAAAGCGGTTTAACCTTAAACTGCGTAGATGGTTTTTTACTGTAAGAGTGGCAAGGATGTGGAATGCCCTTCCACAGGCGGTGGTTTCAGCAGGGAGCATCTATAATCTCAAAAAACTATTAGATAAGCACCTGAACGACCACAACATACAGGGATATACAATGTAATACTGACATATAATAACACACATAAGTTGGACTAGATGTGTCTTTTTTCAACCTCGCCTACTATGTAATTATGTAACTATAACTCCAACAGCCTGGCCTAACCAGCACCACCAGCAGCTCCATTCTATTCCTTCCTCAAGCCTTATGGCAATGGACTCCAAAAGCCTAGCCTAACCAGCACCACCAGCAACCCATTCCATAGTTTCCTCAGGCCCTTTAGCAACGGGCCCCAATAGAAACTTCACCCAATACCTGTTCGGTTCTAAAGGACATACAGTACCTATCTAGAGGATACGGGAAGGAAGAGTCCATACAACAGAAAACCTTTACCTGTTTACTGATCGAGTTACTTTCCATATTTGCATTCTTTCAGTCATCACAGAGGTGATGTCACATTACTTGAGTTTCCAACAAAATATGCAGCAATAACAAGCTGAGTTGAGGAACCCTTACTTTTTTTGGAGGTTTGCCAGAGTAATCGCATCCCCTGCAATGTGGATGTGAGTAGTCCCATAAGTTTTGCACCACTACGTCCTTGATTCCCCCTAAAAGGAACTCCCAGAAGCTAGAACATCACAGTTTACAACTTTGCCATTCCTTGGTCCTTACCATGCTTCCCATGATCAGCTCCATGACGCCATATTCTTTGAGTTGCTAACAATAAATGCAGCATTAACAAGCTAAGTCAAAAACTTGTACCTTTTAAGGAGTTTTGCCAGACTTTTGCATGCCATGTAATAGAAATGTGACTAGTCCCATAAATCCTGCACCTCTCCTTTCTTGCGTCCCCCTAAGGAAAAGCTCCTAGAGGCTAGATCAGATTTTCTCATCCAGGTTTCCATCGAGCCTTAGGGTTCCTCCAGGATTTGCTAGGAGTTCCTTGAGCAATGAAAAATTTCTACCACTCAGATAAGTTCCCACTGACACCATTGATCTTTTTAGCTATCTGTAAGGGGGAATTCTTTCAAATGAACTCAAATGTAAGGAACATTCTTCCCAATGACCATCACACTAATGTCTCATGAGTTGCACACATATAGCAATTTTTTAGCAGAGCTTCCCTGAGACCGGAAAGTTATTTCAACGATTCCTTTGTGCTGCAAATGGTTGAGAAAGGCTGAGCTGGAACTTTAAAGCCGACATCTCTGCCATGCCTTGCTCCTTTCCATGCTTTTCATGAGCAACTTCCAGGTGGACTTTGGTCATACGCTTTATACAGAGCCCTCTATCCAGGATGCCCCACACTGACAGGGGCAGGACTAGCACTACCACACTATCTATGGTCATACTGTATCCCACTCACTATGATGGGGACCTCTGGTGGCTGCCTAGGCACCTACTCTACCTATTCTCACTACAGGGTTCCTGACCCAAAATATGGCAACATCTAGGGGCAAATTTGGGGACTTATACCGGGCATTCCTGTGGCCCTAAACTACATTGTATACTAATTTACTGTGCACCTTTCTAATTTTCTTTGCTACATCTTATTTTTCTGGACATTTTCCAGTATTAGGTGAGTGGATTTGTACTTGAAATCCCTCCCAGCATGCATGATCTTCCCAAAGCTGTCAGGTACGCTATAGGGCCAGACGTTTCTGAGCACCTTTCAGTAGGGTTGAGGTCAGGGCTCTGTGCAGAACACTTGAGTCCCTCCACAACAAACTCATCAAACCACGTCTTTATGGAAATGTTGGTTGAGAAGAACTGGCTTGCTCCAATTCTTCGAAAAGGTGTTCAGTAGGGTTGAGGTCAGGCCGTCAGGGCTCTGTGAAGGCCATCCGAATTCCTCCACACCAAACTCATCCAGCCATGTCTTTATGGAAATGTTGGTTGAGAAGAACTGGCCGTTTTCAATTATTCCAAAAGATGTTCAGTAAGGTTTGGGTCAGGGCTCTGTAAAGGACACTTGAGTTCCTCTGCCCAAACTCATCAAACCATGTCTTTATGGAGCAGGCTTTGTACACAGGAGCACAGTAATGGTGAAACAAAAAAGGACCTTCCCCAAACTGTTACCACAAGGCTGGAAGAGCATGGCTATATAATTTTATTTGTATGCTGCAACATTTACAGCACCCTTCACTGGCAACACCTGAACTTAATTATTTGGAAGGGTGTTCATATACTTTTGGCTAAGGATGAGCTCCGGCGTGTTCGCATGGCGCACGTGCCGAGCCCGCCAGAAAGTCGGCACTGCACAGCGCTAATCACAGGCAGTGAGACATTTCCCGATCTCTGCAGCCGCACATCGGGAAATGTCTCACTGCCTGTGATTAGCGCTGCCCCGTGCCGACTTCCTGGCGGGCTCGGCACGTGCGCCATGCGAACACGCCGGAGCTCATCCTTACTTTTGGCTATGTAGCAAGGGCCCCGACCCCTAGAGGCCTAATGGTGACCTCCAGGATCAGGGAGAGCTGACATCCTTCTGAGTAGAGTGGGTTATGAGGCATGGTGGGTGTGATTTAGATGAAGTGATAGGCGCCAGACACTTTTTGGATGCAAAAAGATCTATTGTCTCTTAAACAGAACTGTGGGAGAGGGGGTTAGGGCCAGGACACCCTTGAGTAGATGAAATGATAATTGGCAGACTCCGAGACCTCTATAGATAGACACCTATACAGTGGAAGGCCTCCAGCCGGACACCACTTTTGTATAGGTAGGACCGCTGTCTCCTATGGCAACAATCTTGTAACAGTCACTAACTGTAGTTGTACTTAACTATAGGCAACACAACTAGTTCTCCTTGTACTCCATAGTCTATTACTGTAGATCTTCGCACACTGAGCTCCCAGTCTCTCACTAGACTCTCAGACCCAATTGCCACTGGATCCCCCGAGCTCTTCCAGTTCCTTAACTCAGTATCTTCCTCAGTGTCACCCCCGCTTCTCTGCTGGGTCCCTGGCTTGGCACTCACAGATACTCTTCAAGCGTCACCCCTGCTGACCCTCTAGGTCCCTGGCTTGGCACTCGCTGATGCTCCACAAGCATCACCTCTGCTGTCCCGCTGGGTCCCTGGCTTGGTACTCACTGATGCTTTCCCACTTCTTCCCCGTCCCCGGTTGGTGAGAAGACTGCTCTGGTACTTGCTTCAGTTGAATCACTGTAGTCTCCGGTAGCAAAGTGGATGGTCCCTTAGTGGCGACAACTTCCTCTCTACCTCCAACCACAGCTGGTTCCCTAGTCAGCGGAACCTTTACTCTCCGTTGGACTCCAATCCTGCAGTCCCAACCCTGCGCTGCTTCTACGATTTCCAGAAAGGCCTCAGACCACCTAGCATCCAGATTTCCCCATAATAGGCCTCAGGCTTCTGGTCTACAGCCTGGGGCAGCACAACACACGTCCACCCAGACAGCCGTCCGGGTGGCACAGAACAGCGATCACCTGACTCCACCCAAATAAATAGGCCCCCCCAGCAGGCCAAGGGACCAAAAGAAATCCCTGCCTATTGGCTGAGGCGCCCATCCATTTTGACCTTGCAAGGCCCTTGTCTATCTAATGCCACCAGCATAGTGCCATCTAGTGACAGAAGAGAAAGGGTGCAGCAAGTCCAGATTTAGAGAGGAATCAATGGATCTTTTAACAATTGGCCAAGGCAACTATTGCCTGGCAACTAAATTTAATAGAAACCCTGCCTAAACATCAGGTGCTACAGCTATATAGCATATATTTCGTAAAATGTAATGTATCGAAATCTATGCCTTTTGCTTTGCATGTCTTTGTGGTGCATTTCATTGTGTACAGGGCATGGTGCATTATACTTTGGGGATGGGAAGGTGACCTGCAAGTTGGGATGGGGGAAGTAAATGGGAATAAGGGAGCGCACAGGGCAGAGTGCATTATGCACAACAGTGGCGATCTCCCACTGTGTTCTGACAAAGTCCCGCCTCCTAGACCTAGCTCCAGTAATAGACAGATCACTGATCCAATGCCGGTACATTGAATCAGTTTGCTGGGTATCACAGAAGGAGCCGGGTCTAGGAGGCTGCCAGGATATTCAAATCCATGCTCCGTGTGTGATCAGGCTGCATTTAATAAGAAATGGTAAGGATGCATTTCATGAGAACTGGTAAGGCTGCGTTTTTTTATGGCCACTGATAAGGCTGTATTTCGTGGGCACTCATAAGTAGGGCTGCAACTAACGATTATTTTCATAATCGATTAGTTGGCCGATTATGGTTTTGATTAATCGGTTAATAACCTTAAAAAAAAAGTGTGGTGTATAATTTAGTTAATATGTAAAGTTTTTTAAAAAAAGGCAATTTATTCTTAAATATCTCTATGCAATGGTAAATATAAATAACCAACTATATGGTTAGGGAGCAAAATATCTAATCCACTCTGAGAATAACAGACTGAAGAGAGATATACTGTATATACTATTAGAGGAACTATATTGTATATACTATTAGAGGAGATATACTGTATGTACTATTAGAGGAGATATACTGTATATACTATTAGAGGAGATATACTGTATATACTATTAGAGGAGATATACTGTATGTACTATTAGAGGAGATATACTGTATATACTATTAGAGGAGAGATATACTGTATATAATTAACATTAATAAATCACCTGGACCAGATGGCTTGCACCCAAGGGTACTTAGGGAACTCAGTCAAGTAATTACCAGACCATTGTTCCTAATTTTTACTGACAGTCTACTGACTGGAATGGTACCAGCTGATTGGAGAAAAGCCAATGTAGCACCAATATTTAAAAAGGGCCCAAAATACATTCCTGGGAATTACAGACCAGTTAGCCTAACATCAATAGTATGTAAACTCTTGGAGGGTAGATTAGGGGCTATATACAATATTTTAGTAATGAGAACAGTATCATTAGCAGTAATCAGCATGGGTTCATGAAGTATCGTTCTTGCCAAACCAATCTACAGTGGAACCTCGGTTTGCGAGTAACGCAGTTAACGAGTGTTTCGCAAAACTGTATTTCTAAAAATCCTAACTCGGTTTGCGAGTGTTGTCACGCAAAACGAGCAGGATTCAGGCCAAAAGTGGTGTGCAGTACCGCTCGCTTTTGGCCTGAGGTGGGGCGCCGGAGCCGAGCAGAGCCGAAAGTCGCCGATCGTCGTCGTTCGGAAATGCACGGAAAGGCCCGAGGACCTTTCCAAGGTTTGCCGAGGTCCGCTTAAGTGTGCTCGGGTCTTTTTGGCCATTTCCGAGGCTCTCCGGCGTCCCCCTACCTCTGGCCGCATGCGGTACTGCATCCCATTGAAGTCAATGCGGAACGAATCATTTTCGTTTCCATTGACTTCAATGGGAAAACTCGCTTTGATATGCGAGTACTTTGGATTACGAGCATTCTCCTGGAACGGATTATGCTCGTAATCCGAGGTTCCACTGTATTAACCTTCTATGAGGAGGTGAGTTGCCATCTAGATAAAGGAAGGCCCGTAGACGTGGTGTATCTGGATTTTGCAAAAGCATTTGACACAGTTCCCCATAAACAATTACTGTACAAAATAAGGTCCGTTGGCATGGGGCATAGGGTGAGTACATGGATAGAAAACTGGCTACAAGGGCGAGTTCAGAGGGTGGTGATAAATAGGGAGTACTCAGAATGGTCAGGGGTGGGTAGTGGGGTCCCCCAGGGTTCTGTGCTGGGACCAGTCCTATTTAAAGAGGAAGTAAACCCTCTCTAATAAAAAAAACAAAACACCCTGCAGGACAAAGGCATAATGAGCTAGTATGCATAGCATACTAGCTCATTATGAATTACTTACCTGAGATCGAAGCCCCCGAAGCGACCATCGTTCACCTACTCTGTTGCCGCCATGATACCCGGAGTGACTTCCGGGTATCGCTGTTCCGGTGCTGTGACTGGCCGGAGCAGTGATGACGTCACTCCGGCGCATGCACGGGAGCCGTCAGTGACGGCATGATCGCCTTCACTAACGGCATGCTCAGTGCGTCTGCGCCGTTGTCTATGGCGCGCATGCGCCGTAGACATCGGTGCCTGTTTATAGGAAAATATCTCCTTAACCGTGTGGGTTAAGGAGATATTTCTTGCACCTACAGGTAAGCCTTAATCTAGGCTTACCTGTAGGTTAAAGTGGTCTGTAAGGGTTTACAACCACTTTAATTTGTTCATAAATGACCTGGAGGATGGGGTGAACAGTTCAATCTCTGTATTTGCGGACGATACTAAGCTAAGCAGGGCAATAACTTCTCCGCAGGATGTGGAAACCTTGCAAACAGATCTGAACAAATTAATGGGGTGGGCAACTACATGGCAAATGGGTGGCAAAAATATGAATGCAATCTATACACTGGGGGGGAATCTAGGATGGAAAAGGACCTGGGGGTCCTAGTGGATGATGGGCTCAGCAATGGCATGCAATGCCAAGCTGCTGCTAACAAAGCAAACAGAATATTGGCAATAAAAAGGGGATTAACTCCAGAGATAAAACAATAATTCTCCCGTTCTACAAGACTCTGGTCCGGCCGCACCTGGAGTATGCTGTCCAGTTCTGGGCACCAGTCCTCAGGAAGGATGTACTGGAAATGGAGCGAGTACAAAGAAGGGCAACAAAGCTAATAAAGGGTCTGGAGGATATTAGTTATGAGGAAAGGTTGTGAGCACTGAACTTATTCTCTCTGGAGAAGAGACACTTGTGAGGGGATATGGTTTCAATTTACAAATACCGTACTGGTGACTAGGGATGAGCCGAACACCCCGCGGTTCGGTTCGCACCAGAGCTTGCGAACAGACCAAAACTTCGCACGAACGTTAGAACCCCATTGAAGTCTATGGGACTCGAATGTTCGAAATCAAAAGTGCTCATTTTAAAGGCTAATTTGCATGGTATTATCCTAAAAAGTGTTTGGGGACCCGGGTCCTACCCCAGGGGACATGTACCAATGCAAAAAAAAGTTCTAAAAACGGCCGTGTTTAGAACAGTCTGACAGCAAAATGACATTTCAAAGGAAAAAAAGTCATTTAAAACTACTCGCTGCTATTAATGAATTGCCGGTCCAACAATACACATAAAAGTTCATTGATAAAAACTGCATGAAATTTCCCCACAGGGAAACCAGAACCAAAATTTAAAAAAAAACTGGCGTGGGGGTCCCCCTAAATTCCATACCAGGCCCTTCAGGTCTGGTATGGATATTAAGAGGAACCCCACGCCAAAATTTAAAAAAAAAATGACGTAGGGGTCCCCCTCAAAATTCATACCAGACCCTTCAGGTCTGGTATGGATTTTAAGGGGAACCCCGCGCCAAAATTAAAGAAAAAATTGGTGTGGGGTCCCCCCAAAAATCCATACCAGACCCTTATCCGAGCACCCAACCTGGCAGGCCGCAGGTAAAAAGGGGGGGCGAGAGAGCGCCCCCCCCCTCCTGAACCGTACCAGGCCACATGCCCTCAACATTGGGTGCTTTGGGGTAGCCCACCAAAGCACCTTGTCCCCATGTTGATGAGGACAAGGGCTTCATCCCCACAACCCTTGACCGGTGGTTGTGGGGGTCTGCGGGCGGGGGGGCTTATCGGAATCTGGAAGCCCCCTTTAACAAGGGGACCCCAGATCCCGGCCCTCCCCCCTGTGTGAAATGGTAAGGGTTTTGTACCCCTACCATTTCACAAAAAAACTGTCAAAAATGTTAAAAATGACAAGAGACAGTTTTTGACAATTCCTTTAGTTAAAGTCTTCTTTTTTCCATCTTCTATCTTCTTTCTTCTATCTTCTATCTTCCTTCGGTTTCTTCCTCCTTCTTCTTCCTCCGATCCTCTGCTTCTGTCTCTGGTGTTCTCATCCGGCATCTCCCTCCGCGGCATCTTCTTCTCTTCATCTTCTTATCTTCATCTTCTTTTCGGGCCGCTCCGCATCCATGATTGGATGGGAGGCTCCCGCTGTGTGACGCTTCTCTCTTCATCTTTTTCTCTTCATCTTCTTGTCTTCATATTTTCGTCTTCATCTTCTTGTCTTCATCTTCTTTTCAGGCCGCTCCGCATCCATGATTGGATTGGAGGCTCCTGCTGTGTGACGCTTCTCGTCTTCTGACGGTTCTTAAATAACGGAGGGCGGGGCCACCCGGTGACCCCGCCCCCTCTGACGCACAGGGACTTGACGGGGACTTCCCTGTGGCTTTCCCCGTGACGTCAGAGGGGCTTTAAGCATTATTAAAATCACTGCTCCCGAAAAAAACGGCCGTTTTTAAAACTTTTTTTTGCATTGATCCATGTCCCCTGGGGCAGGACCCGGGTCCCCAAACACTTTTTATGACAATACCATGCATATAAGCCTTTAAAATTAGCACTTTTGATTTCTCCCATAGACTTTTAAAGGGTGTTCCGCGGCTTTCGAATTTGCCGCGAACACCCCATATTGTTCGCTGTTCGGCGAACTGGCGAACAGCCGATGTTCGAGTCGAACATGAGTTCGACTCGAACTCAAAGCTCATCCCTACTGGTGACCCCACAATAGGGAGAAAACTTTTTCGCAGAAGAGAGTTTAACAAAACACGTGGCCACTTATTAAAATTAGAAGAAAAGAGGTTTAACCTTAAACTACGAAGAGGGTTCTTTACTGTAAGAGCGGCAAGGATGTGGAATTCCCTTCCACAGGTGGTGGTCTCAGCGGGGGGGCATCGATAGTTTCAAGAAACTATTAGATAAGCACCTGAACGACCACAACATACAGGGATATACAATGTAATACTGACAGGTTGGACTTGATTGACTTGTGTCTTTTTTCAACCTCACCTACTATGTAACTATTAGAGAGTAAATCTGGTAAATATCATCAGACTCAGAGATCAAATTTTTTTTGATTTTCCATTTGTTAGTGGGGGTCAAATCGATGTTCGTTTTCAACCACAGTGATGGGAAAATTTGGAAATAATAGAAAACTTCTTGGTCAAAGGAATTTTCAGACAGAGTACCGTATATACTCGAGTATAAGTCGTTCCGAGTATAAGTCGAGGCCCTAATTTACCACAAAAAAAATTGGAAAAACTTATTGACCCGAGTATAAGACGAGGGTGAGAAATGCACAGCTACTGTAAGTGGAAAAGAGGGTCAACAATGCCCATTTGCAGCCTCACTGTGCCCATTTGCAGCCTCACTGTGCCCATTTGCAGCCATAGGTCCCCTGAACTTCAAACTCGGTAGTTAAGGGTTCCTAGATGCCCCCTAGCTGCAGCCAAAATTTGGGATCTCTGAACCCAAAGGGTCCCGAAATGACATTGCTGCAGATGGACACAGTTGACCGAATTTGGGGCCCTGTATCTCGGGGCCACGTAGTGCTAAGAACCCCAAATTTGGTGTGCAAACCCAGTGGAACAAGCACCATAGAATTTCCAAAGCTGGGGTTTCTAGCACCAAGTGGCCCCGAGATACAGGGCCCCAAAAATCAGTTCAGAAAATGTCAAGCACTTTTCTGCAGCAGAAAATGACATTTTCCGAACTGGTTTGGGGCCCTGTATCTCAGGGCCACTTGGTGCTAGGAACCCCAGCTTTGGATATGTTATGGCACCAGTTCCACTTGGTTTGCACACCAAATTTGGGGTTCCTAGTACTAAGTGGCCCTGAGATACGGGGCCCCAAAGTCGGTTCGGAAAATAAAATTTTTTGCTGCAGAAAAGTGCTTGACTCGAGTATAAGTCGAGGGGGGCACTTTCAGTACAAAAAAATGTGCTGAAAAATTCGACTTATACTCGAGTATATACGGTATATGGTTTTCGTTCAGAAATTAAATTCATTTTAAAAACAGGAATGTTAAAAACAAATGAAAATTTCAAACAACATTCTTTCATTCAGTGAATGTACAAAGATTTTTTTCATCTGAAAATTGATCCGTGTGGCCAACATAAGGCTCGGTACACACCTATGCAGTTTGCTTTTGATCCGTTTCTGCGGTGCTTTTTGCTGTGCGTTTTGATTTTTGCGCACGTGATTTTGCAGCGATTTGCCTTTTTGCATTTTTTTTGGCCACTTTGTTGTTGGGCAGATTAAAAAACACAAATTGCTGCAAAAACTACATGCTTTTCTGCAGCTTCTCCGTTGAAGTATATTGAACCAAAAAAGCACCGTTTTGCGTTTAAAAAAAAAAAGCCCCCTGACCCTTTCCAAATACGCAGCGGCTGAAAGAAGCATAAATGTGAACGTGCCTAATGGGAAACCATGTAAATGAACTGTAGTGCGTTTCTACAAAAAGCACCAAAAAGCACATAGATGTGAAGCAGGTCTAAGACGTTTAGTAACATAATGGGGTTAAAAAAAAATTAAAATTAGCCCTTTATAGTACAAAAAAAAGCAAATAATCGCTACTGTAAGGGGTTCATTTTTTTTTACTGTAGAACTGTGGAAGTAATATTTACAGTAGCGATTACTTGCTCTTTTTGTACTATAAAGGGCTCATTTTAGTTTTTTTTTTAACCCCATTATGTTACTGATCGATTAATCGATTATGAAAACAGTAATTGATTAATTTTTTAATCGATTAGTTGTTTCAGCCTTACTGGTAAGGCTGCATTTGTTGGGCACTGATAACAGTGCATTTGATAGGCACTGATAAGCTGCATTTGATAGGCACTGATAAGCTGCATTTGATGGGCACTGATAAGTTGCATTTGGTGGGCACTGATGAGCTGCATTTGGTGGGCACTGATGAGCTGGATTTGGTGGGCACTGATAAGCTTCATTTAATAGGCACTGATGAGCTGCATTTGGTGGGCACTGATAAGCTGCATTTGATGGGCACTGATAAGCTGCATTTGATGGGCACTAATAAGCTGCATTTGATGGGCACTAATAAGCTGCATTTGATGGGCACTGATAAGCTGCATTTGGTGGGCACTGATGAGTCTGCATTGATGGACACTGATAAGCTGCATTTGGTGGGCACTGATAAGCTGCATTTGATGGGCACTGATAAGCTGCATTTGATGGGCACTGATAAGCTGCATTTGATGGGCACTGATGAGCTGCATTTGGTGGGCACTGATAAGCTGCATTTGATGGGCACTGATAAGCTGCATTTGATGGGCACTGATAAGCTGCATTTGATGGGCACTGATAAGCTGCATTTGGTGGGCACTGATGAGTCTGCATTGATGGACACTGATAAGCTGCATTTGATGGGCACTGATAAGCTGCATTTGTTGGGCACTGATGAGTCTGCATTGATGGACACTGATAAGCTGCATTTGATGGGCACTGATAAGCTGCATTTGTTGGGCACTGATGAGTCTGCATTGATGGACACAGGCATAATAAACTCTTCAAATATGCTCTAAAATGCACGGTTTTCCCTTTTTTGAACAAGAAAATAATGACGTTATGCTGTTGGGTTGGTATAATACTGCTATGGGGCTGGAATGAAATTATTTCCGGGGCTGTTTTTTTTATTCCCAGTCCAGCCCTGGGCTCAGATGTAGCCCGAACAGTGATAGAAAATGTAATAATGACCCGCGCAGTGGAAATGGAGAAAAGGGGGTTTGCAATAAACTTCAGGTAAACTGGAACTGCTGCCCCCCCTCCAGAATGCAGTCGCCACCTAAGGTGGACAAAACTAAATTGGAAAATAAGGATATGGGTGTGGCGCTGTTCCTTTTTATATCCTAAGTGATCTAAGGTGTCTTGCTATATTCACCTCTATTTGAGTGGATGATGATGGTGATTCAAAGGAAAATACAAAACTCTAACGTGATGTAGGATAAAAACAAATAAACTAAATAAAAAACGAGGTCAGACAAAGTCACATCAGCTTGTGTCTATTCTGACCCTATATTGAAGTGTTTATGTGATAAAAGGTGATTGTATGATTCACAGCCTTATTAGGTCAATAAGGAGGGGTGGAGGGAAGGGGGGGGGGAGGGAAGGATACGAAGGGGGGAGGGAAAAAAGGGGGGCATAGGGTGAAAGGGTGGACAACGTTGAAATTGTTCAAATAAAACAGAATTCATTTAAGACCATTCAGTTAAAGTGCGCATGCGCATATACTAAAAAATTGGTTAACGTGAAAGTCCTCTCATCGCACAATAATATTCAGTGCAGTAATCTTGATTCTTGTTTCCTTGTTGGTAATATTCTTAGTTTCATTAGTACCAGTGCTCTTACGATCTTGTGCTCTTAATGTGCGGACACCCACCAGCTGTCTTCACCCCTGCTGGGGTATCAGGCAGTCACAGTCTATGCCACTGTGTGGCAGCTCCTGGCAATCTCAGGATCGTGGTGATATTTCACATAAAAAGAGAAGGGATGCCCATAGCGTGAAACCGTTTAGAATAATTTTATTTAAAAAATGAACAGAGCGGTACTCACGTTTTAAAAGTTCATATATGCGAAAAAAGTGAAATCCAGGTCGTCTGCTAGCAATCCTGTATTGTTTGGGAGACGCAGATTAGGCCACGCCCTACGCGTTTCGTCATTGGACTTCTACGGGAGCGTCCCCGTAGACGTCCAATGACGAACCGCGCAGGGCGTGGCCTAATCTGCATCTCCCAAACAATACAGGATTGCTAGCAGACGACCTGGATTTCACTTTTTTTTTTGCATATATGAACTTTTAAAATGTGAGTACCGCTCTGTTCATTTTTGAAATAAAATTCTTCTAAACGGTTTCACGCTATGGGCATCCCTTCTCTTGTTATGTGAAATATCACCACGATCCTGAGATTGCCAGGTGTTGCCGCACAGTGGCATAGACTGTGACTGCCTGATACCCCAGCAGGGGTGAAGACAGCTGGTGAGTGTCCGCACATTCCCCCCCCCTTCCCTCCACCCCTCCTTATTGACCTAATAACTTTTTATCACATAAACACTTCAATATAGGGTCACAATAGACACAAGCTGATGTGACTTTGTCTGACCTCGTTTTTATTTAGTTTATTTGTTTTTATCCTACATCACGTTAGAGTTTTGTATTTTCCTTTGAATCACCATCATCATCCACTCAAATAGAGGTGAATATAGCAAGACACCTTAGATCACTTAGGATGTAAAAAGGAACAGCGCCACACCCATATCCTTATTTTCCCGAACAGTGATACTCACACTGCTGGATGTAAACAAACACCAGACAGGGCCCATCAGGTTGAGGTATATATATGCACTCGTGGAGGAGGATGGTGGGTTAGATTAGATTGGGGGGGGCAAAAAAAAATGATAAAAGCACTTTTGTTATAATTTGCACCTATCCTTTGAAGTACTACAACAAATGCATTTGTTGCTTTATTGCTGCAGTGTCCTACTAGCAAACGTCCACTAGGTGGCACTGTGGTACCACAGATGACAGGGGATGTTATTACCTCTGTATTCTATATTTCCCTGCTGATAAAATCTCTGCGAACCTGGAGACAGAGTCCCATAAAAGCGACATCCATCTGTCAGCGGCCAAACAATTCCTTATATATACCTCATTTTTACAGTTGTGCTTTATTACGCTCTGCTTCATTCTTATAAATATTTTATTATAAAGCGGGAGTTTATTGTAATCAGTCACCATTTCTGCGCTCACCCATCACAGCGGTCGCAGGCTGGCGGAATATTAACCCTCCTGCGTCTCCGAAAAATGCAGCGAGAAGAAAAAAAAAAAAAAAAACAAAAGCGTGCGAGATCTCTCAAATAATTCAATAAGACTTCGCAATGCTCAGCTGGCGCTGGCTGCTTTGAACAATAGACAGCTTAGTAAAATACGGGCAGCCTACGGTGAATGTGAATTGGACGGTCGCTGTGCAGCGATGCCGCGGGAAAGAGGATCGAGCAGCAGATGTGTTCTGTTATGTTCAGTCCATGCATGCTCTGTAATGTGTCAGTGTAACACCTTCAGGTACTTATTACCTCTCACAGATATCACAGTACCCCCTCCCCCCTAACAATGCTTTCATCTGCTTCTCTCTCTCCAGAAGGACGACACCATCTCTGTTCAGGTATCATCCAGGGTCACCATCTACTTTCTTGACTGTGTTCACGAATGTCTGACGCAGAACAGCCCCTGCAGCCGCCTCTCACCTTGTGACTTCCTACAAAGTTACAATGTTGCACTCTGATCACTGGTGGAGGGGGAGACTGAGGAAATGCTTCCTCCTGCCTGCAGTAGACTGATGACATCCTCTCAGCCTAGGCAGGGTCACTGACTGGATCTTAACGTCTGCTTTATAGAGATAAAAGGTGGAGCTTTGATGGAAAAAATAGTTGCTTTGAATCAGAAGCTTAAAGGAACACATTTTTTTTAAATAAAGTTTTAATCAATTAAACAATTTTGTGCATGTTTGATTAGTATTATAGTTCAGCTCTGATATATTTTGCTGTCATATTATTCTCTGTACCAGAGGAGCTTACACTCTAATGTCCCACTTCACTCGCACCCTGTTACTATTATGCAATTATATAGCTCCCAACTGTCCCGGATTTCGAAGGGACTGTCCTGGATTTCGAAGGGACTGTCCCTGATTTCGAAGGGACTGTCCTGGATTTCGAAGGGACTGTCCTGGATTTCGAAGGGACTGTCCCTGATTTCGAAGGGACTGTCCCGGATTTCGAAGGGACTGTCCTGGATTTCGAAGGGACTGTCCCGGATTTCGAAGGGACTGTCCTGTATTTCGAAGGGACTGTCCTGGATTTCGAAGGGACTGTCCCGGATTTCGAGGGACTGTCCTGGATTTCGAAGGGACTGTCCTGGATTTCGAAGGGACTGTCCCGGATTTCGAAAGGGACTGTCCCGGATTTCGAAAGGGACTGTCCCGGATTTCGAAGGGACTGTCCCGGATTTCGAAGGGACTGTCCCGGATTTCGAGGGACTGTCCCTGATTTGGCACAATGTCCCGCTGCCCCTCTTTCCTCCTCATCTGTCTCTCATTTTAGTCTGATCTATATAGAGTTGTATCTAAAATTCACTTTTTATCTTTCAAAAAGTGTTTCCCAGAGCTAAACCTTTCATTCAAAATCTAAATGGCTGCATTTGTAAATTTTAAAAGCCAATATAAAAGAATAGTAGTGATTAAAAAAAAAAGCCCTTGTGGATTTAGTTAACTCTTGGAACAAGAATGCAGCCAGTAAATTATGAAGTCTTGAAGATGAAGCAAGGATGAAGATGACAGTCCTGGAAGAAGCAGGAAATTTCGGAAAGGAACCTCATGGAGATTACAGAGGGAAGTGAAGAGATCCGTCAACAACCATTGCCAATAGAAACCCGGGTCCGATCTCCTACTCGGAGGAAGGTGATCATTAATGGTCATTAATATCAGGAGGATTTGCAGGTTTATAGAACATATTCCTCCCTGGAGCTCCTCTCCACATCTTCAGCAACTGACAATTACCTATGGAAGAGGGCGCTAATGAGGCCACGGATCCCGCCATGGATTCTCGGCTACCTGCGTCTAACCTACTTCCAGCCACCGCTCCCTCCATTTCCCGTGATTCATGGATTCATTACTGTACATGGCCCAATATGCTGGATCAAAGGAGATCAGTTACTGAACAGAGGGAAATATAGATCCATCCAATATAATAAGATTGAAGAGGCTGAACTGCAACCTTCCCTTCAGTCTTGCACAGGACATCCAGCATCATCTAGTCCAGCCATCCTCACCAAGGTTCCATGGAACTCTATGGCCCCTCCAGAGGTGGCTAGGGGTTCCTTGAGCTGTGGCTTGCTGACCTTCCATGTGATGGGGCCTGCAAAGTTCTCTGTCCAACACCACTTGGCAGAGCCATGAGTATGAATGTAAAGAGGGCATTCTGACCACCACTGTAAGGGAAGCTTTCTTGTCACTTACCACCACCAATCTAAGTGGCATTTTTCCAATGACCACCAATGGACTAATCTTAAGCAAGCCACAGATTATGAAATTTCCTTTTCTTGCTCCATGGCACAAAGGAAAGAAAATCACTTGATTTCCCCACCAACACAGTCAGTATTGATGGGGGGAATCCCACCCACTGCGCTATTGTATACTGTCAGTGGAAGGTTTCCCAGATAACAGAATACAATGATCACTGCTGGTGGCTATAGCTAACTGCAGTGATTGCACGAGAAAGACCGGACAGGCTACCGATCGACTTTAGTACAACCAGCCTGCCCATTGATGGATTGAAATTCAGCCGGTTCCTGCAGAGTGGTCGGCCTTAGCAGGGGTTCCCTGAGACCTGAAATGATTGCATCCATCCATCCTTCCATCTATTCAGCCATTCACCCACCCAGTCATCAACCGATCTATTCAACCATCGACATATCCATCCATCCATATACCTATCCATCCACACTCTAATCCATCCATCCATCTATTCATCCATTCACCCGCCCATCAACCGATCTATCCAACCATCCACCTATCCATCCACACTCTAATCCATCCATCCTTCCATCTATTCATCCATTCACCCACCCATCAACCGATCTATCCAACCATCCACATATCCATCCATCCATCCACACTCTAATCCATCCATCCATCCACCCATCCACATGCCAATCCATGCATCCCTCCATCTATTCATCTATCCATCCATTCACCCACCCATCCCTCAACCCATCCACCCACGTATCCATCCACCCAACCATCCACATGCCAATCTATCCATCCATCCTTCCATCTATTTATCCATCTATCCATCCATTCACCAACCCATCCATCCATCCTTTTACCCATCTATTAATCCATCCATCCATCCACCCATCCACATGCCAATCCATTCATCCATCTATTCATCAACCCATCCATTCACCCACTTATGTATCCATCCCACCATCCACACGCCAATCCATCCATCCAGCCATCCTTCCAACTATTCCTCCATCTATCCATTCATCCACATGCCAATCCATCCATCCATTCACCCACCGATCTATCAACCCATCCATCCACCCAACCATCCACACGCCAATCCATCCATCCTTCTATTCATCCATCTATTCAACCATTCACCAACCCCATCTATTCACCAATCCACACGCCCATCCATCTTTTTACCCAAACCTCCAACTATTTATCCATCCATCCATCCATTCACCCACCCATCCATCAACCCATCCATCCACACGCCAATCCATCCATCCTTCTATTCATCCATCTATTCACCCATTCACCAACCCCATCTATCCACCCATCCACAGGCCCATCCATCCTTTTACCCACCCTTCCAACTATTTATCCATCTATCCATTCACCCACCCATCCATCCAACCATCCACACATCAGTCCATCCATCCTTTTATTCATCCTTACATCTATTCACCCATCCATCAACCCATCCATCCATCCATACACATCCCAATAAATCCACGCATCCAACCATCCACACGCCAATCCATCCATCCTTACATCTTTTCTTCCATCTAGCCATCCATTCACCCACCCATCCATCAACCCATCCATCCTTTTATCCATCCTTCCATCTATTCATCCATCAACCATCCATTCACCAACCCATCCATCGACCCATTCATTCTTTTTACCATCCTTCCATCTATTCATCCATCTAGCCATCCATTCACCCACCCATCCATCCATCAACCCATTCATGCATTTTACCTATCATAAATGGTATTTTAATGGTATTACTTTATATTACCGTATTTATCGGCGTATGACACACACTTTTTCCCCCTTTAAAATAGGGGGAAAATCGTGTGTGCATATTATACACCGATATAGGCTTCCACCGAGGGGAAGGAGGGGACGAGCGCTGCCGAAATAGAGCTCTCGATCTCTTGTGTACTCGGCTCGCAGGCACGCTCAGTCCCGCCCACTGGATGGCTCCTAGCATTGACATCCCAGGATTGGACCGGCGGTATGTCCATCATAGGATCCGGGCCAAGGGGCGGGACTGGGCGTGGTGCCAAGCCGAGTACACAGGAGATCCAGGCTCTATTTCAGCAGCGCTCGTCCCCACCTATCCCTCGATGGCAGCATATATAATGGCAAGGCTGCAGATGGACACTGAGCAATGCTGCAGGTGGGCACTGATTAGGCTGCAGGTGGGCACTTAGGCTGC
Organism: Lithobates clamitans; assembly: GCA_037952925.1. Lineage (NCBI taxonomy): Eukaryota > Metazoa > Chordata > Amphibia > Anura > Ranidae > Lithobates > Lithobates clamitans. Next base: position 229,144 of record JBBGZY010002375.1, on the reverse strand, counting down.
CGGTGGGCACAGATCAGGCTGCACTGAAGCTGCAGATGGGCACTAATCAGGCTGCATTGATGCTCACTGACCATTATTTTGCTTCAAAGTGGTTTATTTAAAAAAAAAAGTTTTTTTTTTCCTGAAACTTCCCTCTCAAATTGGGGTGCGTGTATTACGCCGGTGCGTGTTATACGCCGATAAATACGGTAATTTATTTGTATGCTTTATTGATACTGTTGCATATATTGTAACATGTCAGAAATGTATTTATCTACACTTGCAAAGTTGCTGATAACTCGTCACATTCAATGTTGGTTACCGCCATCTCCGCTGTCCTCCCCGTCCCAGCCGGCAAGAGTTAAGAAAGCGAAAGTCTAAAGAGCGATGTGCAGAGCTCACGCCGAGATATACAAGAAGCCTTCTAAGATCATCTGCCGGGAAATCCACAAAGGGCACGTGGGTAGATCAGCGAGGGATGTGACATTTCAGAAATGGCAGAGTCAGAAAAGCCTCTTTGATATGACACAAGAAAAAGGCAAAAGACGTGTCTCACCACATCCGACTGGACTACCAGCAGCACTCCCGCGCAATCTGTCAGGAAATTCTGTAGGCGACTATCGAGCCCCTTTATTCAGATCACAAAGCCCCCTGCAATTTACAGAAGTGGGCACAGCGGTTGCCCAATTACTTACCGATCTTCATGGTAAAGACCCACCGTGAGCAGCGTCGGCTGTTACATATCTGAGAAAATAAAGATACAGATCACAATGTAATTACCGTCTCGGAATGAGAATTCACAAACGGAATGCAGAGGATCATAATTCTGAAATAAATAATGACTACCGAACGGGGGTTTAATTTTCTTGTACTGGCGAGATGAGAATCTTAGATTAGAATCTTGTACCGGGGACACGGCAAAATAACAGAACTGGAAGACGAGGCAGCATGGGGCATGGGGGATTTCCATATTTTACGAAGGACTATGCTACAACTTTCTTCAAGGTCACTCAGTCAGAATTATATTGATTTGGTTGACTCCCTTCCTTTTCTAAAAGATTTTGAGTTACTTAAAGCGGAACTCCACAATTTACCTACCCCCCAAAGCTTCCTCCATTTAAAAACCCCCAATATAGACTATTTCTCTTGAAGTTATCTTGCCAGGTTGGTGGTGTCACCACAGCTTCTTCTCTTACTTCTTCTGGTGGCGGGGGAGGGCATTTCTTCATGTATTTTTGCACAATGTTTCTTCCCCTAACCCTCCAAAGCCCCCTGCATTTTTTTCAAAACTCTTATACATATCTTTCCTCTTGAAGTCATCCTGCCAGGTCAGTGGTGTCACCAACAGCTTCTTCTCCTTCTTCTGGCCAGGGGGGAGGGGGGTCATTTTTCCAAGCATTTTTCCTTAATTTACCTACCCCCACCCTCCAAAGCCCCCTCCATTAAAAAAAACCTGAAAAAACATATATACCTTTTTTTTTCTTGAAGTCATCTTGCCAGATCTTTTTCTCCTTCTTCTGGCGCGGGGAGGAGGGTTAATTTTTTCAGGTATTTTTCCACAATTTACCTACCCCAACCCCCCAAAGCTCCCTCCATTAAAAAAAAAACCCCTATACATACCTTTTTATCTTGAAGTCATCTTGCCAGGTCGGTGGTTTCACCACAGGTTCTTCTCTTTCTTCCGGAAGTGGGGGGGCATTTTTGGAGTTATTTTTCTGTTGTAGTTATTTGCTGGTTTGGGATGATGGCATTCTACATGTCCTTTCTCAATATTGGCCTTATGGTCTTTCTCAAACTTTTTACCCCTGAAGAACACCTGTAATATATATTAGGTCTTTGGTAACCCAAGCTAAAAAGGGACTCTACCTAAAGCTCATAGTACATTAGCGTGATAAATAAGTGGAAAAAATACCCCCCCCCCTCATTTCTAGAACATTGGAGAATGTTCTGGAACTAGTGGGTGGGAGTGAGGAGTAGCTGTCTTGAATATTTATGGGCCCTTGGCCAATCCCCAGGAGTGGGCCTGGCAGGGAATGAAGGAAACCCCATAATTAGACATGGGCCATGTCAGCAAGGGAGTCGGGTGGAAGATGGAGAAGCAGTACTGGGGAGAGGCTTTCAGTTGTCCTTGAGCGACCCCTCCTGGGGAGGGGTTTTACTTCGGGCTGGAGCTCGGGAAAGCTGGCCTGAAGGATCCCACCACAGGAGGCAGTTGGAGGGATTCAGACAGGAGAGGCAGCGGAAAGAGCAAGCAGAGACAGTGAGTAGATCAACACGGTGCAGCGACAAAGACAAAGGGAGAGTCCGTCAGCTGTAACAGCACTCTCTTGAAGACCACGGTGTGCCAAGTCTTCATCCAACCTTGCCCTGGGGAATCTCCATGTGCATGTGCCAGCCAGAAGGACTGGGGAAAGCAAGCAGCCAGATGGGCTGGTGGCAACCAGGTGGGCTGGTAGTCTTGAGAAGTTTTAGAACTGGGCTCAGTGTCTACAGGGAGGCAGAAGGAGATGTTGTTCACTCCACAATGTGCTAAATTATCCACAAAGAGACAGGATGTTCCAAGCTGGTAATGGGCTGCTTTTGAATTGACAAGAGACTGTTAATTCCACCGGAGTGACCCGCAGGTGCTATACAAAGGAACCAAGTTTGTGCAGGAGCAAGGAAGAAAAAGATCTGTGTAAATAGGAAGGAAACTGTCCCCTGTTCTGTGTTTGGAGATTTCTCAAGTTGGGCATGCCATAATTTCCCTACCACATCCAAATGATCATCCCCTAATACAGTGGTTCTCAACTCTTGTCCTCAGGACCCACCAACAGGCCAGATTTTAAGTATTACCTTGTGGAAATGCAGAATAGAATACCTGAGCAGCAAATGATATCACCTGTGACGTATTTCAGTTATCTTGCAAACATGGCCTGTTAGTGAGTCCTGAGTACAGGTGTTGGGAGCCACTGCCCTAATAAAACAACAAAGCCAAGGACTGATTTTCTGTGTTGGAGTGAATGAAGGAAATGCTAGGTGACTGGTTGTGCAGTAGCTGGGGCGGCACCCTAACTCAGCAGCTCCTACAAGGGGTGTGCTACACCTGTGAGAGTCCATACATGGCATTCCCCATAAGTGTCAGGTGTCCAGAAGTCTGGTGTTCAAAGGTAGTCCTCCGTTTCGTGGCTCTGGTCCATGGCAGCAGGTGATGGGTAAGAGCAGGAACGCTCAGCCCTTGGGCCCTGCCTTCACTCTATTTTTATAGTGCATGACTAGGAGGGAAGGATCTAAGAAGCTTGGGAATGGAGACCTGAAGAATTAACCCCTTCCCCACCTGGGCAGACTATCTGACTAGCTTAAACAAACCCCAACTTGTAGGCAGCCTGCCTACACATCGACCTTTTATTGTATAACCAAACAAGAAGTAGTGCAATTACACAGGACTCTTTGTATTGCTTAATTTTTGGAGCGGTTTGATTAAGTTGGTTTGCATAGTGGTTCAGGCAATATTTGTGGCAATTTTGGTAACATTTGACTGGTCTCTAGGTTAGGTCTCTAGTTATAGGCATGTGAATTGTTCTACCTACTCTGTGAAACTCTGCAAACCTTGCCAGAAGTAGGGCTTGTTGTAGAACATCCTCCCGTTGAATGGAACTGTAAGCTTCAAGGGACATTCAGGAGCGGTGTTAGTGTATTGACCTCTACCCATATCCCGGTAATGATGGCGCTTTACAGTCTGCTGTTTTACGAGGCCACATATATCTGTGTCACTGAGAAGGCAGGAGGAGGTCCTGAACCCCTGGCTTCCATTTCGGAGGTCACCGGCTTGTATTTCTCTGGAACCATCCCAGGAACAGATCGCTTTATTGGGCCTGTCAAGTCGTCCTTTTTTTCCGGTAAACTGCAACAATAACATTTCTCCTTATCGGAGGTCAGATTGTGGAAGGAGCTGAGGCAAAGCAAGATTAATAAAAAGTCATTGCTGTGGCATGTAGCAATGCAAATTTAAAGCGGAACTCCAGACAAAAGCGAAATACACAGAAAAAATACTGCACATATATAGGAACTGATTTACCTGCCAAAGAGTTTGTATTTCTGCCCATCCATTCCTGAGATGTACACAGCTCTGCCATACAGCAAAGCCCTGTATGGCATAGTAGGAGAGCTGATTTTTTTTGTGCTGCAGTTTAGTGACACTTACATGTAGGCAGGTGCAGTCTGTTTTCCCCACTGCAGGTGGCGCTCATCTGCAGACTGAGAGGCAGTCAAGGAGAATCTGGTTCCTCTGTGGTTTCCTGGGTCACTGGAGCAGCAATCCGGTTGGATTCTAAAAGCCCATATGACTTTGGTGGCCATCTTGTGTCAGGCAGAGCCTATTTAATACCCTGGCTCCTGAGTTTGGTGCACATTTAGCATGTGGGTGGTAGAGGGACAGGTTACCTCTCTGTCATCAACAGTAATAGTGGCAGGGAGAGGTTCTAGATGAGTAGGGAAAGCATAGGGATCTGTCATTCTTCCTGGAAACCTCCCCGCTTGGACATGGACTGGCCAGGCTGCATTCTGCCCCTCAAGACAGTTCAGCTGAAATCTGCTCTGCTACAATCTGCTGTTCATCTGTTAGTGTTCCCGGTTGGGCTACCTTCCCACCAGGCTTGTTGCAAACTCTTGTACTCTGACTGCAATACAAGTTCTTTGTATTGCATCTGGACTCTGTGTGAGTTATTGTTGCCGAACCACGCTGCACCCTCCCACACATTGCCTCTGCTCATTTGTACCTTGTGCATTCGGCTCACACTCCGGGGACTGAGCACCAGCTTACCGGGCTGTCCAGTAAGTCAGTGGCGGCCCGTGCGCTATGAGTGCACGGGCACTGCCCCCTCCCCCGTCCATGTGCCTGACCCCTTTCAGGACGCCGGACGCATGAATTCCTATGGTGGGGTGGGAAGGGGGTGGTAATTTTTGAAGCACCTGATTTAGAGCCAGAGGTTCTAATAGGCTTCAAAATACGGTGGGCTCGGGGCGCAGAAAGTGCGCCCTGATCCCACCCAATTGTGTGACGATAGCGAATTAATTTTCGCTATTTTCACACTAACCTTCCTCCCCGCCAATCAGGAGGCAGGGCGTCAGACCTGTTTCCTGATTGGCCAAAGCACCAGGCCACCCTATTGGATGCCTGGCGCTTAGGAAGAGGAGCGGAGAAGGCACTGTGGAGCAGAGGTCGGCGCCGCTCTGGTGCATTGGAGAGGAGCTGCTGCAGTAAGTTCCCTGTCCGGTGGGCACAGTGGCTGCATTTGACGGGCACAAGTGGCTGCATTTGATGGACACAAGTGGCTGCACATGATGGGCACAAGTGGCTGCACATGATGGGCACAATGGGTGCATATGATAAGCACAAGTGGCTGCATATGATGGGCACAAGTGGCTGCACATAACGGGCACAAGTGGCTGAGTTTGATGGGCACAATGGCTGCATTTGATGGGCACAATGGCTGCATATGATGGGCACAAGTGGCTGCACATGATGGGCACAAGTGGCTGAGTTTGATGGGCACAATGGCTGCATTTGATGGGCACAGTGAGGCTGCAATTGATGGGGGGGGTGTTTCAGTATTTTTCAGTTTGTTTGCGCCCCCCCCTCAAAACAATTTTGAGCTTCAGCCGCCACTGGTCCAGTTGCAACTCCTGCAGCTCCCCAGAAAGCACCTGCTTGTCCTGCATGGGCTGGCCTTCGTCAGCTCCGCAAGACACGCTGACTGGCTGTGGCATGCTAGCACAAAGTGCTGATTGGTAGCTTCCAGGGAAATGGGTGTGTAGTAGTGCCTACCTGAGAGGTTCCAATCAAAGCAGGAGGAATCCGCCTTCTCCACACAGCAGCTGACAGAGTGTGGTCAGTGCACAGCTCCCATCTGTGTGGGATGGTGGGATTTTGTTCCAGGACAGTCCTGCAGAATTTGGGACGGTTGGGAAGTATGAACAGCCAATGTACACAATTCCACCTTCTACATACAACGCTTCACCCGCACACATTGCACCCTCTGAGACACCTGGTTCTGTTCAGTATTGTTCAGCCTGGCTAGGGTTCAAGCTGATGCTGGCACATTCATCTGTTGCAGAGTACCGCCTCTGCTCATTTGTGCCTTGCCCATTCGGCTCACACTCCAGGGACTGAGCACCAGCCTACCGGCCTGTCCAGTTGCACCTCCTGCAGTTCCCCAGAAAGCACCTTCTTGTCCTGCAAGGGCTGGGCTTCATCAGCTACGCAAGACACGCCGACTGGGTGCAGCCTGCTAGCGCAAAGTGCTGATTTGTGGCTACCAGGCAAATGGGCGTGTACTAGCGTTTACCTATAACAGGTGCCAATCACAGCAGGAGAAATCCACCCGCTGATAGTTCCACAAAGCAGCTGACAGAGTGTGGTCAGTGCACAACCCCGATCTGCGGGACGTTGTTACAAAGTAACAAAAGCACAGAGAGATGAGACTAGACATGTGCATGACGAAAAAATTGGTTTAGTTTTGCTTCGTTAATCTAGTTATTTTGTTTGCGGAAGGAGAAAAATCCTGGACTGCCGCACTCCATGCAAAAACATCTTTTATTGAAAAATTGCGATAAAATCCAAAATAGCAAACAAAACAAAAAGTGGACACAGCGGGTGTAAAATAGCTAACGCGTTTCACATTCAAAGATGCTTACTCATAGCTTTTTTGTTTAGTTCAATTCCGTTGATTCGTTCAATTGGTATTCGGAATTCGTATTCGGAATTTTCAAATCTTCTTCGAATTTACCGATTTTTTTTTTTTTTGATTCGAAACATTCAAATCGATTAAATTTTTTTGTTATATCGTTTTCGATTTGAATGCAACAAAGTGAACAAACAAAAATCTTCATCAAATAATTACAATGACTCTTTAAATCACCTTTTTGGATTAACAAAAACAGCATTATTTCCAAATCGTACTCCAATAACATGCACAGTTTTTGATTTTAGCATTATGTGTAGTTAGAATTTCGACTGGAGTTCAATGTAAAATTTCATTTGCATTTCAGTCCGAATTCCGAAATTCGGACGAATTTCGTTAAGTTATTCGGAGCATTCGATAAAATTTGTTTATATTGTAATTCTGGTCTTCGGATAGATCTGAATCTCCGAATAATGAAAAATTTGTCATAATATTAATTCGAAACTAAAACGAACCGCACATGTCTAGATGAGACGGCTACAGTTCAGTAGTAGGAGCCTATCACTGAGAAGTGAGTAACCAGCCAACCAATGGAGTGTAAGAGCAGAATACGTGCTCTGATTTCATTGTCAAATTATAATGTTCTTCATGGTTTTGATAGTTCTAAAGTGCAGATCGGCACCATGTCCCTGCTACAATGCAACAGTGTAGGTGGGGTGCAGCGCGGTGTGGCGGCAATAACACACACACAGCCCAAGTGCAATAAAAGAACTTGCATTGAAAATAATGAGGTTCACAATAATCCCAGTGGGAGGATAGCCCAACTGGGAACACTCACAGGTCCAACAGTGTGTAGAGCAAGTGGTCTCCAAACTGCGGCCTGGGGGTCACATGTGGCCCTTTGCTTGCTTTTATCCGGCCCTTGGGGTGCTATTTTATTCTTTGGTATCAATAAAGGGCACAATTACTCCCAAAGACACCAATGATGGAGCCCAATGATACCAATGATGGGGCAGAATTCCTCCCAATTGATGGGGCACAATTCCTCCCAATGACACCAATGATGGGGCACAATTCCTCCCACTGACACCAGTGATGGGGGATTTTGTACTCCTGATGGCCACAGTTCGGCCCCCTTAAAGTCTGAAGGACATGAAACCGGCCCTTTGTTTAGAAAGTTTGGAGACCCATAGTGTAGAGAGCCTTTCCCTTTCACTAGTTCTGTCCCTTTGAGGCATGGTACCTGTCCCTACTCTACCCAATTGCAAAATGTGTGCCATACCTGGGAGCCAGGGCCTTAAATAGGCTGGGCCTGACTCAAGATGGCTGCTAGAGTCACATGAGGCAGCAGCATCCAATTGGATAGCTTCCCCAGTGACCCAGGAAACCATAGAGCAGTGGTTCTCAACCTGGGGGTTGGGAGCCCTTCGGGGGGTCGAATGATGATTTGCCAGGGGTCACCGAATCCTGGGCTGTTCCTAAAGCCCGCACCGCTCTACCAGCCTTTTTGCGGCCGCCCAGCAAGGCTGTCCCTGGAGCTTGTGGCCGCCCAGCTGGGCTGTTATGGGCCGTGTATGGTCGCAGAAGGTAGATAAAAACCCAGCTAAAAAATATAAAAGGACCGCTTTTACCTTTTGCGACCATACACGGTCTCCCTTGGCTAGGTCCATTTTTGACATCTAAACCCCCCCCCCCTTTTTCTTTGGGGGGGTCCCCCCAAATCTTCCATCTCCTGGTTCGGAATTGACTGAGGTATGTGCCACACATCTCTATGAGGCCATGACAAATATTTGCTCTTTTATATTTATGTTATTAGGTGTTCAATCACTTATACATATCTTTTTGCCCTTTATGTCAGAGCTGGATCACTTGTGGTGGTCCCACATTATCCCCTGAGAAAGTCATCATTAGCGAAACATGTTGGGATTCAACATCTATTTGTGACCACCTTTCTTTCTTGGGACACCAGCAACCCAATACATGTATTATGTATTTGCTCTATATTGATTTTAATTGCAAAAAATCTTTTTTGCTCCCTTTTCTTCCCTTTTTTTTGTACGAATAAAGAAATTATATTTTTTATTATTCAACTCTCTATGTACCATTTGTTATAAGCACCGCAATAATCCCATTCTTCCATACTCTTTATTATGCTAAGCGGGATGAGGTGCATGATATTATAGAACCACTCAGATTATCTCCTAGGGTTTAGGAGTGTGTCTATGGGAAGGTTTGACCATTCTTCCAGAAGCGCATTTGTGAGGTCAGGCACTGATGTGGTCGAATAGACCTGGCTCGCAGTCTCCGCTCTAATTCATCCCAAAGATCTTCTATCAGGTTGAGGTCAGGACTCTGTGCAGGCCAGTCAAGTTCCTTCACCGCAAACTCGCTCATCCACACTATATTGCCAAAAGTATTGGGCCACCCCTCCAAATCATTTGGTGAAGGGGGGATTATGGTGTGGGGTTGTTTTTCAGGGGTTGAGCATGCCGCCCTTAGTTCTAGTGATGAGAACTCTTAAGGCATCAGCATACCAAGACATTTTTGCACAATTTCATGCTCCAAACTTTGTGAGAACAGTTTGGGAACGGCCCCTTCCTGTTCCAACATGGACTGGGCACCAGTGCACAAAGCAAGGTCCATAAAGACATGGATGAGCGAGTTTGGGGTGGAGGAACTTAATTGGCCTGCATAGAGTACTGACCTCAACCTGATAGAACACCTTTGGGATGAATTAGAGCGGAGACTATGAGCCAGGCCTTCTCGTCCAACATCAGTGGCTGACCTCAGAAATGTGCTTCTGGAAGAATGGTCAAACATTCCCACAGACACACTCCTAAACCTTGTGGACGGCCTTCCCAGAAGATTTAAAGCTGTTAAAGCTGCAAAGGGTGGGCCAACTCAATATTGAGCCCTACGGACGAAGACTGGGATGCCCTCAAAGTTCATGTGCGTGTAAAGGCAGGCGCCCCAATACTTTTAGCAATATAGTGTATCAGGAATAGGAAATGTTGGGTTTACATATTCTTTAGGCAGACCAGAACCTCCAAAACCCCATTGTGGGACTGGTATGGTGGCGGTGAGCCATAATCTTGTTTCCCATTGTACCAGTTTTGTGTTCATTTTGTGTTCATTTGCTGAAGAAAGTTGTTTCTGTTTTTGGGAATTGTTCGTATATTCTAAAAAGTCTGTAATTTTTTACAAGCTTCTGGTGGTGGTTCTGAGCCCCATATCACACAACATATATATTTTTGTATTATTACCAGATTTCTGTAGATTAGCCATATAATGACGTGCGTTATCATAAACGTATTACGGAGTTATTATGGAGTAGCTTGCATACAATGAGTCAGGTACTTAGTGACGGTAAATTCCTCCATACTGGGGAATCAAGGGTATCATGGAAGGGATTAGAAGAATGATGGCAGGGATACAGCTTCAGGCATCTGTAATAAATCTGCTCTCCTCCCGGAATCTCTAGTGAGATAATTATATCACCAAGATGGAGTGTAATGGGGAAAAACAAAACAATTGTGTCCCCACATGTCACATTACATAATGCCTGGAATTCAGATAGCGATGCTCTGCCTGGGGTGGCCTCCTGCCTCTGACCTTCTCTTAATTAGTTTGATACCCATCGGCAAGGGAATGCAGTCTTTGTGTCACAGTCATGTTTCTTGGTGAGCTATGACTCTTCCCTTTAACTAAGTCTCCGGATATCTCCTAATCCTTCCAGGAAAGACGTCTATAGAAGAGAAGGAAAGATCTGGAAACTCTGCCCTCCTCTCATACGTACCTTTCCCCAGCCCTGCCCATTCTATCCCTTCCATCTCTCATTCATCCTGTAGGGACCTGTCTTAAAGTATATATCACCGCAACATTTCCTATCCCTCATATGTGGCCATTGTTCCATGTATTAAAGGTATCCCATTCTCTTTGTATTGCTTCCTTTGTGTTAAATCCCTGGTGATCCTGCCAGCCCCCCCTCTTGTCATGTTTCAAACTGACCACACTAGGCACGAGAGCACATCCTTCCCAGCATGGTCAGTTTTCTTTTTTGCGTTCTATTCTGAAACACCACCTGCCTGTACTCAGTTAGCCAGACTTGTGCTTACACCCTGAGCCCCCCCCCCCCCAGAATCAGCCCTGCCCTGGGAAGATCAGTGTACTGCTGTGTGACCATCCAGCACCCAGCTTGGGTGCTTCTGTGAAGATATAGCTTCCTCCAGTCTGGACCCAGGAACCGAGTATTATAGCTGAATATTGCATCCAAGATACTAGAGCAGTGGTTCTCAACCTCATTCCTCAAGTACCCCCAACGGGCCATGTTTTCAGGTTTTCCTTTACTTAGCACAGCTGGTTTGAATCAATGTCAATGACATGGTATTGATAAGAGCTTTTTTATCTAAGGGAAGTTCCCAAAACATGGCCCGTCGAGGGTACTTGAGAACTGAGGTTGAGAACCACTGCACTAGACGACACTAGCTTAGCTGCATACTGGAACTCAAACTCTTTATTGTAAATTCATACAGAATATATAGCACACCAGATCAGGTAGGGCCTGATCACGTTACCCTAACAATGCAAACTGTAAACAGGAATATAATTACCATAATCACACTTTCCTGGATTATTATCTCTCCCTCGGTCTCGGTTATTGATGTTTGAGGAGATCAGCTGGTGGTGGATTCCCAATATACCATTCTCAAGGTGGGACATTGTGAAAACAACGTGCAAAAAGGGTGGTACCCGAGATGACACCAAAGGCGCATATCATAGATGCCGTTGGTAACTGTGCATTTTGCACACCTTGTGGTGGAGCACTTAAATGAAGAGTACCTGAGGCACACCAGAGAACCCGCTCCAGGTGTCTGTGCCAAAATATCACCTCCCCCAACCAGGTACGGGTGCCGGCTCAGTATGAGAATCACATGTAGGAAAAGAAACAATCCGGATGGGCGCACTCCATGGAAAATCCTTTGAAGACATTCCATACAAAATTGGAATAGAAGCAGATCGCTAATGCTTTTCACACCGTAACTACTGGTGCTTAGTCATAGCTTCTCTCTGAGTATCTGAGGCACCTTTAGGACCAGGAGCACGGTGATTTGAGTTTTCTTCAGCAAGTTTTGGGGAATAAAAAAAAAAAAATTTTTGGGACTGTGTAATATTTATTAACAAATCTTATAAATAATATTTTTTTTTCCGCCTTTGGACTCTCAGGTATATTTGGATTGTTTTTTATTCTTTGTTCACATGTAATTCATCACATATGTGTTAGCGCCTTACTTTTCATTGATTTTCATAGGTGGTTTATTCACTTAAAGGGGCAGCTTCACATTTTTTAGCATTTTGTCATTTTTGGTTGGTGCCAGGACTTACTAATATTTTTCACAATGACCCATTATTATAGTGATATGGTATCACTGTATGATGATGGCATTAAAAAAAATTACCCTTTACATATAGTCTTCTACATGTTTCTCCATCCTTGCTTCATCAGAAGGTATATGCAAGGGATACTATTAAACAAAAGAAAAGAAAATATAGCATACTGAAGTTTGTTGCCATTTCGCAGCGCACGCAAGTTTAAGGTTTGACATGTTGGGTATCCATTTACTTGGTGCAACCTCGTTTTTTATATTTTACCAAAAAATTCGGTAATTTATTGCCTTTGTGTGCATTAAAATTAACTTTTAGTGTTTTTTTTACCAAAATTTTGCATTTTCTAGACTTTTTGCAGTAATATCGTGTGGCATAAAAATTGGAACTACCACTATTGTATTCTCTAGGGCAGGGGTCTCCAAACTACGGTCCTCCAGTTGTTCAGGAACTAAAATTCCCATTATGCCTAGTCATGTCTGTGAATGTCAGAGTTTTACAAAGCCTCATGGGCAGGGCTTTTTTTCTCAGAAAACAGGGGCAGGAACTCACCCCCCCCCACACACACCCTCCAAACTGCATCAAATAGTGGGTGTGGTAACATTTTACATCAAACAGTGGAAGGGTCCTAAAGGGGCATTAAATACCAGGGTGCATTACCTACAGATGGCAGAGTACAGGGGAGTTCGGGGGTGTGCTATGTGCAGAGTTCAGGGGTGCGCTGCACACAGAGTGCAGAGTTCAGGGGTGCGCTGCACACAGAGTGCAGAGTTCAGGGGTGCGCTGCACACAGAGTGCAGAGTTCAGGGGTGCGCTGCACACAGAGTGCAGCGTTCAGGGGTGCGCGGCACACAGAGTGCAGAGTTCAGGGGTGCGCAACACGCAGAGTGTAGAGTTCAGGGGTGCATGACACGCAGAGTGTAGAGTTCAGGGGTGCTCGACACACAGAGTGCAGAGTTCAGGGGTGCGCGACACACAGAGTGCAGAGTTCAGCCTTCTTCCACAGCTGCTTACCTTTGCATCCCCAATATATATCTCAGTTTCACCCCCCCTCCAGCTCTGACCTCTGCATGTAAACCCCCCCCCCACCCCCATTTTCACCCTTCCTGCTTAAAAGCTCCACCATCTTCCACATATCTTGTCTTGCTGTATTAGGCTGAAACACCCAGCCGGCTCTAGTACCTCCCTGCCCATTGTAGGTGGCTCTGCCTCTCTCACTTGCAGAGATCATCCAGTGGGGTGGGTCAGGATCTGCACTGCACCCCAGGCACCTGCATCTCCCTTGTCCCCATCCTGCACTCAGTGGGAGCTACGTAGGAGATCAGATCTGTGGGAGTCGTTGGGAGAAAAGCTGTCACTTGTAAACACAGAAACCGGACTTCTGTGATTACAAGTGATAGTGGTGAGCAAAGGCCCTGAGTTCCACCAAGTTCCAGCTGAAAAAAAAGCCCTGCTCATGTAGTTTCACAACAGCTGGAGGGCCGCAGTTTGAAGATCCTTGCTCTGGGGTATCTGCTTTCAGAAAATATATAATGTTTTGGGGGGTTTTATGCAATCTTCAGGCCTAAAATTATTTTCTAAACATGTTTGCAAAAAAACGGCTCTGGCAGCGAAAGGGTGAAATGGTTCTGTAAGGTTCCCCGAGGCACCGTTATCCTAACTGAGTCTGAGCTGAATAATGAATTCATTTTCACAGGCCTAAGACCACACGTGGAGACTGGGGACCGGCGCGGCGGAGTATGGATCGAAGCACGGTGTCCAGGTAACCTTGGCTTCCTGCAGGCATCTGCGGCAGGAGAAGTATTGACAGCGGCGAGGAACGGGGAGAGGCTGGAAGGCAGCTGCACCTTCTCTGCGGCTATTGGAAATCTTTATCTTGTGCTTCACATTTCCAACCCTCCGACTCAGGAAGACACTTCTGTTCTGAAGACTTTGCAGCGCAGCGATGGACAGCGAGGGATGGAGACTTGGCGCCTTCGATGACCAGAAGTGGCTGGAGAGAACAAGGACAATCCCTTTCATCATTACCTTTGTGTATGAAGAATAACAGGGCCTGATGGAGGCGAGATCTCCGATTACTAAAAACCTACAAAGTTTAGAGGAAAGTTGCCTGTTAAAGGAAGCCTGCACTAAAAGCAGCAGGGGGATGGTATACTTACCCCTCCTCCCTGAAAATGCCATTCACCTGGCTGTCATGGTGGTCCATTGGCTTCAGTACTTTAACCACTTGACCTCCAGAAGGTTTTACCCCCTTCATGACCAGGGCATTTTTTGCTATTCACCACTGTGGTACTTTACATGGCAATTGCGCGGTTATGCAACACTCTACCCACATTACATTTATATAATTTATCACACAAATAGAACTTTCTTCTTGTTGGTATTTGGTAGATGTGCAATTCGATTAGTTACAAATTTGTTTTCAGGCGAAATTCAGCATATTCGTTCACTTGGAAGCATCTGAATGAACGAAAGACTCTTTTGACGAATGCATCCAAAAACTAATTGTTAAAAAGAACAAAAATCCGAAAGAATGAAGATCCGAAAGAACGAAAAACGATTCAACCTACGAGTTTAACGGATCGATTAGATTTGGACAATTTTTTTTTTTTTTTTATAATTCAAATATTAACTATTATTATAGTTTTTTTTATCAGTGGCGTCGGTAGGGGGTGGCTACTGGGGCTATAGCCCCGAATCTGGGGCCCATACCCCTCAGTCTCTAGGGCAAGGGTCGGCAACCCGCGGGCAGCACCCTGCCCGCCACCGCTGAATATGGGCACCCGGCCTGCCATTGATGAATATGGGCACCCGGCCTGCCACCGCTGAATCTGGGCATCCAGCCCGCCATAGCTGAATACGGGATCCCGGTCCGCCACCGCTGAATGCGGGCACCCGGTCCGCCACCGCTAAATGTGGGCACCTGGTCCCGCCACCGCTGAATGCGGGCACCCAGTCCGCCACCGCTAAATGTGGGCACCTGGTCCCGCCACCGCTGAATATGGGCACCCGGGCCGCAACTGCTGAATACGGGCACCCGACCCACCACCGCTGAATGCTGGCACCCGGCCCGTGGATATTTTTCCTGCTGTTCTCTTCATTGGACAGTGGCGAGAGACCAGTATCACAGGGCTGGATGGGGGTGGGAACTTACATTTACATTAATCAGCAAGTGACTGGTTTCCAGAAGATCCTAGCAACCAATCACCAGCCTGTTAATGTGAAAAGTTAACTTCAGTAGTTCCCGCCCCCATCCAGCCCTGTCATGTCAATCTCTGATGTTCTGCTCACTGTACATCTGTGTAAGGTAGGAGAGTACCTACAGAGTGTGTGTGTGGGGTGGGGTGCAGGGGACAGAGGGCACTACAGTGGGGTGGGGGGTGCAGGGGACACTACAGTGTGGTAGGGGGTGCACGGGACAGAGGACACTACAGTGGGGTGGGGGGGTGCAGGGGACAGGGGACACTACAGTGGGGTGGGGGTGCAGGGGACAGAGGACACTACAGTGGGGTGGGGGGTGCAGGGGACACTACAGTGGGGTGGGTGGGGTGCAGGGGACAGAGGGCACTACAGTGGGGTGGGGGGTGCAGGGGACATAGGGCACTACAGTGGGGTGGGGGTGCAGGTGACAGAAGACAGAGGACACTACAGTGGGGTGGGGGGTGCAGGGGACACTACAGTGGGGTGGGGGGGTCAGGGGACACTACAGTGGGGTGGGGGGGGTGCAGGGGACAGAGGGCACTACAATGGGGTGGGGGGTGCAGGGGACATAGGGCACTACAGTGGGGTGGGGGGTGCAGGGCACAGAGGGCACTACAGTGGGGTGGGGGGTGCAGGGGACATAGCGCACTACAGTGGTGTGGGGGGGGGGGTGCAGGGGACAGAGGACACTACAGTGGGGTGAGGGGTGTAGGGGACAGGGGACACTACAGTGGGGTGGAGGGTGTAGGGGACAGAGGACACTACAGTGGGGTGTGGGGTGTAGGGGACAGAGGACACTACCATGGGGTGGGGGGTGCAGGGGACACTACAGTGGGGTGGGGGGGTCAGGGGACACTACAGTGGGATGGGGGGGTGCAGGGGACAGAGGGCACTACAATGGGGTGGGGGTGCAGGGGACATAGGGCACTACAGTGGGGTGGGGGGTGCAGGGCACAGAGGGCACTACAGTGGGGTGGGGGGTGCAGGGGACATAGCGCACTACAGTGGTGTGGGGGGGGGGGTGCAGGGGACAGAGGACACTACAGTGAGGTGGGGGTGCAGGTGACAGAAGACAGAGGACACTACAGTGGGGTGGGGGTGCAGGTGACAGAGGACACTACAGTGGGGTGGGGGGTGCAGGGGACACTACAGTGGGGTGGGGGGTGCAGGGGACAGAGGGCACTACAGTGGGGTGGGGGGAGTGCAGGGGACAGAGGACACAACAGTGGGGTGCAGGGGACAGGGGGCACTACAGTGGGGTGGGGGGTGCAGGGGACATAGCGCACTACGGTGGTGTGGGGGGGGGGTGCAGGGGACAGAGGACACTACAGTGGGGTGCAGGGGACAGAGGACACTACAGTGGGGTGAGGGGTGTAGGGGACAGAGAACACTATAGTGGGGTGGAATATAGGAAGGACAGAGATAGTCAACTGTAAGCACCACATCCCATAATTAGGTAATGAACAAAAACTAAAGGCTGTTGGGCCTAGAGAGAAATGGGGAGGGGAGGGATCTTCCCCAGGGACTTTTAAGGTGCTATTTAATAAACAGTATATTCAAAAAATTCTGTACAGTCATATTGAATAAAATTAATATTTATTGGTATTGAATCACATTAAAATATTCATGTCATACTTGAAGAGTAAGACATGTTGATAAGAACACTATAGCATAAACAATGTCACCCAAAAGAATTTTTCGGTTAAATCACAATTAGACCGTGCAACATGAAGCAACTATTTAAAGATGCCGAAACAATCTGCCGTTCTCGACATGTTTCGCTCTAAATGTGAGCTTCTTCAGGAGTTTAAAGGCAATGATTGTGACGGACTCAGGCTGTAGCACATTAATCTGACATAAATCTTTCAATAGATCGACAATACTGCTGCTATTTTCAAACCGGAAAGTTCTCATATATGAGGGATATCAATGCCATATAATGACCACAGGGGAATATAAAGTTTACGAAGCGGCCCTGAAACATAAAAGTATATCGGCAAATGATGTCATATAGGTGAAGATGGCATCAAAAGCAAGTGAAAAACTGATGAAAAAATGCTTTTTTTCTGATAGCTGCAAGGAGGAGCGATCGCCAGCAGAAATATTTTTTCACAAGTAGTGGTCCGGCATACAGACTGAGAAGAGCATCACGCTGCCTCTGTAGGATCGCACCGGTGACAGGACCTGTCTGTATGCATACAGACAGGTCCTGTCACCGGTGCGATCCTACAGAGGCAGCGTGATGCTCTTCTCAGTCTGTATGCCGGACCACTACTTGTGAAAAAATATTTCTGCTGGCGATCGCTCCTCCTTGCAGCTATCAGAAAAAAAGCATTTTTTCATCAGTTTTTCACTTGCTTTTGATGCCATCTTCACCTATATGACATCATTTGCCGATATACTTTTATGTTTCAGGGCCGCTTCGTAAACTTTATATTCCCCTGTGGTCATTATATGGCATTGATATCCCTCATATATGAGAACTTTCCGGTTTGAAAATAGCAGCAGTATTGTCGATCTATTGAAAGATTTATGTCAGATTAATGTGCTACAGCCTGAGTCCGTCACAATCATTGCCTTTAAACTCCTGAAGAAGCTCACATTTAGAGCGAAACATGTCGAGAACGGCAGATTGTTTTGGCATCTTTAAATAGTTGCTTCATGTTGCACGGTCTAATTGTGATTTAACCGAAAAATTCTTTTGGGTGACATTGTTTATGCTATAGTGTTCTTATCAACATGTCTTACTCTTCAAGTATGACATGAATATTTTAATGTGATTCAATACCAATAAATATTAATTTTATTCAATATGACTGTACAGAATTTTTTGAATATACTGTTTATTAAATAGCACCTTAAAAGTCCCTGGGGAAGATCCCTCCCCTCCCCATTTCTCTCTAGGCCCAACAGCCTTTAGTTTTTGTTCATTAACTATTTTGGGGTGCAGGGGACAGAGGACAGAGGACACAACAGTGGCATGCAGGGGACAGAGGGCACTCTGTATTAGTGTCACTGGTCCCCAAAAAGTGTCAATATTGTCTGAATATCCACCACAATATTGCCGTCCTGCTATAAGTCGTTGATCGCCACCATTACATGTTTTATAGCACAAAGTAAAAAATGTTTTGTTTTTTGTTTCTTATTGTCGGTCTTTTTTTGTTGATAACGCAAAAAAAGAAAAACCGCAGAGGTGATCAAACACCACCAAAACAAAAACTCTATTGTCAGTTAAGGTAACGCAGCGCCGTATCGCAAAAAATGGGCTGTCATGAAAGGGGGGTAAATCTTCCGGAGCTGGAGTGGTTAATAAAGTGTATTTTGTCTCCCAAAAGTGCAAATACCGTGTGACATACAAAATTGGAACACCCACCATTTTATTCTCTAGGGCCTCTGCTTTAAAATAAATAATAATAATAACTATATATATTTCTATATATAATAAAATGTTTGGGGAGTTTTCAGTGTTTTTTAGGCAAAAAATACAGATTTGTGAGAAGTGTCAGTAGTTAACAATTGCTGTGAGGTAAACACTGCAGTAATAATTCACAAAACAAACTAGTTTTTATTATTTCCCCTTTTACAACAGCAGAGACGGGTTCACACAGTATTATTGCTGGGCACAAAGGGGTTAAAAGTTTCCTAGACAACGCCACACTTCCGGTCTGAACGTGCTGTCCTTTACTAGGCAGGGCTGCCCATAGCAGTGCCTGAGCGGCAAATTATAGAGTTCTACAAAGGTTGGAAGAAAAAAAAAAAAACAACAAGTAGAAAACATATATCCGTTTATCGGAAGGAGAAAAAAAATAAACAAAAGTTACTCAAGAGTAAAAAAACGAAAATAATTATGTTCTTCTGTAAGCTGGCATGTGATAGGCAGCCTTCAGTCGAAGGGCCCCAGTTTGTGAGTATAGGGAGGAGGGGAAGAGGTCACATTGAGGAAGGGGGCAGCCATGATCAGCCGATTGCTCGGACCCCGCTATCAGCAGCTGGCCAAGAACTGGTGAGAGATGAACATTCGCTGTATGTCTTGTCCTGATTGTGGTGGGAAGGAATTGACCTCACAGGAGGGGAGATTTACTGGAGAGTGCAAAGTCTGGTGCAGCCATGCATGGGAGCCAATCAGCTTCTGACTTCAGCTTCTTCAATTAAGCTTTGACAATAAAACCTGGAATCTGATTGGTTCCTATGCAGAGCTGCACCAGATTCTGCACTCTCCAGTTTTAGTAAATCTCCCCTCCCCCTGTGTATGAGGGGGATTCACCTCCATCCCATCCCATTCTCCCCCCTGAGTAGAGGATGTTCTATGGTGTATTGCAGATCCCATTCATATATTTCATGTCTGTTCCCCTCCCCCCCCCCCCCCCCCCCTAGGGCCCCCACTCTCTTCACATGGGGATCGGTCGGAGGCGTTGCATTGGTCTGGGCCACAGACTGGAGGCTCTTCCTGGATTATGTTCCATATATTAACGGAAAATTCAAGAAGGACGAATAAATCACCGGATTTTACTTTAAGTGAGTAATAAGTGTGTGTGTGATGGGGAGGAGGAGCAACCTCAACCACTTGACCTCTAAGGTTTTACCCCCCAAACCCTCACCCACCCTCTTCATGACCAGGCCACTTCTTACTATTCACCGCTTGTGAATCTCCCCCCCCCCCCCCCCCCCGGTGTGTATATGTACTGCGGGGCGGCAGCTCCTACAGGTGAAATTACGTATTACAATCGCCTATTCTGGGTTTGCGTGGTGCCGGCGGCCGGCTTCTGCTGTGATTGGACACAACAGGTCCGGCAGATCCCATGTCCGCCAGGACCCACCGATCATTTTACTGTCTCTCCTGCCTGTGTCTCTGTCTCTCTCTCCTAGGAGGAGCACATTTAACCCTTTGATCACCCCCAATGTTAACCCCCTTCCCAGCCGGTGTCATTAGTACAGTGAATATTTTTTTTTTACTACTGATCACTGTATTGGTGTCACTGGTCCCCAAATGTGTCAGATTTGTCCACCGCAATGTCGCAGTCCTGCTAAAAAATCGCTGATCGCCGCCATAAGTGTAAAAAATAACAATCAATAATATACACTCATTAGGATATGATTTTTTTTTTTTTTTTTTTTTTACCAGAAATATGTAGCAGAATACATGTTGGCCTAAACTGATGAAAAATTATTAATAAAAAAATAAATATATTTTTCGATCTTTTTTGTTTTTAGCTAAAAAAAAACAGGTGATCAAATACCACCAAAAGAAAGCTCTATTTGTAGGGGGGGGGGGGGAGGACATCAATTGTATTTGGGTACGACTGTGCAATTGTCAGTTAAAATGATGCAGTGCCATATCACAAAAAAAAAATTGCCTTGTCATGAAGGGGGTGGTGGTGGTGGTGGTGGTGGTGGGGGGTGTAAACCTTCCGGAGCTGAAGTGGTTACCTGGCCATTGGGTCATGCAATGGTTTGTTTACATCCGGCGAAACCAGAAATGAGGAAGAGCCTGATACCTGATCAGGTCTATAGTCATCTAGCAGAACCACCAGCTGCAATCCCGGGTGGGATGGGAGAGACCACTTGTGTAATAAGCAACCAGCAGCTATTTAGCTGCAAGAACTGCTTTTACAAGAAAGTCCTCTGCTGGCTGTAAAAAAAAAAAACAATACCCGGATGATGCCTGCAGCTGCATCTTTTAAGGGTGTTTGATGTGTTTTTTGGCCTCTAATGGGCCCCCTATGTGGCTAACGTCCTGACCCCCCCTGTCTCTCTGTCCTGACCCCCCGCACTGCAAAATGCGCATTTACTGTGCACCTTGTAGTTAAACCACCACTCAGCCGCCCATGTAAACGTGTTGGGTAATGTAAAAAAAATAACAGCTCATACTCACTGATCGCTGGCTGCAGCGATGTATTCTGCTACATGTCTTTGGTAAAAGAAAAATTCTTTTTAAGACCCCTTTCACACCGAGGGCGTTTTGCAGGCGCTATAGCATTAAAAATAGCGCCTGCAATCCGCCCTCAAACAGCTGCGGCATTGTCTTCACACCGGAGCGCTGCGCTGGCAGGACGGGAAAAAAAGTCCTGCCAGCAGCTTCTTTGGAGCGGTGAAGGAGCAGAGTGTATACCGCTCCTCCACTGCTGCTCCCCATTGAAATTAATGGGGCAGCACTGGGATACTGCCGGCAAAACGCCGCTACTGCGGCGCATTGCGGGTGGTTTTAACCCTTTCTCGGCCGCTAGCGGGGGGGTAAAAGCGCCCCGCTAGCGGCCGAAATGCGCCGCTAATCCGAAGGTAAACCGCCGCTAAAAATAGTGGCGTTTTACCACTGACGCTGTGGGCGGCCCGGTGTGAAAGGGCTCTAAGTGTATAATAGTTGGTTTGTGTGATCACGGACATATGTGTGCAGATGATCATTGGGACATTATGATTTTATTGTTACATATGTGTGGGGACACGGTTGGTGATCAGTGTGTAAAAAGCTGTAAAAAAAAAAAAAAAAAAAAAAAAAAGCAGCTCATACTCGCTGATCACCGGCTGGCTGCAGCGATCTGCCCTCGTCTCCTCGCTGACCACTTCCGTGTGAGGAGAGCCGATCGCCTAGCAACTGGCTCTCTATTTACGTCACATGATGGCTGTGATCAGGAGGGCCAATCACAGATCCCTCCTGCCGATCGTAGATGCACCGTGTCTGGGTGACACTAATGCATCGGGATCGCTCAGCTTCGCAGGCACGCACGCATGCGATTTCCCAACCCCCCCCCCCCCCCCCCCCCCCCCTTCTGAAGGACGTTCCTGAACGTCCACCCTGGAGGAGGAAGTGCCCACCCGGCCGTATATGTGCTGTGGGAGATGGTTATGGGTGGAGAATAATGACTTTTGGGGATATGTAAAGAGTTTGCATGACTATACTTCTACTTGAATGGTACTATAGAGGAAAGTGATGGCTGGATTAGGTGTTTAAGATCGGAAAGATTTGGGGTAAAGAGATACCTTGTATTTGTTTTATATTTATGGTGATCTGTTTTTTTTTGTATTTTTCAGCTTGAAGACTATTTTGTAAATTTCATTTGCTCTCCCCGTGTTCTGTGACCCGCTGACGATTATCTTCAGTAAAAATTATGCCTTGAACAGTTTCAAATAAAGTTGGTTTTACTTTAACATCATTTGGTTTGTTACTTTATGGGAATGGTTTTTTTTTTTTTTTTTTTTTCATACTTGAGCTGTATGTGGTTGCACAGAAAAGGGGGGGGGGGGGTTAGAGAAATGTTCTGTGCTACAAATCCTGTCCATTCCTGGGGCTTGAAGGGCATATCCAGGGGAAGAGGAACGGGAAGAAGATTGCCTGGATTGGAGCCCCAGGGGTGACACTTCGCTGCTGAAGAGTATCCTAGAGAGACCGGTGGAAACCACTGCTGGTCGACATTGCAGGAAGTTCTGGTGGCCCATCCAGGAGCATGTGTTGGTAGTGCTACCACCGTAGGGGCCACTGGTTTCAAATTGTTCTCCCCCAAAGAGCACAGAGGCTAACAGCCACCCAAGCAATAGCTCATTCACTTTGGCCTGGTTCCAAAAAACAGTCAGGTTGTCCTTTTTTTCACGATGCGGAACAGAGGAAAGTCTTTCTAGCAGAAGCGGTAGTGGCTAATGGTGAACAGTCCAGCTGAAGACCATGGGCCAAGTCTACGAGGATCTGGTTACTGTGCTCAACTATCATTACCTAGTGCAGAGTCTAGCATACAGTCTCAGGGATCAACTGAAAGCGGAGGTTTGCTGAAAAAAAAAATATTAAAAGCCAGCAGCTACAAATACTGCAGCTGCTGACTTTTAATATATGAACACTTACCTGTCCAGGGAGCCCGCGGTGTCGGCAGCCGAAGCCAATCCGTCCTTCGGCTCTCGGCTGCTGCCGCCGCCATCCTCGGTAAGGGCTTCACTTCCTGGTTCCCTACTGCGCGAGCCGTGCTGCGCGTCCTCGCAGGTCCCTTCTGTTTTCTGTGTCTCACAGAATACAGCGGGGGAGGACGGGGTAGGCGGCGGAAGTGGCGTAGATCACCGCGGTGATCTATGCCAGGAAGTGGGAGCAAATACCTGTATTAGACAGGTATCTGCTCCCTCCTCCCCCCTGAAAGGTGCCAAATGTGACACCAGAGGGGGGGAGGAATCCAAAAAGTGGAAGTTCCATTTTTGGGTGGAACTCCACTTTAATGTCACTAACCACATGTCCCCAGGACAGTTGCTTCCTCTGGACACAACCCAATGGGTGACATGGTGCCTCACAAGGGATCTGGTCCTGAGGTGTGGTTCGGTGCTCAGCTCTGAGCATCCATTTGAGCATTTGGTCCTGGCATCTCTTAGACCTCCAAAAGCAACTGTTCAGTCCAGGGGGTACCCTTTTTTTTTTTTTCTCTGCACTTCAGCCCCCTTCTGGATACTGGCTGATGATTGGCCAAGCATGCACTATGACCCGCATGCTTGGCCAATCACAGCACTGTGTGTACAGAAAGCCGTAATTGGCCAAAGCCAAGGAGGCTTTGGCCAATTATGGCTCAGGGGGTTTAGTACACGCCCCACACTATATAAGGTCGCCTGCACGTCGGCCCTGTGTAGTGTGTTCCGGCGTTGAGAAAGAGAGACAGTGTCATTTGATTTAAGTTAGATAGGGTAGGCAGGTCGAGTCAGTTAGCTGCACTTACAGTGTATTGTGTGTATATATATATATATATATATGCATCCCAGGTGTGTGTGTGTGTGTGTGTGTGTGTGTATATATGTATATATATGTATGTGTGTGTGTATATATATATATATATATATATATATATATATATATATATATATATATATATATATATATACTGTATTCAGTTTAGCAAGATCCTGTTCTTCTCTTCCTAATATACAGGCAGGCAGGTGTTTTTACAGTCTTTCCAGTTACTGTACTGTGTACCCTGCACAGTTGCACCTACAGTATAGCTACCTGAAGACAAGTGCAGGTGTTATCATACTAATAATACTACAGGCAGGCAGTTGATTCTGCTAGCTGCAGTATAATCGGTATATATATATATATACACATATATACACACACACACACACCCACCAGTTTTGTGTAGCTCACTGCAGGCCAATAGTATGTCTGGAAGGCCAACAACGAGAGGCAGACAGTCACAAGCCAAAAAAAGAGGGCAAGCAGGCTCTGTGTCTAGAGGCAACAGTGCTGGTCGTGGAAACGGTGCATCCTCATCAGCACATGGCCGTGGGACACGCTTGGCCTGTCCCACATGGCCGCAACATGCGGAAGACTTGGTCGAGTGGATGACCAAGCCGTCCTCATCCTCCATGCTCTCTCACCCAGGCTCAGGGTACTTTGTCTGGCAAAGCAGCTGCCAACACGGCCTCTTCCCTCGGCTCAATGGCATCAGTGACTCCTTCCCTAGCCCTACCATGTCCTCCTGAGGAGTCCCTCGAACTGTTTGACCACAGTGTTGGGTACATGCTCCAGGAGGATGCCCAGCGTTTTGAAGGCTCTGATGATGGTACTCAGCTAGATGAAGGCAGTAATGTGAGCCCGGACAGAGGGGGTGCCCAAGAAGGACAGCAATCTGGCAGTCATGTTCCCCCTACTGCAGCATACTGCCAGGTTTGCTCCAGTGATGAGGAGGGAGGGGATGATGAGGTCACTGACACCACGTGGGTGACTGATAGGAGAGCGGAGAAGGAGGCACATCACCAACGAGGCAGGATTCCTTCCAGGGGCCAGCCTAAGGGCAGCACACTGACTGCATCACACTGCAGAGCTCTGCATGTGCAGGGCGCTGCTGTCTCTGCGCATTATTTCAAAAGTTCTTTGGTGTGGGCCTTTTTTGAGAAGAGTGCATCAGATCGCACCGCTGCTATTTGCAACATATGTCTCAAGCGTATCTCGCGTGGCCAAAACATCTCCCGCTTGGGCACCACATGCTTGACCAGACATATGTTGACCTGCCATGCAGTTCGTTGGCAAGCGTACCTAAAAGACTCACACCAAAGAACAAAGAGGACCTCTCCTTGCTCCACATCAGCTGGGATCTCCAACCCCACTATACCTTTAGTCCTCTCTGAGACCTACACTGAGAGGAATGAAGGTGTAGAATTAGGTGTGTCACAGCCAAGTACTTGCGGGCAATCTGCTATCGGTACACCAACGTCAGATTGAACCAGGCAAATTTCCCTGCCCCAGCTGCTGCACCGCAGTAAGAAATTCGCTCCCAGCCATCCACGTGCCCAGCGGTTGAATGCTAGCTTGGCGAAATTGCTAGCACTTCAACTGCTACCTTTTCAGTTGGTAGACTCTGCCCCCTTCCATGAGTTTGTGGAATGTGCGGTTCCTCAGTGGCAGGTTCCCAAACGCCACTTTTTCTCACGGAAGGCGATTCCGGCTCTCTACCGGCATGTGGAAGGCAATGTCATGGCCTCGTTGGACAAGGCGGTCAGCGGTAAGGTGCATATTACCGCTGACTCATGGTCCAGCAGGCATGGACAGGGATGTTACCTAAGTTTCACAGCGCATTGGGTGACTCTGCTGGCAGCTGGGAAGGATGCAGGACAAGGTGCAGTAGTGTTGGAGGTTGTTCCGCCACCACGCCTCCAAAATGCCACTACTGGTGATTCTGACACACCTCTCTCCTCCACCCCCTCCTCTTCTTCCTCCATGGCCTCTTCCTGTGCTTTGTCCTCGGAACCAGCGTTGCTCTGTAGGCGTTCAAGGGACTACACAAGTACGCAGGCCAAAAGATGCCATGCAGTGCTTGAGTTGGTGTGCTTGGCGGACAGGAGCCACACTGGGGCAGAGATTCTGTCAGCTCTGCAGGGGCAGGTTCAGAGGTGGTTGACGCCACGCCAACTTAAGGCAGAAATGATGGTTTGCGACAATGGCACCAACCTCCTCTCTGGCCTCCGACAGGGACAAATGACCCATGTGCCCTGTTTGGCTCACGTCCTTAAAGTGGTGTTCCAGCCGAAATTATTCTTTTAAATAAAAATACCCCTATAATACACAAGCTTAATGTATTCTAGTAAAGTTAGTCTGTAAACTAAGGTCTGTTTTGTTAGTTTATAGCGGTAGTTTGTTATTTTATAAACTTACAGCAGGCTGTGGCCATCTTAAGTTTGGGCATCTGAAGCCAGACTGTATTTCTTCCTGGATCTCATCCTTGCAGATCTCGCACATACTCAGTGCAGCACAAGCAGTGTAATAGGTTTCAGGTCAGGTTTCCATAGCAACGGTAGTTTCAGAGGAAGTTGCCGCCCCTTCCCAGAAGGCATTGCAAACAGGAAATGATGCGATGGGCCGCGACCAGGGAGGAGGAAGTGAAAAATGAACATAGCAGATATACAGTAGGTGCTGAGAAAAAAAATGTAAAAATATCCAATTTGTTTACAGTGCACAGTTTAGTGAGGGATGCTGAAGAGTTGTAAAAGTGGGTGGAACTCCACTTTAACTTGGTGGTGCAGGGGTTCTTGGGCAGGTACCTGGGCTTACAGGATGTCCTGAGGCAGGCCAGGAAAGTCTGTGTGCATTTCCGCCGGTCATATAATGCCAGTGCTCGGCTGGCAGACCTCCAAAAGGAATTTAACCTGCCCAAGAACCGCCTATTCTGTGACATGCCCACCAGGTGGAACTCAACGTTGGCTATGCTGCAGCGGCTGCACGCGCAGCAGAGGGCCATCGATGAGTAACTGTGCGACTATGGCACCAGGACAGGGTCAGGGGAGCTTGTTTTTTTTTCCCCACGCTAGTGGGCCATGATCAGAGATGCATGCACTGTCCTGTCACCATTTGAGGAGGTCACGAGGATGGTGAGCAGTGACAGTGCATGCATCAGTGACACTGTCCCCCTTGTCCACCTTTTAGAGCACACGCTGCGTGGAATAAAGGACAGGGCACTTGAGGCAGAACAGAGGCAGGAAGAGGAGGACTTCCTTACCTCTCAAGGCCCCCTTTATCCAGACAGTGTTCCTGCGTGCCCGCCGATCACACAGGAAGAGGAGGGGGAGGAGGATTGTGTCAGCATGGAGGTGGAGCCTGGCACTCAGCATCAGCAGCAGTACTTAAGGGATCATTTACAGTCCCAAGAAACCCATAGACTTGTACGTGGCTGCGGATCATGTCATCCTTAGTGACCCAGAGGACTCCAGACCGAATGCCTCAGCAAACCTACGCTGCATGGCCTCCCTGATCCTGCAAAGCCTGCGGAAGGATCCTCATATTCGTGGTATCAAGGAGAGGGAGCAATACTGGCTGGCAAACCTCCTTGATTGCAGGGGGAGCAGAGGATGAAACATCTTTGGGAGGCCTTGCAGAAAGGTCTGTGCAACGCGTTCCCGGAGACTGGGAGGTTACAAACTCCTGTTCCTGGACGTGTTGCTGAGGCTTCGGTCAGTCAAAGAAGGATTGGTGGAGAAGGTGGCTGTCTGACCGATGCGTTTAGACTATTTTTAGTCCGCAGCCCCAAGGTATGATCGGTTCCAGCAACCATCGCCAGCGTCTGTTTTACATGGTGCAGGAATACCTAGGGGCAAGATCTGACTTGGACACCTTTCCCACCGAAAATCCTCTGGGTTACTGGGTCTTGAGGATGGATCACTGGCCAGAGCTTGCACAGTATGCAATTGAGCTACTGGCCTGTCCTGCATCCAGTGCTCTTTCGGAACGCACATTCAGTGCTGCTGGAGGCTTTGTAACCGATCACAGGGTGCGCCTGTCCACCGACTCGGTCGATCGACTGACCTTCATAAAAATGAATCAGTCTTGGATCACCCCCAGCTACCAAGCACCTGATGCTGATGTAACCGAATCATTTTTTTTTAAATGTCAGATCCCTTCAAGACTGCCTATGCTGAGTGACTATCCTGAGTAATTATCCTCTTCCTCCTCAATGATCATGTTGATAGCTTGTAAGAACATATTTGGTTCTGGGCCCGGCCACCAGTGGGTAAGGCCCAATTTTTCAGCCCCTGTTTAACAGGGGCGTGTAATTACAATTTTTGATGCAATACTTTGCAGCAGGGCTCGTTCCTGCGCTCCAACTAGAGTATCTGTGAGGGGTTGCAGTGTTGTGGCACCAGCACCAGTGCCTAAGGCCCAATTTTTCTGCCCCTGTTCAACAGGTGCATGTCATTAGAATTCTTGATCTAATATTTCACAGCAGGGCCCGTTCCAGTGCCCACCAAGAGTAACTGTGAGGATTTACAGTGTTATGGCACCACCACCACCACCAGAGGCCCAATTTTTCTGCCCCTGTTCAGCAGGTGCATGTAATTACAATTCTTGATCTAATATTTCACAGCAGGGCCCTGTGAGGGCTTACAGTGTTGTGGCAACACCAACACCTAAGGCCCAAATTTCTGCTGAGTATATAGGGCAGGCCCCTACTTTCAAACATCCAACTTACAAACGACTCCTACTTGCAAATGGAAGGAGACAACAGGAAGTGAGATGAAATCTACCCCTAGGAAGGGAAATTCTCTCCTGTAAGAGTTAATATGGGAAAAACATTTCTCCTTTCCACTGATGCTTTATCACCAATCCTTGTTTCACTAAAAACCCCAAGTTTTCTAAAAACATTTGTCATTGGGACAAAAAGTGAGGTGAAATCTTCTGAAGAGGAGCACAGACAGCAAAACAAATGTCACAGGGGTGATAATGTTATCCAAAAAGCTTAAAATAGATTTTTTAGCTGGAGCTAAACACGTTAAAAATGTACCAGTTCAAAATTACAAACAGATTCTACTTAACAAACCTACAGTCCCTGTCATGTTTGCACCGCCTGTATACTGCTGTTCAGAGTATATAGGGCCTGGTGGCCCCACGTCTTTCCTTTTTTTAATTTGGGTGCGGGGTTCCCCTTAATATCCATACACGACCCAAAGGGCCTGGTAATGGACTGGGGGGTACCCATGCCGTTTGTCTCACTGATTTTCATGCATATTGCCAGGACCCGACATTACATTAAACCCGCAAGCAGTTTTAAATGACTTTTATTCCTTTAAAAATGACATTTGGTGCAGGGACTGTTCTAAACACGGGAAACACGCGCCACTTTACAGGCATACTATAGACACCCCCCAGGTACGATATTTAAAGAAATATTTCACTTTTTTTTTTTTTTTTACTTTAAGCATCAATAAAATCACTGCTCCCGAAAAAACTTCCGTTTTTAAAACTTTTTTTTGCATTGATACATGTCCCCTGGGGTAGGACCCGGGTCCCCAAACCCTTTTTAGAACAATACCATGCAAATTAGCCTTTAAAATTAGCACTTTTGATTTCGAACGTTCAAGTCCCATAGACGTCAATGGGGTTCTAACGTTCGTTCGAATTTTCGGTCTGTTCGCAGGTTCTGGTGTGAACCGAACCGGAGGGTGTTCGGCTCATCCCTGTCCACCATATGTGGGCCATGGTTCCCACAGCATTGCATCAACGCCAGCAAAACCTTGATGTCTCACTCTTTGGTATTTGTGTGCTATCTCTGGTGTTATATACCAGCGTGAGATACATTTATAATTCATTTCAGTGGTATTGCTGTCTATTGCCGTGCTGTGTACCATTTTAAATATCTTTTCCAAATGTTAATCTTCTCGCTTTCCCAATTCTCTTTCCCATTTCACTATAAACGGCGGTACCTCCGGCCCTTTAATTCCCACTAATATTTTATATATCCAGGAGATCCCATTCCTCGTAGTTGCTGCACATAAGCGCTCAAACGGCAATACAGTAGGTTCTCTCCGGATCTAATTGGTTGCGGCAACATTGATACAAAATGTTTCAGCTGTGTGTACCGCCATTCATCTATCGCCATTAATTCTTTTTTGTGTTTTAGTTCCTGTAGTGTATATATTTGCCCCCCTTTTTTTTCCATTAAATCTTTTAATTGTGTATTTTCATTTTTTATCCATTTCCCAAACCACTTCCCTTTCCCTGGTGCAAAAAAATGTGTTTCTCTTAGTGGTTTTTAAAGGTGAGTTAACTTCCCATTTTTCCTGTTTATGTAGGTGATCCCAGATTGCAAAAACTTTCTGAGTTATTTGATGTGTATTTTCACTTAATTCTCTAAATTGTGATGGTATCCATATAATCTTCCCCAGGGGTTCATTTCTAATAGTGTTTTCCAATTCCACCCATCTTTTTTTTTTTTTTTTTTTTTAACCCATTCTAACACCCGTGAAAGCAATACTGTGTTATAGTAAGTTTTTAAATCAGGCACCCCCAATCCTCCTTGCCGTTTATCCTTATTCAAAACTAAGTAACTTATCATTGGCTTCTTTCTCTGCCAGATAGACCTTGTTTATTATGGTTTTTAATGATTTAAAATAGGCCTGCGGGAGAGGGATTGGTAACATTTGCATTTTATACAGGATCTTCGGCAAAATTACCATTTATGATGATATTTATTCTTCCTATCCAGGAGGAGATACCTTGTTGCGGATTTATTTATTTCTGTTTTTATTTCATTCAGTAGCGGTATAACATTTTCTTGGTACTTTGTCCTTATGCCCGGTGCAATTTTCGCACGTGGTGATACCTCACATGTGTGCTTTGAACGCCGTTTACATGTGTGGTCGTGACTTATGTATGCGTTTGCTTCTGTGCGCAGGGACGGGGGCGCCTAAAAATGTGGTTTTTTTTGTTTTTGTTGTTTTTTTTTTATTCTTTATTTTACTTTTTATGTTTACATTTTCTCTTCCCTTTTTTTATTTTTTATTCCTATTGCAAGGAATGTAAACATCCCTTGTAATTGGAATAGTGCGTGCCAGGTACTCCTTTATGGAGAGATCTGGGGTCTATAAGAATGAGGACATCTAGTGGTGGAAAGCGATCATTGCAAAAGATAGTTGACCCAAAGAAGCTGGTTGAGTGGTGCAGAGTTGTCATTCAGCTTGGAAGACTGAGGACATCTAATGGTGGAATGGAATCATTGCAGGATATAGTTGCATTATCTCACCCACCACCGCTACCAGAGGAGAAGAGGAAGAACCCAAAATGTGATCAGTACAGTGGCGGGCCTTCCTTCCTTCCTTCCTTCCTTCCTTCCTTCCTTCCTTCCTTCCTTCCTTCCTTCCTTTTGTTCTTTCCTTTTTTTTTATTTTTTTATATTTTTTTTCTCCTTTATTTTTTTTTTTCCTTTTTTCCTTTCTTCCTTCCTTCCTTCCTTCCCTTTTTTTCCCTTCCTTCCCTTTTTTTTCCCTTCCTTCCCTTTTTTTTATCCTTCCTTCCCTTTTTTTTTCCTTCCTTCCTTTTTTTTCCTCCTTTTTTTTCCTTCCTTTTTTTTTTTCCTTCCTTCTTTTTTTTTCCTTCCTTCCTTTCTTCCTTCCCTTTTTTCTCCGCCCCCCCCGTGTTTCATTTTAATTAACGTTGCAGCTTTTTTCATTTTAGCATCACCTCTTTGTAACTTTTTCAGTTGTCTCATATTGTTTTAAAACTCATTTAGGAGAATGCTAATAATCTCACCTATTCTTTGAAGCCACAAACTGCTAATTAGCAAACAAATATTGTTTGGGATTTAAACTCTTTTTCTCTCTGATATTTTCCCTCACTTTCATACCTCATTGATAACTTAAAAAAAAAAAAAAAAAAAGTCTCTTTGTCTTCATTGTGTGATTATATATTTTTTATTTTTTTTCGTCGTCCCGAAATTCCTCTGCGACTTTTAATATCGTTATATTTCTCTGCAGGGTCTGCCTCATCCTATTTATCTTAATCCAATCTTCCCACACATAGCAGAGTTTAGCAGCCGTGTCAGAGATAATATGCATGTGATGTATAACGTCGGACAGGAGCGGAATATTATAATCCACGGGGATTGTGATGATAATGGGTTAGGATGTGGCTCTTCTGGAGGTCACCTGACCCTTTGCAGATGTGGGGGGGAGAATGGAATTTTTCAATGTCCTCCTTCAGCTCTGGGGTCACATTATGTTCTCTTGGGGTGGCATGTTAAGAATATTTATATATACAGTGTGTATAATATAAATATATATATATTCAATTTAAAATGCCAACGGCAAAGAAAGGAACTTCTGTTTGGCCACCAGACATTTCTTATTTCCTGCGTGACATTTTCATAGCGATCCTTCGCGCTGTGTAAAGGCAGATGGGCCCTGGCAAGGTCTGTAAAACGCGTCCCCCGAATGCTACATTAAATTTATGCAGGTAAAGCTTTGCCTGGATGAAGGCGCCTTATAATGCAAAAGACAAAAAAAAAAAAAAAAAAAAAACCTAATTTATTTCCTGTAGCAATTAATTGTGTTTGAAACAATTCTGTTAAACTGCATCAACGTATCTTATGACTGCAGACTTTAACCACTTCAGCCCCAAAAGATTTTCCCCGAGCCATTTTTTGCGATACGGCACTGCTCCGATTTAACTGACAATTGCGCGGTCGTGCGACGTTGCACCCAAACAAAATTGACGTCCTTTTTTTTTTTTCCCACAAAGAAAGCTTTCTTTTGACGGTATTTGATCACCTCTGCGGTTTTTATTTTTTGTGCTGTAAACAAAAAAAGCGCCAATTTTGAAAAAAAAATAAATTTTTTTTTGCTATAATACATATCCCCAAAAATGTTTTTAAATAAACTAATTTCTTCATCAGTTTAGGCCAATGTGTATTCTTCTACGTATTTCTGGTAAAAAAAAAAATTGCAATAAGCGTATATTGATTATTTTCCGCAAAAGTTATAAAGTCTACAAAGGAGATAAATTTATGGCATTTTTGTTATATATATATATATATATTTTTTTTTTTTACTAGTAACGGCGGTGGTCTGTGATTTTTAGCGGGACTGCGTCATTGCGGCGGAGAGATCGGACACTTTTGACATTTATACAGCGATCGGTGCTATAAAAATGCACTGATTACTGTAGCTACTCACTGGCAGGGAAGGGCTTAACACTAGGGGGGGATCAAGGGGTTAAATTTGTGTTCCCTCGTGAGTTTCTTACTGTTGTTGGGGGGGGGGATGGGCCTGACTGGAGGAGGCGAGAGATTACTACAAACAGCAGATCTCTCTTCTCTCCTGTCAGAACGAGGATTTGTGTGTTTTTACACACACACAAATCCCCGTTCTGGCTCTCGTGCCCACGATCGCGGGTGGCCGGCGGCGATCACGCCTCGCTGGCCACTCGCATCGGGTACCCTGCTGTGCAGCGGGCCGCGCGCTCTCGGCTGCTATGGCTCTTAAAGGAGCCGACGTACCCATACGGCGATTCGCGGGAACGTGCCACTTCGCCGACGTATATCTGCGTGAGCAGACTGCAGTTCCTCTTTTAAGAAAATGTCGTCATTTACTGTTAACTCTAAAGTGATTTGTTTTTAAAGGGTGGAGATCGTGCTGGAGTGATTTGATCGGTCACCGGTTGTGAATGAGAGGTCAAAAGGGCAGATGGGAAAGGTTTCCTTCCAAGAATTGGTGCCCGGCTTATTTCGGAGAGAGATGGTGAGCCCTGTTGTGGGCCTGGGCTGCTACCTCGGGGTGCGGCCTAGTGGTCGCCCCCATAGTGATCAAAAGAGGTGAATTTAAAGGAGCGCCCAGAAATGTGAATAAAAAAACGCTTTATTGGGAGCACAGATGATAGAAACCCAACGCGTTTCGGGGGACAGAGGACTCCCGCTTCCTCAGGGCTGCTATTAAATTGAGTCAATGCTGCCTCTCAAGCTTCAGCTGACATTCAGACAATTATAGATCCGATGTTCACGTCTCAGACAAACGCCATCAGGATTTTTTTCCAATAGCATTTAACGGCAGCCCTGAGGAAGGGGGATCCTCTGTCCCCCGAAATGCGTTGGCTTTATTTCTATCATCTGTACTCCCAATAAAGCGTTTCTATATTCACATTTGTTGTACATTGGGTGTTCCTTTACACTCACCTCCTTTGAACTCTAAACTAATGACCTATAGGGGCTCTTTCACACTAGTGGTTGGGGGAGGGGTGGAAAAACCCTGTGGCTGAACCGCACCTTTACTGCCTCCCACACGCTATCCCCTTTAGCTGTAGTGGCCGGGGTTGTACACATGATGTGGTTGCAAAGCTTTGCAGCCGCAGCAGGTAGTACACCCCCTGATGCTTTAAAGAGTAACTCTACTTTGTACATTGCAGGGATTTTCACAAACTTTGTTACCTTTTATTATTCTGAAGAAATAGCGGTTTGTTTCTTTGTGTCCGTGTGCACAGTGAATGTGAATGGGAGTGGTTTTATAAATATCAACTAGCTGCTGCACTTGCAGGGCTCTAGTGAGGGAAGTGGCAGGATCTGCATCTCTTTAGATGTGATTTCCCCTTGAGGATATCTCACCAAAAATGACATTCTGCAGGGGATGCCTGAAATCTGACTTGTATCTAAGCGAGCCAATCACACAAGCAGGAAATTACATTTCTGGGGGGGGGGGGCGTTCTGTATATTATCTGTGTACAGAAGGTCAATTGTATACGCTAGATTCATTTCTTTTTTATTTTATTTGCTAATTATTATTTTTTTTCCCCAGTAAAGTGGAGTTACCTTTTAACCATTTCCGGACCGCCCGCCGTCGATATACGTGGCTACTTTGACGTTGAATACCGTTGTTATAGCAGCAGATAGCGGCCATAACCCCGATTATTTTTTAAAAACACCCGGCGGTCCGCTTTCAGGTAAAAATGATCTCTGCGGCGGATTCGCCCACTCCCCCTTCCACCGCGTCCCAGTCATCTCCGTCCCTTACCGGAGCCATCGATAGCGGCGGAGACGATCCTTTCCCTTGTTAGGCATGAGGTGGATTGAGGGAATGGTAGTCCCCACTTGACTCCATATCATTGGATGACAGAAGCGACGCCAAACGTCACTTCCGCCCAATGGTCCTAAAGGGGATTTTTTTTGTTATTGGAAAAAAAAGACACTTTTTTTTTTTTTTTTTTATTGCATTTAAGTGCAAATGTGAGATCTGAGGTCTTTTTGACTCCAGATCTCACATTTAAAGAGGCCCTGACGTGTTTTTTTTTTCTATTAAAATGGATGTTTACATTCCTTTTATAATCGGAATAAAAGTGATAAAAAATATATATATATATATATATATATTTTTTTTTAAAGGGACAGTGTAAAAAAAATAAAAAATTTAAAAGTAAAATGAATAATAAATATTTTATTCTCTAGGGCAGTGATGGATAACCTTGGCACTCCAGATGTTTTGGAACTACATTTCCCATGATGCTCATGTACTCTGCAATGTAGATGAGCATCATGGGAAATGTAGTTCCAAAACATCTGGGGTGCCAAGGTTCGCCATTACTGCTCTAGGGTGTCTGAAAAAAAAAAAAAAATATAATGTTTTTGGCGGTTATAAATTATTTTCTAGCTAAAGAAACCTTGATTTTAACTTGTATACACCAAGTGTAAAAAATAGGCCTGGTCCTTAAAGTGGAGTTCCACCCATAAAATCAACTTTACATAAATCCATAAATAGCATTCTCCTTGAGCAACAGCATTTGGGAAAAAAAAAAAATATATATATATATATATATTTTTTTTTACTCAGTAAGCACTGTTGCTATGGGGTCCCTTCTATTCTGCCACTTCCGGGTCCACGGTGATTGACGTCATATACCTCGGCGCCTGTGCTCTGGGAGATGTGTGTCCTCTTTCCCAGGAGTCAGTGGGCAGCGCCGAAGGCTAGAATCGCTTTGTTTGGAGACCGGAAATGACACGAGCAAAGGCAACAACGGGGCGGGCACTTCCTCCCTCGCCGACCGTTGTTATGGCAACAACATAATAATCCTTTCCCTGCGCCCTGTGTAAACGGCGCACATGCGAGACTGGGAGGTGCTTGCTGGGTATCCAGCATCACCAAATCCAGGAAGAGAATGCTAGTGGGCTTCACATGGGAAGAATTATTGCTCTCGCTCTACCGTTCACGGCGATACCTCACATGTGTGGCTTGAACATCCTTTACATATGTGGGCGCGACTTGCATTTGCGTTCGCTTCTGCGAGCGAGCACAAGGGGACAGGGGTGCTTTAAATGTATTTTTATTTTTTTGATTGTTAATTTAACTTTTTATTTTTCTAGTTTTACACTTTCTTTTTACTACTTTTTTTTTTTAATCACTTTTATTCCTATTACAAGAAATGTAATAGGAATAGTGCGTGACAGGTCCTCTTTACAGTGACAAGTTCCCAGATCGCACCTCAGCTGGGAAGCCTGCAAATAAAAAAAAATAAAAAAGATACGGGCTTCCCAGCCTCTGAACGATCATAGAGATTTCGGGGACCATCTGGCCCGCTGGAAATCTCTATGGTCATCATCTGGCGCCAGTTGGTTCCTTCTCCGGTTCGCCGGTCGCAGGGGCAAGCCGGGAGAAGCAATGGAGGATGATCAAGCGGTTGAACAGCCGTTATGAGCGTTCTTATGGCGAAGGGATTTGCCTTTTCAGGCAAAAATTCAGGTCCCGATTCGCACATGAATCAGAGAACTGAAACGCACTAAACCCCCTGCTGTGAGCCGCGGCCACTGCATGTCTGAACCCAGCCTAGCCTGCTTTGCAGGGATGAGAAACAGAGAGATCATTCTCTCTGTACGGAGCCCTGTATGTCTGAACCCAGCCTAGCCTGCTTTGCAGGGATGAGAAACAGAGAGATCATTCTCTCTGTACGGAGCCCTGTATGTCTGAACCCAGCCTAGCCTGCTTTGCAGGGATGAGAAACAGAGAGATCATTCTCTCTGTACGTAGCCCTGTGTTGATTGTCAACACAGAGCTCTGGGCTGTGATTGTACACAGCCAGTCAGCAGGTCCCAGCCATGGATTATTGGTCGCTGATTGTACACAACGGGTGCCAGCTGGGGGGGGGGGGGGCGTGCATGCTTTCGCCCTAAATCCGGAAACAGGCAACAATGTACGGATGCCTGACTTTTTTTTTTTCCTGTGCGGGCCGCCCATCCACAATACATTGCAGGCGGGTGGTCTGCAAGTGGTTAAAGCGCCCCTTACAAACAATTTTGGTAATGAAGTTTGTCGCCATTTTATGTGTGCACACAATTTTAAGACTTGACATGTTGGGTATCTATCTACTCAATGCAACCTCATCTTTTATACCTCACCAACCAATGTAGTGATATATCGCATTGGTGTGTTGGTTGTGCTTTGTTGGCAGCCCATTCACAGTAAATGGAGTGCTGTATTGCGATGCATATTATTGCACCAATATCATTCTTTACTGCATGTGTCGGGGAGGTTTGGATGGAGGTCTGTACAAATGCAGGAGGTCTGGTTGGAGGTCTGTACAAATGGAGGAGGTCTGGATGGAGGTCTGGATGGATGGAGGTCTGTACAAATAGAGTAGGTCTGTACAAATGGAGGAGGTCTGGATGGAGGTCTGTACAAATGGAGGAGGCCTGGATGGAGGTCTGGATAAATGGAGGTCTGTACAAATAGAAGAGGTCTGGATGGAGGTCTGTACAAATGGAGGAGGTCTGGATGGACGTCTGTACAAATGGAGGCGGTCTGGATGGAGGCCTGGATGGAGGTCTGTACAAATGGAGGAGGTCTGGATGGAGGTCTGTACAAATGGAGGAGGTCTGGATGGAGGTCTGTACAAATAAAGGAGGTCTGGATGGAGGTCTGTACAAATAGAGGAGGTCTGGATGGAGGCCTGTACAAATAGAGGAGGTCTGGATGGAGGTCGGTACAAATGGAGGAGGCCTGGATGGAGGTCTGGATGGATGGAGGTCTGTACAAATGGAGGAGGTCTGGATGGAGGCCTGTACAAATGGAGGAGGTCTGGATGGAGGTCTGTACAAATGGAAGAGGTCTGGATGGAGGTCTGCACAAATGGAGGGGGCCTGGATGGAGGTCTGGATGGATGGAGGTCTGTACAAATGGAGGAGGTCTAGATGGAGGTCTGTACAAGTGGAGGAGGTCTGTACAAATGGAGGAGGTCTGGATGGAGGCCTGGATGAAGGTCTGGATGGATGTAGGTCTGTACAAATGGAGGAGGTCTGGATGGATGGAGGTCTGTACAAATGGAGGAGGTCTGGATGGAGGCCTGGATGTAGGTCTGTACAAATGGAGGAGGTTTGGATGTAGGTCTGTACAAATGGAGGAGGTCTGGATGGAGGTCTGTACAAATGGAGGAGGTCTGGATGGAGGCCTGGATGGAGGTCTGTACAAATGGAGGAGGTCTGGATGGAGGTCTATACAAATGGAGGAGGTCTGGATGGAGATCTGTACAAATGGAGGAGGTCTGGATGGAGGCGTGGATGGAGGTCTGTACAAATACAGGAGGTCTGGATGGAGGTCTGTACGAATGGAGGAGGTCTGGATGGAGGTCTGTACGAATGGAGGAGGCCTGGATGGAGGTCTGTACAAATGGAGGAGGTCTGGATGGAGGTCTGTACAAATGGAGGAGGTCTGGATGGAGGTCTGTACAAATGGAGGAGGCCTGGATGGAGGTCTGGATAAATGGAGGCCTGTACAAATGGAGGAGGCCTGGATGGAGGTCTGTACAAATGGAGGAGGTCTGGATGGAGGCCTGGATGGAGGTCTGTACAAATAGAGGAGGTCTGTACAAATGGAGGAGGCCTGGATGGAGGTCTGTACAAATAAAGGAGGTCTGGATGGAGGTCTGTACAAATAGAGAAGGTCTGGTTGGATGGAGGTCTGTACAAATAGAGGTCTGGATGGAGGTCTGTACAAATAGAGAAGGTCTGGTTGGATGGAGGTCTGGATGGAGGTCTGTACAAATAGAGGAGGTCTGGATGGTTGGAGGTCTGGATGGAGGTCTGTACAAATAGAGGAGGTCTGGATGGATGGAGGTCTGGATGAAGGTCTGTACAAATAGAGGAGGTCTGGATGGAGGCTTATACAAATGGAAAAGGTCTGGATGAGCTTTAACATTTTCTGTTCTCTCTGTATTAAAAAAAGTAGAGCAAGTTCCTCATTTTCCAATCCTAGGTTGTGTGACATTTTTACCCGTGACTCCGGCGCTTCCACATTTGGTTCTCACTCTTATAGATGCTAATGGATTTCCTTAGCCGTAGGCAGACCGAACCCCGGCTGGTTAGAGGTAATGTGAATAGAATAGCCGGCGGGAGATCTTCTCAGTGACCCGAATCTGCCTTTTTTCTTTTTTTTTCTCTTTAAACACAGAGTAAGGAATTTGTACCTGAGTCCAGCTAATTGCAATGCACAGCCCGGGGATTTCACAGACTTTGCAGGGAAATCTGGCCAGGCTGGGGCACGCCATTTGCATTCTATTTAAATTTGAACTCCGGCCTTTCTTTCAGTTTTACACAGTTGTAGAGGCTCCTCTCCTGGACAGAGATTATGTACTCTGACTTTACTGCACACTGTGAGCTTCTCCCAATGAGCATTAGAAGCTGCAGCAGGTCAGATAGAGCCCCACCTCATTTTCTGGCTGAAGGACATTCATCATCATCTAGCCCTTTCCTCTGAAGCTCTGCAAGAAGAGGGAGGCTATTGAGGGATGTTTCACTCTACAGAGGGAAGGGGGAGGCTGTGGAGGGATGGTGCACTCTACAGAGGGTAGGGGAGGGGGATGGTGCATTGTGCGGTGGGTAGGGGGAGGTTGTGGAGGGATGGTGCACTCTACAGAGGGTAGGGGAGCCTATGGAAAGATGGTGCGTTATGCAAAGGGTAGGGGGTGGCTGAGAAGAGATGGTGCACTCTACGAAGGGTAAGGGGAGGCTAAGGAGGGATGCAGAACTCTATAGAGCAGGGATCTGTAATTAGCGGACCTCCAGCTGTTGCAAAACTACAAGTCCCATCATGCCTCTGGGTGTCATGCGTGTGGCTGTCAGAGTCTTGCTATGCCTCATGGGACTTGTAGTTCTGCAACAGCTGGAGGTCCGCTAATTGCATATCCCTGCTATAGAGGGTAGGGGGAGGCTGAGGAGGGATTGTGCACTCTGCAGAGGGTAGGGGGAGGCTGTGGAAGGTTGGTGCATTCTGTGGGGGGTAGGGGGAGGTTGAAGAGGGATGGCACATGGAGGGTGGGAAGGGGGGAGGTTGTGGAAGTTTGGTTCATTCTGTGGAAGGTAGGGGGAGGCTATGGAAGGTTGGTGCATTCTGTGGAAGGTAGGGGGAGGCTGTGGAAGGTTGATGCATTCTGTGGAGGGTAGGGGGAGGCTGTGGAAGGTTGATGCATTCTGTGGAGGGTAGGGGGAGGCTGTGGAAGGTTGATGCATTCTGTGGAGGGTAGGGGGAGGCTGTGGAAGGTTGGTGCATTCTGTGGAAGGTAGGAGGAGGCTGTGGAAGGTTGATGCATTCTGCGGAGGGTAGGGGGAGGCTGTGGAAGGTTGATGCATTCTGTGGAGGGTAGGGCGAGGCTGTGAAGGGAAGGGGGAGGCTGTGGAAGGTTGATGCATTCTGTGGAGGGTAGGGGGAGGCTGTGGAAGGTTGATGCATTCTGTGGAGGGTGGGGCGAGGCTGTGGAAGGTAGGGGGAGGCTGTGGAAGGTTGGTGCATTCTGTGGGGGTAGGGGGAGGTTTAAGAGGGATGGCACACGGAGGGTGGGAAGGGGGGAGGTTGTGGAAGTTTGGTTCATTCTGTGGAAGGTAGGGGGAGGCTTTGGAAGGTTGGTGCATTCGGTGGAGGGTAGGGGGAGGCTGTGTAAGGTAGGGGGAGGCTGTGGAAGGTTGATACAGTCTGCAGAAGGTGGGGGAGGAGGCTGTGGAAGGCTGATGCATTCTGTGGAAGGTAGGGGGAGGCTTTGGAAGGTTGGTGCATTCGGTGGAGGGTAGGGGGAGGCTGTGGAAGGTTGATGCAGTCTGCAGAAGGTGGGGGAGGAGGTTGTGGAAGGTTGATGCATTCTGTGGAGGGTAGGGGGAGGCTGTGGAAGGTTGATGCATTCTGTGGAGGGTAGGGCGAGGCTGTGGAAGGTAGGGGGAGGCTGTGGAAGGTTGATGCATTCTGTGGAGGGTAGGGGGAGGCTGTGGAAGGTTGGTGCATTCTGTGGAAGGTAGGAGGAGGCTGTGGAAGGTTGATGCATTCTGTGGAGGGTAGGGGGAGGCTGTGGAAGGTAGGGGGAGGCTGTGGAAGGTTGGTGCATTCTGTGGAAGGTAGGAGGAGGCTGTGGAAGGTTGATGCATTCTGTGGAGGGTAGGGGGAGGCTGTGGAAGGTTGATGCTTTCTGTGGAGGGTGGGGCGAGGCTGTGGAAGGTAGGGGGAGGCTGTGGAAGGTTGGTGCTTTCTGTGGGTGTTGGGGGAGGTTTAAGAGGGATGGCACACGGAGGGTGGGAAGGGGGGAGGTTGTGGAAGTTTGGTTCATTCTGTGGAAGGTAGGGGGAGGCTTTGGAAGGTTGGTGCATTCGGTGGAGGGTAGGGGGAGGCTGTGGAAGGTAGAGGGAGGCTGTGGAAGGTTGATGCAGTCTGCAGAAGGTGGGGGAGGAGGCTGTGGAAGGTTGATGCATTCTGTGGAGGGTAGGGGGAGGCTGTGGAAGGTTGATGGATTCTGTGGAGGATAGGGCGAGGCTGTGGAAGGTTGATGCATTCTGCAGAAGGTGGGGGGAGGCTGTGGAAGGTTGATGTATTCTGTGGAGGGTAGGGGGAGGCTGCAGGAGGTTGGTGCATTCAATAATTGGGATGTTGATACTGGATGATTTATTGCATATAGAGCGATGATAATAATAGTTCTCTAATAGATAAAGGCAGGTGTCCCAATACTTTTGGCAATATAGTGTTTTTATTTTTATTTTATTTTTTTTATATCTTTTTATTTATTTATTTTATTTTATTTATTTTTATTTATTTTCATTTTATTTATTTATTTTTTAGATACATTGAATTATGGAGACAAATTTGGAGTGAAATATTACAGAAAATTCGGAGACTTTGGGTTGAGTTCTCAGTTACGCGCCCGCGGGCTAAATAATTTCCATACGCGGCAAGCAGACGACTTTCACAGCCGCTTCTGCAACATGCAGTGAAAATGATATAAAATGGATGTAAATTTCATTCGATATCCTCTCATACAGGTAAAGAATTTCCATTTACACAGAATAACTAACTGAGCCATTAATGTCCTCTTTATCTGCCTCTAATAATGTCAGAAGTAATCTGTCTTCATAGAGAAATGTTCTCCTCTTCCCACACGTTAATGTACATAAAGACAGCGGCACACATATATATATATACATATTGTCCCCTGCGGGGAGACGCCGCCTCCCAATCGGTCT
This sequence comes from Lithobates clamitans, assembly GCA_037952925.1. Classification (NCBI taxonomy): domain Eukaryota; kingdom Metazoa; phylum Chordata; class Amphibia; order Anura; family Ranidae; genus Lithobates; species Lithobates clamitans. The sequence goes on along the minus strand of JBBGZY010002375.1, from coordinate 186,732 downwards.
CATGAGTGTTTTACAATTGAAATGCTAAGTGGCTGTAAGAGGTTCCTACATCAACGCCAACGCTCCCAACTCCACTCAATGGGCAGCTTCATTCCTCGTACCTACCCAGAGACCCGGCTTCATTCCTCGTACCTTCCGAGAGACCGGGCTTCATTCCTCGTACCTTCCCAGAGACCCGGCTTCATTCCTCGTACCTTCCCAGAGACCTGCTTCATTCCTCGTACCTTCCCAGAGACCCGGCTTCATTCTTCGTACCTTCTCAGAGACCCGGCTTCATTCCTCCTACCTTCCCAGAGAGCCGGCTTCATTCCTCGTACCTTCCCAGAGAGCCGGCTTCATTCCTCGTACCTTCCCAGAGAGCCGGCTTCATTCCTCGTACCTTCCCAGAGAGCCGGCTTCATTCTTCGTACCTTCCCAGAGAGCCGGCTTCATTCCTCGTACCTTCCCAGAGAGCCGGCTTCATTCCTCGTACCTTCCCAGAGACCCAGCTTCACTCCTCGTACCTTCCCAGAGACCCAGCTTCACTCCTCGTACCTTCCCAGAGAGCCGGCTTCATTCCTCGTACCTTCCCAGAGACTCGGCTTCATTCCTCCTATCTTCCCAGAGACCCGGCTTCATTCCTCCTACCTTGCCAGAGACCCGGCTTCATTCCTCGTACCTTCCCAGAGACTCGGCTTCATTCCTCCTATCTTCCCAGAGACTCGGCTTCATTCCTCCTATCTTCCCAGAGACCCGGCTTCATTCCTCCTACCTTGCCAGAGACCCGGCTTCATTCCTCGTACCTTCCCAGAGACCCAGCTTCATTCCTCGTACCTTCCCAGAGAGCCGGCTTCATTCCTCGTACCTTCCCAGAGACCCGGCTTCATTCCTCGTACCTTCCCAGAGAGCCGGCTTCATTCCTCCTACCTTCCCAGAGAGCCGGCTTCATTCCTCGTACCTTCCCAGAGAGCCGGGCAAACCGCGGGGAAAATATCCTCACAGAGATACTTTTTCCTTTCCTGTGTCGGGGTCCCGGTGAGTCTTGCAGCACCAGGGCTCTGGAGTAAAGTACCAGCAGGGAAATGATTGGCATTGGGTTTCTATGGTCTTCCTGCATCTGAATATTCCTTGGGGATCAGAAACTGGCAGAAATGACTCCTTGTACTTACATTTTATATACATACATGTAAGGATTGGGGGGGGGGTTAAAGGGGCAATCTGATGGGGACCCTGATGTAAGGAGGGCTCTGATGGGGAATCTAATATAAGGGGGGGAGCTCTGATAGAAAACCTGATGTAAAGAGTGATTTTGATGGGGACCCTGATGTAAGGGAGGACTCTGATGGGAAACCTGATGAAGGGGGGGGGCGGCTGATGTAATGATGACTTGAATGGGTACCCTAATGAAAGGGGGGCTCCTATGGGGAGCCTGATGTAAGGGGGGACCCTGATGTAAGGGAGGACTCTGATGGAGACCCTGATGTAAGGGGGGACTCTGATTGGGACCCTGATGTAAGGGAGGACTCTGATGGAGACCCTGATGTAAGGGGGGACTCTGATTGGGACCCTGATGTAAGGGAGGAGTCTGATGGAGACCCGGATGTAAAGGAGGAGTCTGATGGGGAGCCTGATGTAAGGGGGGGGGGGCTGATGTAAGGACGACCTTAATGGGTACTCTGATGAAAGGGGGGCTCTGATGGGGAGTCTGATGTAAGGGGGGACTCTGATTGGGACCCTGATGTAAGGGAGGAGTCTGATGGAGACCCGGATGTAAAGGAGGAGTCTGATGGGGAGCCTGATGTAAGGGGGGGGGGGCTGATGTAAGGACGACCTTAATGGGTACTCTGATGAAAGGGGGGCTCTGATGGGGAGTCTGATGTAAGGGGGGGGGGGGGCGGGCTCATATGGGAATTTTTTTCAGCCCGTGAATATTTGTAAAATATATCATATGGCTTCAGCCCTACAACATGCATTGCTGCAGTGTGAATGGGTCTATATGTTTTTTTTCTCCGATCACAGTGCAGTACCGCTCATCGCTGTGTGTTGCAGCAACACTACAATGTTGATGCTCGGTTTGAACTTCAGCAAGTCGTCTTCACCACGTCTAGATGCCTAAATGCATTGAGTCGCTGCCCTGTGATTGATTAGCAATTTGTGTTACCAAGCAATTAAACAGGTGTACCTAATAATGTGGCCGGTGAGTGTGTGTATGTATATACACACACACACACACATACACACACACATATATTATATATAGTAAGCACAACTCGCAGTTGCTGTGCAGCGATCGGAATCTTTCGCACTCCTGCTGGGAAATGACGGGAAATCTTCAGTTCACGGACCCGGAAGAATCTCCGGTTGCACCCAACCTGGTAATCTCGCCGTGGATTTCCTGCCTGGACCGGAGTTGTCCTTTAAGTAGGAATACTATTCTGTGTATTCAGGTGGAAGTGCTGCGAGGAGTGAGATATCGTTTAGCTCGGCATTCCGTTGTTTGGACCCCGGGGAAAACTTCCTGCTGGAAAATGTCAATCAAATCCCAGCGATTGGCCTGTTGGCTGCGGCCGGCCCGTTGCTGTCAGTGTGACAGACAGACGCCGCGGACAGGGAGCCCCGACCCGAGGCGGAATTATATTTTTATTCCTGTAACCTATTTCTGCCATCCTGACTTTTCATAGTGAGATTCCGATCTCGGCTTTCTGTTGGACTCCCGCAGGGCAGCCAGGCACCAGAGCCATACGGCGTGTCATTGTACTCCAAAGCAGGCCTGGCATCAGATAGGTCTTCATGTTAGGAGTGTGCATGCCGAGCAATGTCTAGGTATTCATTACCTCTCACGGAGGTCACGGTACTCCGCTTGACAATGCCTTCATCTGCTCTTCTCCCCAGAAGAACGAAGCCAGCTTTTGTTTAGGCCTCATTCGGGGTCACCATCTACTTTCTGGACTGAGATTCCAGCTCAGAGGTGACTCGGTTAAGTCAATACTAGTGCCTGTGCAGTGTTTACAAATGTCTGACACAGATCAGCCACTGCTGCAGCCTCTCAGATTATGACTTGATACATAGAGATACAATGTTGCAGTCTGGTCACTGGGGGAGAGAATGATGTAAGGGAGAACTTTGATGGGGATCCTGATGTTAGGAGGACTCTGAGTACCCTGATGTAGGGTGGTTCTGATGGGGACTCTGATGTAAGGGGCTGGGGGGGGGGGGGGGGTGCGGGGGCTCTGAATGTGATCCTGATGTAAGGTTTCTTTATTGGGTACCCTGATGTAAGGGAGGACTCTTATGGAGACCCTGGTGTAGCGAGGACTTGATGTAAGGAGAACTAATTTCTCTGGTGGGTAAGCGGTTAATAATTGGGATGTTGATACTGGATGATTTATCGCATATAGAGCGATGATGATAACTGACAGTTCTCTAATAGATAAAGGCAGGTGTCCTAATACTTTTGGCAATATAGTGTATTTATTTTTATTTTATATCTTTTTATTTATTTTATTTTATTTTATTTATATCTTTTTATTTATTTTTATTTTATTTATTTATTTTTTATTTTATTTATTTATTTTTATTTTATTTATTTTTATTTTATTTATTAATTTATTTGCATTTATTTATTTTTTAGATACATTGAATTGAGTAGACAGATTTGGTATTTATTTTTATTTTATTTATATATTTTTATTTATTTATTTTATTTTATTTATTTTTATTTTATTTATTTATTTATTTTTATTTTATTTATCTATTTTTATTTTATTTATTTTTATTTTATTTATTTATTTATTTTTTTTTATTTTTTTTTTAGATACATTGAATTGAAGAGACAGATTTGGAGTGCAAGCCTTGAAATATTCCGGAAAATTTGGAAACTTTGGGTTGAGTTCTCAGTTACGCGCCCGCGGGCTAAATCATTTCCATACGCGGCAAGCAGACGACTTTCTCCCTTCGTCTTTCAGGACAGCACCTGGAGAGAGCGCAGCTCCGCCCACTTTTCCCAGGAAACACTGCAGTCAGCTTTCTTTAAAGACCGGACCACCACGGCCTCAGTTGTAGTGTTTTCCTCCGCCATGGTGGAAGCGCTGCAGGGAACCAGGGTGTGCTACGCTTTCTCCAGGTGGGGAGAGTATGGGGCATACCGGTATGCGTATTTTCTTTTTCAGCAGGCCGGCCCAGCTTCCTCCCTCACGTGTGGTGGATGCTTCGGCGTCCCCTCCTCTTCATGCTCGGCGAGAGCCAGGCTGCTGGAGGTCCCCCGCTCCTATAGACCGGCGGCACGGCTAAGGTGGAACGAATGGCGTCTCCTACATCCCCAGAGCCTCATGCCTTCCGGGCCCCGATGACGAGCGCGTCATTCCGGCCGGGGGCGGGACTTCTGACGGCGCGACGCGACTTCCGGCCGCTGGAACGCAGGAGGAGGGGGCGGTCTCTCGTGGCTGACTACATTTCCGGCCCTCGCAGTGGCGAGCGGACTGGGAAGTTCAAATAAAAAAGCATGCAGACGCCGCTGTAGACCTCGCAGCGATGGAGGACGAACAAACGGCGGTGGCAGGAGCAGGAGCCACACCAGTCAGCAGGCATGTACTGACCATCGGGACTACCGGGAGATTCCCGGTGGGCCGATGGCTCAGTGGGCCAGTCAGGTGCAGTCCTGGAGCCGCACCTCACTGACAGTGAATGATCGCAATTTCACTCCTGTCCGGAGGAGCAGCTTCCGTCATATGCTGGAGAGAGCATTAGGCGTTATGCTCCCTCCAGCCTGCAGGGGGAGATAGACCAACGGCAGACTTTCCTTCCTCTCTCCCCTTATCACTTGTTATCACATGACTGGAGAGGAACGAGAAGCTGCCTTTAAAACTGTGAGTACATGTGGGAGGGGGAGGACACTCTGATGTGAAGGGGACTGCTGATGGGGACACACTAATGTGAAGGGAGCTGCTGGTGGGGACTCTCTGATGGGGACTTTGATGTGAAGTGGGCTGCTGGTGGGGACTCTCTGTGAAGGAAGCTGCTGATTGGGACACTCTGATGTAAGGGGGACGCTGTTGGCGACACTGATGTAAGGGGGACGCTGTTGGGGAAACTATGATGTAAGAGGGACGCTGTTGGGGACACCCTGATGTAAGGGGGACGCTGTTGGGGACACTATGATGTAAGAGGGACGCTGTTGGGGACACTCTGATGTAAGAGGGACGCTGTTGGGGACACCCTGATGTAAGGGGGACGCTGTTGGGGACACTCTGATGTAAGAGGGACGCTGTTGGGGACACTCTGATGTAAGAGGGATGCTGTTGGGGACACCCTGATGTAAGGGGGACGCTGTTGGGGACACTATGATGTAAGGGGGACGCTGTTGGGGACACTCTGATGTAAGGGGGACGCTGTTGGGGACACTCTGATGTAAGAGGGACGCTGTTGGGGACACTCTGATGTAAGGGGGACGCTGTTGGGGACACTCTGATGTAAGGGGGACGCTGTTGGGGACACTCTGATGTAAGAGGGACGCTGTTGGGGACACTCTGATGTAAGGGGGATGCTGTTGGGGACACTCTGATGTAAGGGGGACGCTGTTGGGGACACTCTGATGTAAGAGGGACGCTGTTGGGGACAGGCCGGTCATAAGGAAGTCCAGGGCCAAATTTTTGTCCCAGTCCAGCCCTGCCAGTCAGCCAGGTCCAGGTAAGCAGAGACAGTGGTCTCTGTCTCCTTTACTCTATGGGGATATATTTATATTACTTCCCTTCCTAAAATTCTATGGGGGAATTTGGAAGCCTGCAAATCACTCTTCCTGTGTGTTGTAAACAGGAAGAATGTTTGATCATCCTCTTAAAAGTGGCTCTGTGGGGGGATTCACTGGCTGTGGTAGCAAAGCACTGGGGTTAAAGAGTTAACTCCTCTATTTTGGCAGCATGCTATGTTTATCTATGATTTAGATACAATGCTAAATGGAGGAAAATTGTTATTTTTTGGTGTATTTCAGAAAGCTAAAGAAAAGACCAAACATTCCTCCCCTCCTGTCCGTCATGTAAAAATGTATCTAGAGAGTCCTGGACCAAGGTATTATGCAGGTCCTGCATTGCAGATATAGTTAAGGAGGAAACCACTCCCGCTACACCTGCGACTCAACAAGGAGAATTACTAAACTCCTTCCGGAAGGAACTGGCGGACACCTTTTGAGTCGTTCCGGTCCTATCTGGATAAACGCCCAGCTGCAAGTGGCAGCACGGTACCCCGTTCTCATTCATCTGTTTCTGCATCCAGAGGGGGCAGTGACTCAGAGGATGAGGAGCGTAGTGTTTCCCCAAACTCCGAGGAAGAAGCGGATGAAGAGAAAGAGATTTCTTCTTCTTCTTCTCGGTATAAATTATCCCTAGAGAAGGTGGATGATCTTCTAAAAACTATCCACACTACCCTAAACAGAGGATAAAGCCCGGTTGTCATTACATGATAAGATTTTCCAAGGCATGGGTGAGGTGAAACACAGGGTATTCCCAGTGCATAAGTTTCTATCGGAAACTATAAAAAGGGAATGGAAGGACCCAGAGAGGGCCCCTTTCTTTTCAAAATCCCTCAAACTGAGATTTCCTTTTTGAAGAAGATAGCTCTCAAGTCTGGAACAAAAAAACCAAAGCTTGACGCAGCTTTTTCTTAAGTATCAAGAAACACTGACCTTGCTTTTGAGGATATGGGTATCCTAAAAGATACCATGGATAAGAGGGCAGACTTCCTATTAAGGAAAGCATGGGATTCAACCCTAGCAAATTCGAAACCAGCCATGGCCTCAACTGTGGTAGCCAGGAACCTGGAGCACTGGTTGGAACAGTTGAAGGCCCATATCAAGGCAGGAACTCCCCGTAAGGATCTGTTGGATACACTGCCTGTACTACTAAAAGATGTGGGGTACATAGCAGATGCTTCAGCTGAATCAGAATGTCAGCCAGATCCTCAGCTTTAATAAACTCAACTCGTAGAGCTTTATGGGTTAAGACATGGACCTGGAATACAGCCTCAAAGACCAAGCTATGCGGTCTACCTTTTGTGGGAGATTTGGTTTTTGGCCCGGGTCTTGAAGCCATACTTGATAGAACGGCTGACAAGAAAAAGGCCTTCCCTATAAAGAAAAAAGTGATCCCTCAAGGCAATAAAAATTTTCGTGCTTTTCGGAAAACCCCGGACACGAAAGAGACAGGTTACAAAAAACCATGGAGGTCTCAGAGAGGGAGGGGCAAGTCAGGAGTACTATTCCGCCCCCCTACCCCAAATACAAAAAGCCAGTGACTGTCCTCCGACTGTGGGAGCAAGGTTACAAACCTTCTTTTCACAGTGGAAGACGATAACAGACAGTCCGTTTATCCTCACAACAATAATAAAGGGTTACAGACTGGAATTCTCTCAACCCCCACCTGTCCGTTTTTACGTAACCCAGGCTCCCCGAGACCCAGAGAAATCTGTAGCAATGACATCAATCCTACAGGAATTGATTCAACAGAGGGTAATCATAAATGTTCCTCCCAAAAAAGTAGAACAGTGGTGCTATTCGCACATATTTCTTGTAAAGAAGCCTTCAGGAAACTCAGATTAATTCTGAACCTGAAGATCCTAAACAGAGCTATCAGGTACAAGAAATTCAAAATGGACACAATCTTATCAGTAAAGGGTCTCCTGACCCCAAACTGTTTTATGGCATCCATAGATCTGAGAGATGCATATCTCCATGTGCCTATAGCACCAGCATCCCAAAAACACCTAAGGTTTGCGGTCAAGATGGGAGACTCAATCCTACATCCTCAGTTCAGAGCTCTTCCTTTCGGGCTGTTATCCTCTCCGAGGATATTCACAAAGATCGTAGCAGAGGCCTTAGCCCCCCTCAGAGTAGAGGGAATATCGATTGTTCCATATTTAGATGATATTCTAATTTTTGGCAAAACAAGGGATCAATTAGAGAAGGATCTGGAAAGGACAAAGAGACACTTGGAGGGTCTCGGCTGGATAATAAACAAGGAAAAATCAAACATGATTCCATCTCAGATAATAAAATTCCTGGGATATACCATCGATTCCATAGAGGAGAGAATCTTTCTCCCTGAGGAAAAGATAGAGAAGGTTCAGAAGGCCGTAAAAAAGACCCAGACAAACCTGCCAATTCCCATCAGGGCAGCTATGTCTGTCTTGGGGCTCCTCACTGCATCAATACCAGCAGTACAATGGGCACGTTTCCACGCAAGGGATCTCCAGCAGGCAATCCTGAGAAATTGGTCCTATGGAGAGTCCCTGGAAAAATTGATCAAAATGCCCCCTCAAGTTCAGAGGAAGCTCTGGTGGTGGAGGAGCTGCTCAAACCTGGACAGGGGCCTGCTCTGGTGTTTTCCCTTGGAGAGGAGGTTAACAACGGATGCAAGTTCTTGGGGTTGGGGCGCCCACCTGGAAGGACAGATGGCTCAGGGGAATTGGACAAACAGGGAAGCCAGGAGATCCTCCAATTGGAGGGAACTAAGGCCTTATCTCCTAGGACTATGGGCCTTTGAGAAACTAGTCCAGGTTCACCATGTCCAAGTTTTATTAGACAACGCCACAGCAGTGGCATATATAACAAGACAAGGAGGCATGAGAAGCAAGGTGTTACGATCCTCGGCCCTTCAGATTCTATTCTGGGCAGAAAACAACCTGAGGTCCTTAACAGCAGTGCACCTAAAGGGAGATCTGAATCTAGTAGCAGACTTTCTGAGCAGAAAAAGGATACTAGAAGCAAAGTGGAGTCTGAACACAGAAGTATTCCAAAGGTTAAAATGGGGAGCTCCTCAAATAGATCTGTTCGCATGCCAGAAAAATACAAGGGTGAAGGCCTATTTTTCACTAAACAGGCAAGATCAAGCAAGAGGATTGGATGCGCTGGCACAACCATGGAACTTCCACTTCTGCTACGCCTTTCCCCCCTTTCAAATGATCCCTTTGGTATTAAAGAAGCTACAAAAAGAGGCCACGAGTATGATTCTAGTGGCTCCTTTTTGGCCCAAAAGGGCTTGGTTTGCAACGGTACAGAGGATGGCGGTGGAACCTCACTGGGTTCTTCCACTTCGGAAAGATCTCCTAACCCACGGACCCCTTCAGCATCCAAATATTGAGCACCTCAGACTGACAGGGTGGCTACTGAGGAGCAGATCCTAAAAAGAAAAGGCTTCTCAGATAAACTGGTCTCAACCCCTTTAAGTAGCCGAAAAAAGGTTACCAGAGCAATTTATTTTAAGACGTGGAAGCGGTTTAATTCTTGGTGCACGACTAAAAAGTTCTCACCACAGGAAATGCTTTCAGTCTTATACCCTGTACACACGGTCGGAAAATGTGTGATAGGACCTTGTTGTCGGAAATTCCGACTGTGTGTGGGCCCCATCACACATTTTCCATCGGAATTTCCGACACGCAAAGTTTGAGAGCTTGCTATAAAATTTTTGTCTGAAATTCCGATCGTGTGTAGACAAATCCGATGCACAAAGTGCCACGCATGCTCAGAATAAATTAAGAGACGAAAGCTATTGGCTACTGCCCCGTTTATAGTCCCGACGTACGTGTTTTACGTCACCGCGTTCAGAACGATCGGATTTTCCGACAACTTTGTGTGACCGTGTGTATGCAAGACAAGTTTGAGCCAACATCCGTCGGAAAAAAAACATGGATTTTGTTGTTGGAATGTCCGATCAATGTCCAACCGTGTGTACAGGGCATAAGAGTTCCTCCATGAGGGAATGGAGATAAGGTTGGCAGCTAGTACCCTGAAAGTCCAAGTGGGCGCTTTATCGGTTTTCCTTGAGAGACAGCTATCTCAGGAGCCACTTATTATTAGATTTTTTTTTAAGGCATTGGCCAGAGCTAGGCCAATACCTTTTAAATTTTTTCCAAAATGGGACTTATCATTGGTTCTACAAGGTTTGATCAAAAGGCCCTTTGAACCTCCAGAGGAAGCGACAATCAAATTATGGTCGCTCAAACTAGTTCTTTTAGTAGCAGTTACATCAGCTAGAAGGGTAAGCGAGTTGCAAGCTCTATCTATAATTATATATTTCCAGACCGGGTAGTGCTAAAAACTGACCCGGGTTTTCTGCCAAAAGTTTCAACAGCATTTCATAGGGCACAAGAAATAATTCTTCCTACCTTTTGCCCTACACCATCCAGCTCTAAGGAGAAGTCTTTCCATACCCTGGACGTTAGAAGGTGTTTACTACACTATCTAGAAATAACGAGAGAATTCAGAAAATCAAATTCTCTCTTTATTCTATTCTTTGGACCATGTAAAGGGTATAGTGCATCCAAAAACACTATAGGTAGGTGGTTGCGAATGGCCATCAGTGAAGCCTATAGAGCTTCAGGGGCAGATCCTCCCACAGGGATAGTGGCCCACTGAACATGGGCAGTAGCAACGTCCTGGGCGGAAAGAGCAGGGGCTTCTCCGGATCTTTAAAGAGGCCACGTGGACAAGTTTGTCCACCTTCACCCGCCACTACAGGTTGGACTTGCTGTCAGCATCAGAACAATCGTTCGGCGGGAAAGTTCTGCAGGCGGTGGTCCCATCCTAGAGTAAGTACTCTCTTATCATCTCCAGGTGCTGTCCTGAAAGACGAAGGGAGAAAACCTTAGTTAGACTTACCGGTAACGGTATTTCTACGAGTCTTTCAGGACAGCGCCGATGACCCGCCCTAATGGTATTACAAAATGTGGTGTTATTGCTATGTTCTGCCTATCTAATTTCAGCATGGCTGGAGGTACTCTATGAACAACTGAGGCCATGGTGGAAGCGTCTGGTCTTTAAAGAAAACTGACTGCAGTGTTTCCTGGGAAAGTGGGTGGAGCTGCGCTCTCTCCAGGTGCTGTCCTGAAAGACTCGTAGAAATACCGTTACCGGTAAGTCTAACTAAGGTTTTCACAGCCGCTTCTGCAACATGCGGTGAAAATGATATAAAATGGATGTAAATTTCATTCGATATCCTCTCTCATAGAGGTAAAGAATTTCCATTTACACAGAATAACTAACTGAGCCATTAATGTCCTCTTTATCCGCCTCTAATAATGTCAGAAGTAATCTGTCTTCATAGAGAAATGTTCTCCTCTTCCCGCACATTAATGTACATAAAGACAGCGGCACATATATATATATATATATACATATTGTCCCCTGCAGGGAGACGCCGCCTCCCAATCGGTCTCATGAGTGTTTTACAATTGAAATGCTAAGTGGCTGTAAGAGGTTCCTACATCAACGCCAACGCTCCCAACTCCGCTCAGTAGGCAGCTTCATTCCTCGTACCTTCCCAGAGACCCGGCTTCATTCCTCGTACCTTCCCAGAGACCCGGCTTCATTCCTCGTACCTTCCCAGAGACCCGGCTTCATTCCTCGTACCTTCCCAGAGACCCGGCTTCATTCCTCGTACCTTCCCAGAGACCCGGCTTCATTCCTCGTACCTTCCCAGAGAGCCAGCTTCATTCCTCGTACCTTCCCAGAGATCGGCTTCATTCCTCGTACCTTCCCAGAGAGCCAGCTTCATTCCTCATACCTTCCCAGAAACCCGGCTTCATTCCTCGTACCTTCCCAGAGACCCGGCTTCATTCCTCGTACCTTCCCAGAGACCCGGCTTCATTCCTCGTACCTTCCCAGAGACCCGGCTTCATTCCTCGTACCTTCCCAGAGACCCGGCTTCATTCCTCGTACCTTCCCAGAGACCCGGCTTCATTCCTCGTACCTTCCCAGAGACTCGGCTTCATTCCTCGTACCTTCCCAGAGAGCCAGCTTCATTCCTCGTACCTTCCCAGAGACCGGCTTCATTCCTCGTACCTTCCCAGAGAGCCAGCTTCATTCCTCATACCTTCCCAGAGACCCGGCTTCATTCCTCGTACCTTCCCAGAGACTCGGCTTCATTCCTCGTACCTTCCCAGAGACCCGGCTTCATTCCTCGTACCTTCCCAGAGACCCGGCTTCATTCCTCGTACCTTCCCAGAGACCCGGCTTCATTCCTCGTACCTTCCCAGAGACCAGGCTTCATTCCTCGTACCTTCCCAGAGAGCCAGCTTCATTCCTCGTACCTTCCCAGAGACCGGCTTCATTCCTTGTACCTTCCCAGAGAGCCAGCTTCATTCCTCATACCTTCCCAGAGACCCGGCTTCATTCCTCGTACCTTCCCAGAGACCCGGCTTCATTCCTCGTACCTTCCCAGAGACCCGGCTTCATTCCTCGTACCTTCCCAGAGACTCGGCTTCATTCCTCGTACCTTCCCAGAGAGCCAGCTTCATTCCTCGTACCTTCCCAGAGACCGGCTTCATTCCTCGTACCTTCCCAGAGAGCCAGCTTCATTCCTCGTACCTTCCCAGAGACTCAGCTTCATTCCTCCTACCTTCCCAGAGACCCGGCTTCATTCCTCGTACCTTCCCAGAGACCCGGCTTCATTCCTCGTACCTTCCCAGAGACCCGGCTTCATTCCTCGTACCTTCCCAGAGACCCGGCTTCATTCCTCCTACCTTCCCAGAGACCCGGCTTCATTCCTCGTACCTTCCCAGAGACCCGGCTTCATTCCTCGTACCTTCCCAGAGACCCGGCTTCATTCCTCCTACCTTCCCAGAGAGTCAGGCAAACCGCTGGGAAAATATCCTCGGGGTCCCGGTCTTGCAGCACCGGGGCTCTGGAGTAAAGTACCAGCAGGGAAATGATTGGCATCAGGTTTCTATGGTCTTCCTGCATCTGAATATTCCTCGGGGATCAGAAACTGGCAGAAATGACTCCTTACATTATATATATATATATATATATATATATATATATATATATATATATATATATATATATATATATATATATATATATATATATATACACGTAAGGATTTAGGGGGGGGGGGTGAAGGGGCAATCTGATGGGGACCCTGATGTAAGGAAAGCTCTGATGGGGAGCCTGATGTAAGAGGGGATTCTAATGGGGAACCTGATGAAAGGGGGGGGGGGGGGGCTGATGTAAGGGTGACTTTAATGGGTACCCTCATGAAAGGGGGGTTCTTATGGGGAGCCTGATGTAAGGAGGGCTCTGGTGGAGACTCTAATGTAGGGGGGGACCCTGATGTAATGAGCACTCTGATGGGAAACCTGATGTAAAGGGGAGCTCTGATGAGGCCCTTGATGTAAGGAGAGACTCTGATGAAGATCCTGATGTAAGAAGGAATCTGATAGGGTGCCTGATGTAAGGGGGGCTCTGATAGGGACTCTAATGCAAGGGGGGGACCCTGATGTAAGGACTGACTCTGATGGGGAGACCTGATGAAGGGGGCACTCTGATGGGGACCCTGATGTAAGAAGGACTCTGATGGGAACCCTGATGTAAGGGAGTACTCTGATGGGGACCCTGATGTAAGAAGGACTCTGATGGGGACCCTGATGTAAGGGAGGACTCTGATGGGGACCCTGATGTAAGGGAGGACTCTGATGGGGACCCTGATGCAAGAGGGACTCTGATGGGGACCCTGATGTAAGGGAGTACTTTGATGGGGACCCTGATGTAAGGGAGGACTCTAATGGGGACCCTGATGTAAGGGAGTACTTTGATGGGGACCCTGATGTAAGGGAGGACTCTGATGGGGACCCTGATGTAAGGGAGTACTTTGATGGGGACCCTGATGTAAGAAGGACTCTGATGGGGACCCTGATGTAGAAAGGACTCTGATGGGGACCCTGATGTAGAAAGGACTCTGATGGGGACCCTGATGTAAGAAGGACTCTGATAGGGACCCTGATGTAGGAAGGACTCTGATAGGGACACTGATGTAATGGAGGACTCTGATGGGGACCCTGATGTAAGGAGGACTCTGATGGGGAACCTGATGTAAGGAGGACTCTGATGGGGACCCTGATGTAAGGAGGACTCTGATGGGGAACCTGATGTAAAGAGAACTCTTATGGAGACCCTGATGTAAGGAGGACTCTGATGGGGACCCTGATGTAATGGAGGACTCTGATGGGGACCCTGATGTAAGGAGGACTCTGATGGGTACTGTATTTAGGTTTTGTGCTGCCCTAGGCCTGACTAAACTCGTGCACCCCCTAATTTAAATATGACCCACCCCTTCCTGTCAAGGCCACGCCCCTTGCTGTTTAAGAACCCTCCCTTACTCTATCCAAAATGAAAAAAAAAAGTGTTGGCCATAGTTCTACTTTAAGCACAAATTCCTGATAGGAGGACTCTGGTGGCTACCATGATGTTAGGTGGCTCTGATGGTGATCCTGATGTAGGGGAGGACTTTGAAGGTGATCCTAATGTAAGGAGGACTCTGATGATTACCCTGATGTAAGAGGCGGGGGGCGGGGGGGCTCTGAAAGTGATCCTGATGTAAGGTTTCTTTGATGGGTAACCTGATGTAAGGGAGGACTCTTATGGAGACCCTGATGTAAGGGGGGACTCTGGGGACCCTGATGTAGCAAGGACTTTGATGGTTATCCTGATGTAAGAAGGGCTCTGAAGGGGATCCTGATGTAAGCTGGCTCTGATGGGGGCCTTGATGTAAGGGGAACTCTTTTGGAGACCTTGATGTAAAGGAGGACTCTGATCGGTACCCTGATGTTAGGTGGCTCTGATGGTGATCCTGATGTAAGGGGGGCTCTGATGGAGAGTCTGATATAAGGGGGGGGTGACTTTGATGGGTACCCAAGATGTTAGGGTAATGCATGTGCAGCTCAAGAGGAGGTAGAGGTGAGGCGCTGCAATATGGATCCTCTACCAACCGAAATAAAGTCCGTAGTTGAGCCAAAGTCATGTCGAACAGTGGTTCTCAACCTCAGTCCTCAACCTCAGTCCTCAACCTCAGTCCTCAAGTACCCCCAACGGGCCATGTTTTCAGGTTTTCCTTGACTTTGCACAGCTGCTTTAAAGCAATATCAATGCCATGGTATTGATGAGAGCTATTTTATCTAAGGGAAGTTCCCAAAATATGGCCCTTTAGGGGTACTTCAGGACTGAGGTTGAGAACCAGTGATCTAGAAGAACAAGATGGAGCTGATGATCACAGGAAATAATCATATAATGCCGCGTACACACGGTCGGAATTTCCGACAACAAATGTTCCATGTGAGCTTGTTGTCGGAAATTCCGACCGCGTGTAGGCTCCATCGGACATTTGTTGTCGGCATTTCCGACAACAAAAATTTGCGAGCTGGTTCTCAAATTTTTCCGACAACAAAATCCGTTGTCGGAAATTCCGATCATGCGTACACAATTCCGACGCACAAATCTCCACGCATGCTCGGGATCAAGCAGAAGAGCCGCACTGGCTATTTAACTTCATTTTTCTCGTCGTACGTGTTGTACGTCACGCCGTTCTTGACGTTCGGAATTTCCAACAACATTTGTGTGACCGTGTGTATGCAAGACAAGTTTGAGCCAACATTCGTCGGAAATAAATCCATGGATTTTGTTGTCGGAATGTCCGATCGTGTGTACGCGGCATATGACACATTACAGCGATTATTTGTGATGACTGTGTGAACTTTGACTATCCTTTTTTTTTTTTGCATACCTCCCAACATTTAGAGATGGGAATGAGGGACACCTACCAGCAATGGCGACCCTAGGGGGGGGCCAGAGGGGGCCCTGACCCCCCAGCATTATGCTGTGCCCCACCATGTGCCTCCCCCAATAAAAAAAAAACATTTTTTTATTTTTTTACAAAAAATCAATGTCTAAGAGGGAGAGGGTCCCCAGTCAGCTCCTGCGGGTGATTCCTCCCCCTCCCTCTGCTCGCTGACACAGCATAATGTGAGCGCTCACACAACCACGGTCGCCCGATCTGCTCCTTCCCCTGCATCCTCATTGGCAGGGAGAAGAGCGAGTTGCAGGAAGGACTCCACCAGGACTCTCAAATTCCAAGAGATTCCAGACCAGCGCTGTCAATAGCAGGGGCAGCACAGCAAGAGGAGGCTGGGGAACCCCACAGTGGCAGAACACCAGGGCCCGGAGGAAAGACAACCTTTGCAACCCTGATAGTTCTCCCACTGCTTTGGATCCTTATATTTTCTTGGTATGCTGGTGACATATATCTCGTTTTCTGCCACCCTGGGGGGGACCCCAATACAGTAGGAAGGGAGCTCACTGCAGACCATGTGAAAGGGCCGTTGTAGGGTCGTAGTAAAGGGCCCCAGTATATATTTATATATCTATATCTATATATATCTATATCTATATCTATATATATATATCTATCTATATCTATATATATATATATATAGATATATAGATTTATCTTTATCTATCTATATATATATATATGCATTTTATAGTTGCCCCCCTACTTTTGTCCCTGTCCCCCCATGTGCCCCCCCTAAATATGAAAGCTGGAGACGCCACTGCCTACCAGCAAACGTATGTAGGCATGGGACACGCCCCCTTAAAGGAGAATTAACCCCCAAAAAAAGGTTAATTAAATCCATAAGAGCTTTTTTTTTTACCACTACCATTCCTTTTTATCGACTTTTAAAATTGTACAAATGCAGCAATTTAGAAATTGGATGAAAGGTTTAGCACTGGGAAACACTTTTTGAAAGATAAAAAGTGCATTTTATATAAAACTATATAGATCAGACCAAAATGAGGGACAAATGAGGGGGACAGAGGGACATTTCTCCAAATCAGGGACAGTCCCTCGAAATCCGGGACAGTTGGGAGCTATGTTTTCTGGGAAATGTGTAGGTATGTATGGACTCTTAGCCCTGAGAACATACGATGAAAACAGATTTCCTCCATCCTTCCCCCACATTCATCAAGCACCTCGTGTCTCTGCTGCATTATAGCGGCTCCCATCTTGCTGGTAGAGTCATATATCTTCCCATATTAAACAGCGATCAGCCCTGCCAAACCTGGGCCCCGCGCACACAAAGCACTAATTAGCCGGTGATGATGACTTGTAATGGACCGGCTGGGGCTACAGGAGGGGCCGGATCTACATTCATCATATGCAGGTGAGAAGACTGATTGATAGGTGTGCTGCACTGTCTGTTTATTGAAGGACTCGGATCGTTTATCATGCTTGGCGTATGGAGATCTTCATCTGTCATCACTGCCGCCCTAACAATCAGATACATTCATATATGCCGAATGTGTGCTCGAATGAATCTGCTTCCTGATTGGTCAATAACCACAAATAATGCATTCTGCTGGAGCGTTGCTTGTCCCAGGTGATGGAAATTCTAGGCAAGCCATAAGGGCCCAATCTAGGGCTGCCACCTTTTCTTCAGGTCAAACCCGAACACTTTTAGTTTATTGTGTAAACTATACGTATATTTTGCAATTAAATAACATTTCTAATCAAATGGAGTTAATCACAAGAGTCCCCCTTTACATCAGAGTCCCCCTTTTACATCTGAACTCGCAGAGTTCCCTTTCACTGTAAGGGGAGGGCGGGATTGGACTCTGCAGACTGATGTAAGGGAGAACTCTGGGGACTCTGACATAAGGGATGCTCTGGGAACCCCGATTTAAGGGGGGAGCAGTGCGAACTCTGATGTACGGAGAGGACTCTGATGTAAGGGGGACAGGGCTGGTGCAAGGATTTTTGACACCTTAGGCGACACCTTATTTTGCCGCCCCCCTGGCTCCACCCATGACTCCACCCCCTTTGCCCTGCCCATGTACACCCCACCTTTGTAATGAAGCGCCCATCAAATGCAGCCTCACCAGGACCCATCAATGCAGCCTCACCAGTGCCCATCAATGAATGTTTGCTTGCTTCCATTCATTCGGGAGTCAGGACACAGACACAGTCCTCCCCTGCCGCTGTGCCTCTGACACTATGTACGAACGGAGCGGTGGCTGCTTGCTGATGCTGAGACTTAGTTGCTGCAGAGAGAAGAGAGTAGGAACACCAGTGGCTGGGCGCCCTAGGCAGCAGTGCGCCCTAGGCGGCTGTCTAGTTTGCCTAGTGGTAGCACCAGCTCTGAAGGGGGAACACTGTGGCCTCTTGTGTAAAGGGGATCTCTGATGTAAGGGGTGCTCTGAGGACTCTGATTTACCTTAGTGCACTCACTCAGAGGCAGGAGAGAGAAGGGGAGACTTCAATCACAGACAGGGATGGATGGTGAGCTCACTCACCTCTTGGCAGTCAGCACCTCTCATCCATATGTATCTGAGGCTGCTGGACTTCAAATTTCTGTCCCCCACTTTCCTTTTCTGAGGCACAACGCTGGGGATTGAAGTGTGGGCAGACACAGAGGGGTAGGGGTGGGAGGAAGAGGAGCAGATCAAGCCCTCTCTCCTCTCCCGTCTGGATGGGGGGGAGGGGTAATTGTTAATGCTGGCTTTGGGCAGTGTAACAGACACTCTCAGCTTAGACAACTGCAGCCAGCAATCCTGCTGGGAAGCCAGAGTCCGGTCTGAATAATGTGTCCGGGTTGCAGGTGGTCTGAAACCCGGGCGCATGATTCCAAACCCAAACTGTCCAGGTGAATCCCTTACAGGTGGCAACCCTAACCCAATCCAATGTGTTGGTTTTATTGCCTGCGTTCTGATATGCTATTACCGGGATCTCCAAACAACTACGGCCCTCAGGTTGTTGCGGAACTACATGTCCCATGAGGCACTGTAAAACTGACATTCACAGACGTGACTGGGCATGATGGGAATTGTAGTTCCTGAACAAATGGAGGGCCTGTTGTTTGGAGACCCCATGTGTTGCAGTTTTCCATCATAAAGACGAATTTTGAAAAATGTGACATCTGCATTGGGAGGCCAGTAAAAGTCGAAAGGCAACGCACCTATTGCACGATATTTGCGTTCTGGTCTGTGGGCAACAGGTATTCACCAGCCTTGGTTTAATGACTGTTTAACTCTATCCACTCCACTCAAGAACGCATTAAAAACGCGCATCAACAACTACAAAGTCTATTCATAAAACATTTGTTGCACGAATGTCAGAAACATTTGCAGAAGCTGAACGAAAGTTTCGTTGTAAATTTGGTAAGAGATCATTAGCGCCATCTAGCGGCCAAAATGTGATATAGTTTTCTCACTGAGATACAGTATTTCATAAAACTATACTGCATTTTGGCCACTAGATGGAGCTAATGATACAGGCATTAATCTCTCTAGAAAAATGATGGTGAAATTTTCATTCAGCTTGCACAAAGGATTCTGACATTCATGCAACAAATGTTTTATAAATAGGCTGGGAACTTCTCCTCCAGGACAAGAACAGGGCTGCCCCAGACTCCAGGATGGCACTCCCCAGCCATCTACCGGGGCCCAAGGATTGGCTGGGACAGCATAAATATTCAGGCTGCTAATTTGAAATCCTCTAGAAGACAGGGGGGAGCAATCAAACCTGCAGCCTGTGAAACCCAGAACAGCCCAAAGCAATCACAAACTGCTCCGCTAATTACAGGGGAGCCAAAGAAAGAAAAAAAAAAAAGAAGTGAGAAGAGGGGCAGAAGAAAATAGAGAAAGGAGAAAAGAAAGTGAGAGAGAAAAGAGAGAGAAAGAGGAGAAGAGATGGGGAGAAAGCGAGAGAGAGAGAGAGAAGATTGAGAAATGAGGGAGTGAAGGAGGAGGAGAGAAAGAGGAAGGAGGGGAGAAAATACAAAGAGTGATGGGGAGAAAATCGAGAAAGGGAAAAGAGGTGAGAACTAAAAAAGAGAGAGAAAAGAGAGCAAGAAGAGGAGGAAAAGAGGGAGAGAAAGAGAAAAGAGGGAGAGGAGAAGGTGGGCAAGAGGGGAGGAGGAAAAAAGAGAGAGAGAAGGAGTAGGAAAATAGACGAGGAGAAAAGCAAGAGGGAAAGCGAGAGAGAGAAAAATGAGAAAGGAGTGAGAGGGAGAGGAGGAGGAGGAGGAGGAGAGAAAGGGAGAATAGAAAGATGGAGAGAGAGAGAGAAAGTTAAAAAAAGAGAAAGTGAGGATGGAGGGGAGAAAAGAGAGAGAGAGAAAAGAGGGGAGAACTGAAAAAAGGGAGAGAAAACAGAGCAAGAAGAGGGGAAGAAGAAAAGAGATGGGGAGAAGAGAAAAGAGAGAGAAGGAGAAGAGATTGGAAGAAAAGCAAAAAAGGGAGAGCGAGACAGAGAAGAATGAGAAATGAGAGCGAGAAATAGGAGTTAGTAAAGAAAGCGAAGGAGAGAGAGAGAGAGAGAGCAGGAGAAAAGAGAGGGAGTGGTGGAGGAGGAGAAAAAGGAAAAAAGAAGAAAAGAGTTAGGGATAGAGGAAAACATGGGACGAAGAAAGGGAGAGGAGAGGGAGGGCAAGTGAGAAAGAGGAGAGGATGAAAAAAGCAAGAGGAGGAGAAAAGCAAGAAAGAAAGAGAAGAGAGAGAGAGAGAAGAATGAGCGAGATGAGGAGGAAGAGGAGAAAGGGAGACAGATTAAAAAAAAAAAGAGAGAGCAGAGAAATTAGAGAGGAATAGGAGATAGAAGAGAGACACATAGGGAGAAAATGAGAGGGAAAAAAAGGGAGAAATAGAAAAGGGAGAGAGGAGGTGGAGGAAGAGGAGAGGGGGAGAATAGAAAGATATAGGAAGAGAGAGAAGGAGAAAAAGGAAAGAGACAGGGAGAGCAAGAGGAGAGAAAAAAAGAAAGAGAGAGAGGGGGAGAAGGAGAAAAAGAGGAGGCAAAAGAGAGAGGGAAAGGAGGAGAAATGATAGCGAGAGAGGACAAAAGAGAAAGAAAGAAGTAAGAGAGAAGGAGTGGGGGGGGGGGGGGGAGAAGACTAAAAGGCAGAAGAGAAAAAAAGTGAGAGAGGAGAAGGAGAAAAGAGAGAGAAGGAGATGGAGAAAGAAAAAGAAAAGAGAGAAAGAAAGAAGGGAAGAGAGGGCGAATGAGAAAAGAGAGAAGGGAATGAGAAGAGAGGCAGATAGAGAGCAGATAGTGGGGGAGGGGTGGTATATAGTAATAGTAATATGGTATATCTTGTATAGAGGAATAACATCAGCATCAGTCAGCACTGCCTGGCTCCATTTACATAATTCATTCTATTATTATTTTTATTATTATAGGATTTATATAGCGCCAACAGTTTATGCAGCGCTTTACAATGTAGAGGGAGGACAGTACAATTACAACACGATATTTGATTAGTTACCATCTAAGGTGACATTCTGATTTATTCATCCATGGATTCCATATCGGGGAGGGATCGGAAGGGTTAAACTTTATTTTCTGCCATATCCCGGCACCCTATTAGATGGCGATCGGTGAGAGGCGCTGGGTTAGCGGGATTGTTGTACTTTGTATGTGATCAGATATGTGACCTTTAGATAAAGCACGCTGACCTTTATGTAACTGTTTGCTGTATTTTCTCAGAATCCCGGCACATTGATAACTGAGCCAATCTAGTATTTCCTATTCTTGTTCTTCCCGAGAACTGCTATGACCATTATATAATAGGGTAAGGAGCAAAGTGCAATAGCAGAAACTTATAACTCAGCTTTCAGAGACAATGATTTGTGTATCATTGCTCTTCCACTGCCTTGAAGTATATCAAAATCCAAGAACAAAAAATGTATATATTGCAGCTTACTGGCCCTTAAATGTGATGGCTGCATTCGTTTTACAATTTTCAGGCTCGATTTCCCTTTATTTTCATCTGGTGATCCTGCCATTACCACACTTCCTGCCCTAGGATGACAACCCTCACATTTTTTGCATTCCAAAAAAATGCAACATTTTCTGCTTTTGTTGACTGCTAGGAATGGGCTGTCTGTTCGGGTCGAACATGAGTTTGACTTGAACATTGGCTGTTCGCCCGAATAGCGAACAATTTGGGGTGTTCGCAGCAAATTCCAAAGCCGCGGAACACCTTTTAAAAGTCTATGGGTGAAATTAAAAGTGCTAATTTTAAAGGCTTATATGCAAGTTATTGTCATAAAAAGTGTTTGGGGACCTGGGTCCTGCCCCAGGGGACATGTATCAATACAAAAAAAAGTTTTAAAAACGGCCGTTTTTTCGGGAGCAGTGATTTTAATAATGCTTAAAGTGAAACAATAAAAGTGAAATATTCGTTTAAATTTCATACCTGGGGGGTGTCTATAGTATGCCTGTAAAGTGGCGCATGTTTACAACAGTTTGAGAGCAAGATGACATTTCTAAAGGAAAAAAAAGTCATTTAAAAGTACTAGCGGTAGCGTCGGCTGCTATAATGAATTATTGGGTCTCTGCAATACTCATAAAAGTCATTGAAAAAAAACAGCCTGGGATTCCCCCACAGTGCATTACCAGGCCCTTTGGGTCTGGTATGAATATTAAAGGGAATCCCGAACCAAAATTTAAAAATAAAAAAATGGCGTGGGGTCCCCCTAAAAATCCACACCAGACCCTTATCTGAGCACGCAACCTGGCAGGCCTCAGGAAAAGAGGTGGGGATGAGAGAGCGCCCCGCCCCCTCCTGAACCGTACCAGGCCACATGCCCTCAACATGGGGAGGATGTCCCCATGTTGATGGGGACAAGGGCCTCATCCCCACAACCCTTCCCCAGTGGTTGTGGGGGTCTGCTCTCGGACTGTTGTAAACAAGGGAAAAATGCACCACTTTACAGGCATATTATTACTATAGACACCCCCCATTTACGAAATTTAAAGGAATATTTCACTTTTATTGTTTCACTTTAAGCATTATTAAAATCACTGCTCCTGAAAAAATGGCTGTTTTTAAAACTTTTTTTTGCATTGATCCATGTCCCCTGGGGCAGGACCTGGGTCCCGAAACCCTTTTTATAACAATAACATCCATATTAACCCTGAAAATTAGCACTTTTGATTATTCATGTTCGTGTCCCATAGACTTTATGGTGTTCACGTGTTCAAACAAATTTTTTGCATGTTCGCATGTTCTGCTGCAAACCGAACCGGGGTGGGTGTTCAGCTCATCCCTATTGACTGCACTGGAGTGCACTGCAATGATGTGAACTAGGGCCAGTGGAATCCATGTTAAACGTTGTTCTGGCTCTAAGGTGCGCAGGCAATCCTTCTCAATGTATGGCCACCACCCGCCTCCCTTCCTCGAGAGCACAATCTTGTAGCACAGAGCATGTAGAGAAACAAAGGCTCCAATAGTGCGCTATCTTTTAAAAACTGGTTTATTGCGTAAAATCTCTAGTTGGATGTACAAACATCATGACACAAAACACTTGCCGGCAATAAAACTCGAAACGCCCATACCTCCGGGGTCACATGGGGCTTGATGACGTCAGTGCGGAGCTCCGCCTGACATGTTTCGTCATACGCGACTCCATCCAGGGGTACAGGCGACGTGCTGAGCCATCACCTTTTATGCACACGGAGAGACAACCAAGTCTCGTTTTCACAAAAATGAAAGAGACAGTTAAGCCTCAATTTTGATGAAGAAATTAGATTTTTTTTTTTATTGGATATGTTTTATAGCAGAAAGTAAAAAATATTGTTTTTTCAAAATTGTCTGTCTTTTTTTTTTGTTTATAGCGCAAAAAATAAAAAAAACGCAGAGGTGGTCAAATACCACCAAAAGAGAGCTCTATTTCAGTACAGCGTCGTACGACCACGCAATTGTCAGTTAAAGTAACGCAGTGCCATATCGCAAAAAATGTATCAAAAGCATAAGCCGCACTGTGTTGTAGTGAGAAAAAATTATTAAGCAGCCAACACAGCCGAAGACAAACAGCACAAATACCAAAAAAGAAAAAAATGCAGCGCTTAAATGTACAATAGAACAGTAACAAATAGTATATTGTGTGACCAACAATACTAAAAAGACATAGGTGATAAAGTGCACCACGTGAGGAAATGATGTGATAGCAGGTAAAAAGGTAAAAACCAAAAGCCTTGATATCAATTAACAATGTCAGTAGATGAGCATTTCTGAGATATCATTAGAACAGAAGACATCAATGAAGACATGTTGATAAAGAAATCTTGTGAAGGGCCCACCACCAACTGCATGAAGGCTTACCGGAAACGTTGGACTTAAAGGGGCATATACCTCTTAAGTCAAACAGGCTTGTGGTGATAAACTCCCTTTGGGATAAAAAACCATCGGCAATCCAGATAGCTACGAACACAGTAAGAACTTTGAACTGTACTTGTCACCAGTATATTCCCAATGGACGAGCAAATATGGTTCAGATGGAGAGGAGGACAGCCCAGAGGAGATTCACATGCTGACACGATGAAACCAAAAATGGAAGGAAGGTTCCACATTGTGTGATAACGTTTTTGAAATCTTTTTTTTAATAAAAGAAGGTAAAAATTGGACACTCACATTTCGGATGCAATCAACGACATTAGAAGGGCACAGTGGTGATGGCAGAACTGGAACTAACGCGTTTCGTCTGATTAGACGTCCTCTGTGGTGTGAATAACTGCTGTCATTAATGTGCTTATATAGGTAGTGTGGCCCCAAATTGAATCACCTACTAACCAGAAGGGGGGTAAATCTTCTGTCGGGGAAGTAGGTAAAACTTAGCAACATCTAATGACCAAATGCGATATTTTAAGTATAATAGGAAATTCCTATGATATCTAGACTACAAAGAATAGCCTAATCCCATTTGATTTTTGCCGTATTTGAATGTACATTCAGTGGGAGAATTACCAATTTTTTTATTTTTATGAAGACGCCCCGTAGAGTTTGCATTCGAACTGTCATTCTGCTTTTAGCTGTAGAATGATCTTGTAGTATACAGAACATTGGCAGAGTAAATATAATCAGCGTGAATTCTTGTTTTCTGAACCCGATTTTCAGCTTTTCTCCATTCACACCCCTTTAATCATATTTATATTCCGTTGGATGTCAGGTTTGCTTGCCGTTGGTTACTGGATATAATTGCTCTCCAGCTTGTTAAATCGGCCTCCCCATTTAATCTCGGCTCCGGAAAATGTTTCTGCGGGAAAAAAAAAGAAAAAAGAATGTGGAGGCCGGTGTCATGCCGTAACTTTTACGTTAATTGAAATTTGGATCCTGATCTTAACGATACGATGGTAGGCAGTGCAGACACGAACCTTTCCAGAAGAAAAAAATAAAGACTTACAGAGACTGGGAAGTTAATTAGCGAGATGGTGTGATACGGGGCAACTGTCACTTCAATACTGTGTGTATATATATAATAAAAAAAAAAAGTAATGTGGAAAACCTCTGGGTGATAAACACGCTGAGCCAAGGCTGCCTGCCCAGAAGAATTGAATCCTGATTTTAGATTTAATATTCTGCAGGCTAGGGCGACTCGGTGGAAGGAATTTTAGCATTGTGTCTGTATTGAATTTAGATTCTATCTAGTTAGCTGTGACCTTGTTGTGTGTTTTTTCTTTTTTTTTTTTTTTAGCAGATCATTATCTTTTTCTTTTCCTAGGTCTACATAGCAGACCTAGGCTTCTTCATGGGATGAAACACATCTGTAGCATCCCCCTGATCCCCCAAAGAATCAGAGGTGGGGCGGGTTAGCATTTCATCCCAGGGTCCTCGGCAATAGTAGCATAATGCGGTTGGATGAATGCCAGTTTTATTGACGCTCGCTCAACATTTTTAAGGAGAGCCATGGCAACCCATTTTGGCTGAACAAATAAAAAAAGACAGAATATTTGGAAAAACAAAAGCTGTTGAGGCTGCACTGACGGGCACTGATGGGCACTAATATGCAGCACTGATGGGCACTGATAGGCGGCACTGATGGGCATTGATAGGTGGCACTGATGGGCACTCATAGGTGGCACTGATAAACGACACTGATGGGCAGTGGAAGGCTGCACTGATGGGTACTTATGGGCGGCACTGATAGGTGGCACTGATGGGTGGCACTGATGGGCATCACTGATGGGTGGCACTGATAGGCATCACTGATGAGGAGGCACTGGAAGGCATTACTGATGGGCACTGATTGGCATAATTTATGGGCACTGATTGGCATCCCTGGTGGTCATGGGTGGGCATCATTGATGGGCATCCCTGGTGGTCCTCGTTGGGCATCCTGGAGGGGGCCTGCACTGATAATCAATCAGCGCAGACCCCCCTGTCAGGAGAGCAGCCGATTGGCTCTCCTTGCGTCTATCAGACGCAATAGAGGAAGAGCCGATACATGGCTTTTCCTGTTTACACCGTGATCAACTGTGATTGGACACAGCTGATGATGTGGTAAAGAGCCTCCGTCAGAGTTACCTAGATCAGAGTTGCAGTGTGTCAGACTGACAAACCACACCACCGATTGCTGCGCAGCCCTGCAGGCGCGCGCTGACTTGTTATCCTGCTGGACGTCATATGACTCCCAGTCAGGATAACTGAACCACTTCCCGGCCATCATTCTGCTATAGGCCAGGCGGGAAGTGGTTAAAAAAACTGCCGATCTTCTGGGATTTTCACACACAACCATCTCTCGGGGTTTACAGAGAATGGTGGGGAAAAAGAGAAAATATCCAGTGAGCGGCAGTTGTGTGGAGGAAAATGCCTTGTTGATGTCAGAGGAGAATGGGCAGACTGGTTGGAGATGATAGAAAGGCAACAGTAACTCCAATAACCTCTCGTTACACCCAAGGTATGCAGAATACCATCTCTGAACACACAACACATCCAACCTTGAAGCAGATTTTCAGCTGCGACATTCAGATGGTAGGGTCAGAATTTAGAGCATGGATCCATCCAAGCTACAGCAGCAGAAGACCATGCCGGGTGCCACTCCTGTCAGCTAAGAACAGGAAACTGAGGCTACAATTCGCACAGGATCACCAAAATTGGACAATAGAAGATTGGAAAAACGTTGCCTGGTCTGATGAGTCTCGATTTGAGCCACAACATTCAGATGGTGGGGTCAGAATTTGGCGCATGGATCCATCCTGCCTTGTATCACTGGTTCAGGCTGGTGGTGGGGGTGTAATGGTGTGGGGGGTATTTTCTTGGCACACTTTGGGCCCCTTAGTACCAATTGAGCATAGTTTAAACACCACGGCCTACCTGAGTATTGTTGCTGAACATGTCCATCCCTTTATGACTACAGTGTCCCCATCTTCTGATGGCTCCTTCCAGCAGGATAATGCACCATGTCACAAAGCTCCAATCATCTCACCACTGGACAATGAGGTCCCTGTACTCCAATGTCCTCCACACTCACCAGATCTCATCCAATAGAGCACCTTTGGGATGTGGTATATATCTATGCCATGAAGAATTAAGGCAAAAGGGGGCCCAACCCGTTACTAGCAAGGTTTCCGGTGAGTGTATATCTTGTTTGTAGGGTGTACGGCAGAGACTACAAGTGGGCAATTCAATGCACAGACATGGCTCAGTGTTTGTCACCACCAGGAAACCAGCCCGGAGAAATGCCATGCAGCCAGTGCCGGGGTGCATGTAGGCGTGAAGTGGCTGCAAAGAGGCTGTAGGAGTTTGGTATCGGATGATCCTCATTTTCCTGTGAATACTATTAGGGCAGCGTGAGTGGAGCACGCGGCGGGGATGGAGACGTGATTAGCCGTCATCCTGAATACTTTCATATTTAAAACGCCGTCTGTCAGAAGTCATGCCAGGAATATGTCACAGCGCACCTCTATAATTAAGGCAAATCATTCTGCCAATTTTGATGGATTTTGGCGTTCTCCGCCCTACCCTGCGCGGCTCCGCACTTCTGCAAGTTAAAAGCTTTCTGCTAATCAATAAATTTCGAAATCAATTCCCTTTTTGCTTTTCCCTTTTTTTTTTCCCCCATCAGAAAAGCTTGCAGCAGAGAAGCCGCTCCCCAGACGACTCTCCATTCCCGCTGCAAAACGAGAGCGGCGGTTTTTGCGGCTCGAGCTGTTTTTTTTTTTTGATGCGTTTAAAAAATGACAGGCAGGCGCACCTCGGCCTCCCAGGAGCTTGAGATGTCTTCTCCGGCTTCCTCCGTTTCATCTTGACAAACTAGACAGAAAGCTCCTTTTGTTTCTTGGCCGCGCTCGCAGTTTTCCACACACGCTGCACTTTTAGCGAAAGTTTGAAAACACTTTTCTGAGTGTCTATCAGCCGACTCTCAACATTACAGAGGAGTGCATGAGGAGGCGTTCTACTGCTTGTAGAAAAATAGAGCTCGCCGCAAGGACATACATTCTCAGCTGCCAAGCTGTGAAATCTTTTCTAGAAATGTTAAAGGTGAAATACAGTCTATTTTATATATATATATATACACACATACAGTGCCTTGAAAAAGTATTCACACCCCTTTGAAATTTTCCACATTTTGTCATGTTACAACCAAAAATGTAAATGTATTTTATCGGGATTTTATGTGATAGACCAACACAAAGTAGCACATAATTGTGAAGTGGAAGGAAAATGATAAATGGTTTTCAACATTTTTTTACAAATAAATATGTGAAAAGTGTGGGGGACATTTGTATGGCGCCCCCCGGAGTCAATACTTTGTAGAACCGCCTTTCACTGCAATTACAGCTGCAAGTCTTTTTGGGGATGTCTCTACCAGCTCTGCACATCTAGAGAGGGACATTTTTGCCCATTCTTCTTTGCAAAATATCTCAAGCTCTGTCAGATTGGATGGAGAGCGTCTGTGAACAGCAATTTTCAAGTCTTGCCACAGATTCTCAATTGGATTTAGGTCTGGACTGTGACTGGGCCATTCTAACACATGAATAGGCTTTGATCTAAACCATTCCATTGTAGCTCTGGCTGTATGTTTTGGGTTTTTGTCCTGCTGGAAGGTGAACCTCCGCCCCAGTCTCAAGTCTTTTGCAGACTCTCACAGGTTTTCTTCTAAGATTGTCCTGTATTTGGCTCCATGCATCTTCCCATCAACTCTGACCAGCTTCCCTGTCCCTGCTGAAGAAAAGCATCCCCACAACATGATGCTGCCACCACCATGTTTCATGGTGGGGATGGTGTGTTCAGGGTGATGTGCAGTGTTAGTTTTCCCCCACACATAGCGTTTTGCTTTTAGGCCAAAAAGTTCAATTTTGGTCTCATCTGACCAGAGCACCTTCTTCCACATGTTTGCTGTGTCCCCCACATGGCTTCTCGCAAACTGCAAACAGGACTTGTTATGACTTTCTTTCACCAATGTCTTTCTTCTTGTCACTCTTCCATAAAGGTCAGATTTGTGGAGAACACGACTAATAGTTGTCCTGTGGACAGATTCTCCCACCTGAGCTGTGGATCTCTGAAGCTCCTCCAGAGTTACCATGGGCCTCTTGGCTCTTCTCTGATGAATGTTCTCATTGCCCGGCCTGTCAATTTAGGTGGACGGCCATGTCTTGGTAGGGTTGCAGTTGTGCCATACTCTTTCCATTTTCGGATGATGGATTGAACAGAGCTCTGTGAGATGTTCAAAGCTTGGGATATTTTTTTATAACCTAATCCTGTTTTAAACTTCTCCACAACTTTATCCCTGACCTGTCTGGTGTGTTCCAAAAGCAAACCACTGAGGGCTTCACAGAACAGCTGTATTTATACTGAGATTAAATTACACACAGGTGGACACTATTTACTAATTAGGTGACTACTGAAGGCAATTGGTTCCACTAGATTTTAGTCAGGGGTATCAGAGTAAAGGGGGCTGAATACAAATGCACGCCACACTTTTCACATATTTATTTGTAAAAAATGTTGAAAACCATTTATCATTTTCCTTCCACTTCACAATTATGTGCCACTTTGTGTTGGTCCATCACATTAAATTCCAATAAAGTACATTTACGTTTTGGTTGTAACATGACAAAATGTTAAAAATTTCAAAGGGGCATGAATACTTTTTCAAGGCACTGAAAGTATTTACAGCCTTTGCCATGACAAATTGAGCTCAGGCACATCCCATTTCCACTGATCATCCTTTAGATCAGGGATCTCCAAACTACGGCCCACCAGCTGTTGCGGAACTACACGTCCCATGAGGCTTTGCAAAACTTTGACATTCACAGACATGACTAGGCATGATGGTAATTGTAGTTCATGAACAACTGGAGGGCCGTAGTTTGGAGACCCCTGCTTTAGATGTTTTTATAACTTGATTGGAGTCCATCTGTTGTAAATTCAGTTGATTGGACAGGATTTGGAAAGGCACACAGCTGTCTATATAAGGTCCCACAGTTAACAGTGCATGTCAGAGCTCAAACCAAGCCATGAAGTCTAGGAAATTGTCTGTAGACCTCCAAGACAGGATTGTATGGAGGCACAGATCTGGGGAAGGGTATAGAAAAATGTCTGCAGCATCGAAGGTCCCAATGAGCACAGAGGCCTCCATCATCTGTAAATGGAAGAAGTTTGGAACCACCAAGACTCTTCCGAGAGCAGGCCGCCCGGCCAAACTGAGCAATTGGGGGGAGAAGGACCTTAGTCAGAGAGCTGACCAAGAAGCCGATGGTCACACTGACAGAGCTCCAGCATTTCTCTGTGAAGAGAAGAGAACCTTCCAGAAGAACAACCATCTCTGCAGCACTCCACCAATCAGGCCTGTATGGTAGCTTGGCCAGACGGAAGCCACTCCTCAGTAGAAGGCACATGACAGCCCACCTGGAGTTTGCCAAAAGGCACCCAAAGGACTCTCAGAAAATGAGAAACAAAATTCTCTGGTCTGATGAAACAAAGATTGAACGCTTTGGCCTGAATGACAAGCGTCATGTCTGGAGGAAACCAGGAACTGCTCATCAACTGGCCCATGCCATCCCTACAGTGAAGCATGGTGGTGGCAGCATCATGCTCTGGGGATGTTTTTCAGTGGCAGGAACTGGGAGACTAGTCGGGATCGAGAGAAAGACGAATGCAGCAATGTACAGAGACACTTGATGAAAACCTACTCCAGAGCGCTCTGGACCTCAGAGTGGGGCGAAGATTCCTCTTCCAACAGGACAACGACCCTAAGCACACAGCCAAAATAACAAAGGAGTGGCTACTCTGTGAATGTCCTTGAGTGGCCCGGCCAGAGCCCAGACTTGAACCTGATTGAACATCTCTGGAGAGATCTGAAAATGTCTGTGCACCGACCGTCCCCATCCAACCTGATGGAGCTTGAGAGGTCCTGCAAAGAAGAATGGGAGAAACTGCCCAAAAATTAGTTGTGCCAAGCTTGTAGCATCATACTCAAAAAGACTTGAGGCTGTAATTGGTGCCAAAGGAGCTTCACCAAAGTATTGAGCAAAGGCTGTGAATACTTATGTACATGGGATTTTTTTCCTTTTTTTTATTTTTAATAAATTTGCAAAGATTTCAAACAAACTTCTCTCACATTGTCATTATAGGGTATTGCTTGTAGAATTTAGAGGAAAATAATGAATTGAATCCATTTTGGAATAAGGCTGTAACATAGCAAAAGGTGGAAAAAGTGAAGCGCTGTGAATACTTTTTTTATTTTATTTTTTTCTCTGCAGGACTGTGCATGTTAATGCAGCACTATCTAGATAATAATTAGTGGAAGACATTTGATAACAATGTAACATATTGGCTTTTTACAAAAGCTGCATCTGCTGGAACCTTTTATTACTGTCTAATTAAAAGGGTGTCTTCATAAATGGCGGTTCTTTCTGGAGGTCACATCTTCTGAAGGGCATTTTACTGACGACAGCTGGAGTATCATCTTTTTAAAACGTAATGCAAATGAGAAGCACACAAAGGATGATTCATAAGCGTGGACAAATAATGGGTTTTATATTAAAAGAACACAAATCCTTTTCATTTCTGTATTGGGCTATAAACTTATCCTCTTTTTAAGAGAAGCAAATTGTATTTTCAGTGAGTATACATTGATATCAATGTAATATGACATAAGATTAGAGGGTGGCTGGAGTGCTGTGATCTATAATCGCCGTATCATTACTGTCTATTGGTGGAGAACTTGTTACTTAGTGCTTAGTGAATACGGCCGATTATATGAGATCTACGGGGGGGGTGGTGGCAGGTTTTAAAATTTCCCGCAGACAAATGTGTGTTGTCGGATTTTCCGAGCGTGTGTACACAAGTCCGTCGGACAAAAGTCCAAACACACATGCCCGGAAGCAAGGACGTGCCGGAAGCGGCCGGTCTTGTAAACTAGCGATCGTAATGGAGAATTAACATTCGTGACGCGGCAAATGATGAAATCTGGAAATGCAGCGCACAATTCTCTTCTTCTTTAATGGGATAATAATGGAGCTGCTTTGCTGGTGATACTGATGGAGTTATTGCAAACAAATTTTCAAAGGCTTTTTTTTTTTCTAGTGATATAAAGAATAATATTATTATGCTTTATGTTATTTTATTTGGGCAAGTTACCACAACACCATTATCCTGTAGTTTTAACTATGTTGGTGTCTCTTGTTAATTTTACATTGTATTTTTTTTTAAATGTAACTGCTACTCCCAAACTGTCATTTGAAGTAAAACACATAGCCAAGTATTATTCTACACAATTTTTTTATTGTGCATTAAAAAAGGAAAACAAATAAAATTAGACATGCTATCTGCCAATAGAACTTAACCAAAAAGTGCATTCTATGCATCCAAAAATATAGAAAATATACCAAATCAAATCATTATTATTCAACCAAAAAAGAAAATAAAAGCCTCATGCATGTCTCCTGCTTCTTAATATAGGGGGGTCAACAATGCCAAGAGTTGGTGAAAGCAGGGGTCCGTCATCCGGAGATAATTCCGAAAATCATCCGGATCATTCTCCTGGAGCTCCCGCAGCAAAGGCATATGACATCATTGGTCACAATTAATAAAGCAACCAATTTTTGGTCCAAGAAATCCTCCTCCTCCTGTTCCTGTACTGGACTTGGGTCAAAGCAATAACTCCAAGGCCAATTATAAATAACACGTTATCTCCTCCGATTCCGCAACATGGCTGGTTCACGAACGGCCGTTCAGAAAGGAACTGAAAAGCGCTAAATGAAAAGCGCAAATCAACACTCACCAAACTTCTACTAACACGAAATTAACAGAAGGAGCCAAAAGGGTGGCGCTAAAGTGGTGAAAAAACACATAGTACGTCAGTAGGTTCGTGTTTGTTGGCCATCAATTCCTTGCTGTTTTGTATGCAAGACAAAATCCAGGCACACACCTTCGGACAAAAGTCAGAGGTTTTGTTTGCGGAAAATTCGATCGTGTGTACGAGGCTTTAATAAGAAACGAAGGTTCTATAATTTTTATCATAGGTGTATTTTATATGATAGAGACAAAATATCAACCAAAAATACTGAAAAAACACACAATACAAATGTTATAAATTGAGTTGCAGTTCAGTGAGTAAAATAAGTATTTGATCCCCAAGCAACACATGACTTAGTACTTGGTGGAGAAACCCTTGTTGGCAATCACAGAGGTCAGACGTTTCTCGTAGTTGGTGACCAGGTTTGCACACATCTCAGGAGGGATTTTGGTCCACTCTTCTTTGCAGATCTTTTCTAAATCCTTAGGGTTTCTTGGCTGTTGCCAGGGGCATATCATGAAGTTAGTTGGCCCGTGTGCAAGATTAAAGTGATTTGTAAAGTCTCTTTTAAAAAAAAAAAACCTCCTCTGTGCAGTTGGTTTTGCACAGGGCAGCCCCAATCCTCCTCTTCTCGGGTCCCTCTTCGCTGCTCCTGGCCCCTCCTGTCGAGTGCCCCCACAGCAAGCAGCTTCCTATGGGGGCACCCGAGCCGAGCAGCAGCTCCCTGTGTCCACTCAGACACGGAGCTGCGGTTCGGCCCCGCCCCCTCTCTCCCCTGTTTGGCTAACTGACTTTGATTGACATCAGCGCGGAGCCAATGGTGCCGCTGCTGTGTCTCAGCCAATCAGGAGGGAGAGTCCCGGACGGCCGAGGGACTCGTGGACATCGCTGAATAGAGATGGGGCTCAGGTAAGTATTAGGGGGGTTGCTGCACACAGAAGGCTTTTTATCTCAGTGCATAGAATGCATTAAGATAAAAAAAACCTTATGACTTTACAAGCCCTTTAAAAGTGGGCCCTAGGCATCAATAAAAAAAAAAAAAAGTGGTGCGCATAGCATGCAGCGGTGAACAGTGGGCATGGTTTAAATTGCGCTAAATATTGGGCATGGCTTAAAAGGGTGTGGTTAAATAGTGTCTGAGATGACTTACATCAGGGGTAGGCAACCTCGGCACTCCAGCTGTGGTGAAACTACAACTCCTATCTTACAATGTCTGATGGGACTTGTAGTTTCACCACAGCTGGAAGGGGCCGAGGTTACCTACCCCTGACTTACATAGTGCATATTGTGGTAATGTTAAATAGGGAATGTACAGTGTGAAGTGTACGGTGGTGAGTAGTATGTGCAGGAGAGGAGTGCGGAGTGTATGGCGGACGGTCCGTAGAGCAATGGATGCTGTCAGTAGTTTTTTTTATTTGTATTATTTTATTTTTTATACATTTTTACAATTTATTTTACTATTTTTTTCACAATGCTTTGGGGAGGGGGAAATGGATGGTTGAACTGTGTCAGTAGGGCAGTGGACGGTGTCAGTAGTTTTTCTATTTTTTATTTTATTTTCTATTATTTTTATAATTTTATTTTTTTATTATTTTGTTTTTTTTGTAGTTTTTTTATTATTTTATTTTCTATTATTTTTATAATTTTATTTTTTTATTATTATTATTTTATTTTTTTTGTAGGTTTTTTTTTTCACAGTGCTTCTTGTGGGTTGTTAGTAGGGCAGTGGATGGTGTCAGTAGTATTTTTATTTACTTTCTTACAAATTAATTTTTTTTTTCTTTTGGGGGGAGTTACAAAGCACCGACCTTCCCTGTACAGCTTTCAGTAAAGCAGCTGAAAACCATGGGAGGAGGTGGAAGAATGGTCAAACCTTCCCATAAACGCACACCTAAGCCTTGTGGACGGCCTTCCCAGAAGAGGTGAAGCTGTTATAGCTGCAAAGGGTGGGGCCAACTCAATATTGAACCCTATGGACTTAGACTGGGATAATATTGAACCCTACGGACTTAGACTGGGATAATATTGAACCCTACGGACTAAGACTGGGATAATATTGAACCCTACGGACTAAGACTGGGATAATATTGAACCCTACGGACTAAGACTGGGATAATATTGAACCCTACGGACTAAGACTGGGATAATATTGAACCCTACGGACTAAGAATGGGATAATATTGAACCCTACGGACTAAGACTGGGATAATATTGAACCCTACAGACTAAGACTGGGATAATATTGAACCCTACGGACTTAGACTGGGATAATATTGAACCCTACGGACTAAGAATGGGATAATATTGAACCCTACGGACTAAGACTGGCATAATATTGAACCCTACAGACTAAGACTGGGATAATATTGAACCCTACGGACTAAGACTGGGATAATATTGAACCCTACGGACTAAGACTGGGATAATATTGAACCCTACGGACTAAGACTGGGATAATATTGAACCCTACGGACTAAGACTGGGATAATATTGAACCCTACGGACTAAGACTGGGATAATATTGAACCCTACGGACTATGACTTCGATGCCATTAAAGTTCATGTGCGTGTAAAGGCAGGCGTCCCAATACTTTTGACAATATAGTGTATGTCTTGGTTTGTATATTTAGTTTTCTTTATGTTTTTTTTTTTTCCCTGGCCAAAAAAGCTATTTTCTGTTTCTATGCTGATGTAAGTTATTTTTGTTTATTTATGTATTTTTTTAAATTTATTTTGTATATATGTAAATATGTTTTTTTTTATGTTGTATGTTTGTAAGATTTTTAATAAACAAAAATGTACAGGTTCATACGGATGCACCCGCAGTCTCCAGTAATAGGAAGGTGTCAGGGAACCGCTTGCGTTATCGGTTTGCATTGGTCCTGCACCTTCAGGTTCACTGACTTCTGGACGTAGTCTTTTAGTGGCCTCGGACTCGTCAGTGGGATCCATTAGGAATGAGAAGGTTCGGGTAACCAGGATTTTTTTTTTCCCATTATAACCAGATTTTTCCCTCTAGTTGTGAACACACTGCACAGCAAATATGGCTCCACATTAGATGCCCAATTTAACACATTGATTACACATAATACATACCATTCGCTCCCTGTGTATAAATAATGGGTTTTACAGAAACTGGAAATGTTGAAATATAATCCTTGTCTACTGATACATACAATGAACAAAACTGCAACAAAATTCACCAAAATAAATCATTGTGCAGATATAATACATTTCTTTTTTTTTGCTGACCATCTACACTTTAAAAGGGAACGTAAAGCGGAGTCCCATGCTAAATATAAACCAGGTCTTAATAAGTCGACCCCCCCCCCCTCGTTTTTGGATACCCTTTTATTTATTTTTTTGTGCCATTTTGTACTTTTTTTTTTTCTTCTCCAGCAGGACTTCCGTCCTAACCTGACCGCGGCGAGGTACATCATCTCGGCATTTGCATCGGCCCCTCCCCCTTCCCCCCGGTGCCTTCTGGGACCTGTGTGTGTTTTTTGGGCCATTCAGAAAATGCAGTGCATGCGCATTAGGAAACCGGCTGTGAAGCCTGAAGGCTTCATTGCCAGTTTACCTTAGTTGCAATGGCGGCGCCTGCACCTGAGCCAATGGACCAATCGGGGGGTGACATCGCGGGATCCCTAGACAGGCAAGTATCCTCATATTAAAAATCAGCAGCTACAGTATTTGTAGCTGCAGACTTTTTAATATTTTTTTTTTTTAGGCTGGAACGTCACGTTAAGCGAAAAAAATTATTTGTTTTAGCATTTCGTATTTTTAGTAGTATATATATAGTTTTTTTAGTATATAGTTTACATTTTTTTTTTTTAAGGGGTAAGGGTTAGAACCCCCCGGAGGGAGAAAAAAAACTTAGATGCAAACCAAGGTGCATTGCAAGGTGTACAGTAGGCAGACATGTGCATAATTGAAAAATTTGTTTAGTTTCAGAAAGATTCATTATGTTACTAATTTTGTTTTGGTGATTTGTTTCGGAATTAGTTTCATTTTTTTTATTATGTTCTAACAAATTAGAATTTTTCGGAACAATTCTAATTCGGATTGGTTGAAAAATTATCTACCTGGTTGCTAAGGAGGGGGGCGGGAATCCGGCTGCCACGTCCTTAACAACCGATGACTCATCAGCTGTCAGCGGGCTTCCCCACAGACAGCTGACATGTAAGCAAAAGAATGCCAGCATTAGAGAATTAGCATAGGAACAGCGTGCCCCCCCCCCCCCAAATTCCATACCAGGCCCTTCAAATTCTTACATAGTTGGTGAGGATGAAAAGAGACACCAAGTCCAACCTATGTGTGTGCTTTATGTTTATATTACATCGTATATCCTTGTATGGTGTGGTTGTTAAGGTGCTTATCTAATAGTTTTTTTTAAATTATCGATGCTTCCCGCTGAAACCACCACCTGTAGAAGAGAATTACACATCCTAACCGCTCTTACAGTAAAGAACCCTCTACGCAGTTTAAGCTTAAACCGCTTCTCTTCTGATCTTAGTGAATGGCCACGTGTCTTATTAAATTCCATTGCGCGGAAGAGTTTTCTCCCTATTGTGGGGTCACCAGTACAGTATTTGTACATTGAAATCATATCCCCTCTCAAGCGTCTCTTCTCCAGAGAGAATAAGTTCAATGCTTGTAGTCTTTCCTCATAGCTGAGATCCTCCAGTCCCTTTATTAGCTTTGTTGCCCTTCTCTGGACTTTCTCCAGCTCCAGTACATCCTTCCTGATCAGGACAGCATACTCCAGGTGAGGCCGGACCAGAGTCTTGTAGAGCGGGAGAATTATCGTTTTATCTCTGGAGTTGATCCCCTTTTAATGCCAATATTCTGTTGGCTTTGCTTGCAACTGCTGAGCCTATCATCCACTAGGACCCCCAGGTCCTTCTTCATCCTAGATTCCCCCAGAGGTTCTCCCCCCAGTCTACAGATTGCATTCATATTTTTGGCACCCAAATGCATTATTTTACATTTTTTTACATTGAACCTCATTTGCCATGTAGTTGCCCACCCCATTCATTTGTTCAGATCTTCTTGCAAGGTCTCCACATCCTGCGGAGAAGTTATTGCCCTGCTTAGCTTAGTATTGTCTGCAAATACAGAGATTGAACTGTTTATCCCATCCTCCAGATCGTTTATGTACAAATTAAATAGGATTGGTCCCAGCACAGAACTGTCATAAACCAGAACTGTGTGACTGCGACAGAGTGAAACAGACATAAATAGGTGAAAGTAAGTTTATTAAGGAAAATGCATATGTGAACACACCACCAATACAGAGTGAACAACCAAACAAACAGTGATATTAAACCAACCAGCATATGTAGCAAGAGGGAGTACCAGAATCGTAGTCAAGCCAGGCCGGGGTCATAAACAGGAGATCAGTAGCTGGGAAGGGAAATAACAGGACAAGAGAGGATGGACGGATCACAGGAGGGACGGGTCAGGTACAAGGCTCAGGGTCCAGGGTTCAGGTAACAGACAGGAAACAGGATCAACAGGTTCCAGGAACCAGGCTTCAGATTCAGGCCTCAGGTTCAGGAATCAGAGTAACAGGATGCAGGTCAGGGCTCAAGGACAATACCAGGGGAAATAAGTGTGCAATTGCCGGGTATTTATACTGCAGCTCTGCTAATTAAGGTCAGGTGACACCTGTCTGCAGAGGGGAAAACCTGCTCCATACTGCCAGGATTCCTCCGCTGGTGGACGCCAGTACTGCGGCCCAAAGGTGACAGAATACTTGCAGGAAAGAGCTCTTCTGACAGCTCCGAACTGCCAGGAGACACCTGCTGGTGGACCTCAGTACTGCACGCCAAATGATCAATATTACCAGCGGAGGAGACCTTTCCTGACAGTACCCCCCTCGAAGGAGCGACCTCCGGACGCTCCAACTAGCCGTTGCTGGGGAAAGTCCATGGTGTCCAGCCGGGCAGCGGGCACCTCAAGCTGGGCAGCAAGCAGTGGCACATCAGGCTGGGCAGCGGACAGGAACACACCAGGCTGGGCAGCGGACAGGAACACACCAGGCTGGGCAGCGGACAGGAACACACCAGGCTGGGCAGCGGACAGCAACACTCCAGGCTGGGCAGCGGACAGAAACACTTCAAGCTGGGCAGCGGACAGGAGCACTTCAAGCTGAGCGGTGGACAGGAACACTTCAAGCTGAGCGGCGGACAGGAGCACTTCAAGCTGAGCGGCAGACAGGAGCACTTCAAGCTGAGCGGCAGGCATGGGAACTTCAAGCTGGGCAGCGGGCACGGGCACTCCAAGCTGGGCAGCAGGCACGGGCACTTCAAGCTGGGCAGCAGGCACGGGCACTTCAAGCTGGGCAGCAGACAGGAACACTTCAAGCTGGGCAGCAGGCACAGGCACTTCAAGCTGGGCAGCAGGCACATCAGACTGGGCAGCAGGCACTTCAAGCTGGGCAGCGGGCATGGGCACAGGCTGGGCAGCAAGTTCCGGGTCATCAGGCTGGGCAGCAAGCTCCGGGTCATCAGGCTGGGCAGCAAGCTCCGGGTCATCAGGCTGGGCAGCAGACAGTGGCACATGAGGCTGGAAAGCGGGTTCATAAGGCTGGAGAGTGGGCTCATCAAGCTGGAGAGTAGGCACTGGCACCTCCGGCTGGAACACTGGCCCCTCCGGCTGGAACGCTGGCCCCTCCGGCTGGAACACTGGCCCCTCCGGCTGGAACACTGGCCCCTCCGGCTGGAACACTGGCCCCTCCGGCTGGAACACTGGCCCCTCCGGCTGGAACACTGGCCCCTCAGGTTGGAACACAGGCCCCTCAGGTTGGAACACTGGCACCTCAGGTTGGAACACTGGCACCTCAGGCTGGAACACTGGCTCCTCAGGCTGGAAGGCGGGTACCAGGACATCGAACTGGATAACAGGCACTGGGACGTCAGACTGCATTGGATTAGCTGGTGCGGAGGCAGGTTGGGTTACTGGCAGGATCGTCTTGGTTGGAAAAAACTTTAGTTTTTTCTTTGGCTTAGCCACTGAAGCTCTGTAGGTGGGGGGTGCAGCAGACTGGAAAGGAGGATTGGGATATGGCAGAGAAGAGGTAACAGTAGCTGGGGGAAGTTCCTGTGGGTTTGTAGGCAGCTGAGAAGCGGCAGGTGGATTGAATGCAGGATAGGTACAGGGAGCAGAGACTGGATATGAGTATTTGGTTGGCAGCAGTGTTTACTGAGCTGCTACTGAGGTTGACATGGGTGATGGGGAAACATACATTTGGGTAGGCTGGTGTTTGGTGGCAGAGGTGGTTTGTTTGGCTGGAGCTGCTTGCACCATTTCAGACCATGCTGAAACTATTGGTTGTACAAATTGTGCTTTTAAATCTCCCTGTCTAACAAAAGACTGAGCAGACACAATACACTCAGCAATCACCTGTGGGGAACAGGCTGAGTAGTGCTCACAAAAATCAGCTGGATCATCTACAAAAAGCCATACTAGGGATACAACCTGATTCATATCAAAAGGAGGAGTGAAATCATCACGGCCCTCTGGAATACAGGGCATGGCCAGCTCAGTACATAGCTTGATCAAAGGCTGCACCTCCCCAAACAATATATAACCCTGATTGACCAGTGAGTGAGCCAAACGTATAGTGGAAAACAACTGGTCACTAGACCATCCTTACAAAACCTGGTGGCAATAATCACCACTTTCAGATTCCAGCAGAGAAAAATAACCTCATCGGCATTCATGTTTGCAACCAAACTGAGTCAAAATGGTTCCCCTGTGCAGCCACTTCCGGTCAGGGATGGCCCTGGTATTCCGTCATAAACCAGATGTGACCAGAACTGTGTGACTGCAACAGAGTGAACCAGACATAAATAGGTGAAAGTAAATTTATTAAGGAAAATGCATATGTGAACACATCACCAATACAAAGTGAACAACCAAACAAACAGTGATATTAAACCAACCAGCATATGTAGCAAGAGGGAGTACCAGAATCGTAGTCAAGCCAGGCCGGGGTCATAAACAGGAGATCAGTAGCTGGAAAGGGAGATAAACAGGACAAGAGAGGATGGACGGATCACAGGAGGGACGGGTCAGGTACAAGGCTCAGGGTCCAGGGTTCAGGTAACAGACAGGAAACAGGATCAACAGGTTCCAGGAATCAGGCTTCAGGTTCAGGGATCAGAGTAACAGGATGACGGTCAGGGCTCAAGGACAATACCAGGGGAAATAAGTGTGCAATTGCCGGGTATTTATACTGCAGCTCTGCTAATTAAAGTGGGGTTCCACCCAAAAAAACAAACATATCTAAAAAATTCTAAAAAAAAAAAACAAAAAACATTTGGATATTTTTTTTTTTTTTACTTACCTCTAAATGCTTGTTGCTAGGTGGTCCCTCGTAGTCTGCCCCTTCGTCTGCCTGGGCTGGTGACATCACTTCCCCCTGGCACAGGAAGGGCTCTGCTCTTCTCCCTCCCTCCTGTCAATCATCTGGGACCCATTGCAGGTCCCAGGTGATTGAGCGGCCAATCACGGCGCTCGGCGCCGCTCGCGCATGCGCAGTGGGTGCCAGGCTGTGAAGCCACAGCCCGGCGCCCACAGTTGACATGCCGGCGCCGACGAGCGGAGGGGGGGGACGAGCGGGGCTTCGATCCCCCGCACCGCTGGACCCAGGGACAGGTGAGTGTCCAATTAAAAGTCAGCAGCTGCAGTATTTGTAGCTGCTGACTTTTAATTTTTTTTTTTTTAATGGCCCCCCTGGGTGGAACTCCTCTTTAAGGTCAGGTGACACCTGTCTGCAGAGGGGAATACCTGCTCCATACTGCCAGGATTCCTCCGCTGGTGGACGCCAGTACTGCGGCCCAAAGGTGACAGAATACTTGCAGGAAAGAGCTCTTCTGACAGCTCTGAACTGCCAGGAGACACCTGCCAGTGGACCTCAGTACTGCATGCCAAATGATCGATATTACCAGCGGAGGAGGCCTTTCCTGACAAGAACCCTGTGTAAGGGTTAAATCTGCTTAGACCTGGAAAATCAGTGAGAAATTCTCTCAGAGCTCTGGAAGCATTCAATGCACAAGACAAAATAGTTGTTTCAATGAATGCTCAGTTTATTGGCAGTGTGGGCTGTACCTTTATACAAAATAGTGACAAAGAATATTGCACAACTTAAAGAGAAAGGAGGAAGGGAGGAAGGACAAAGTTCATCCTTTCTGTGTTTATCAATTATATCAGAATAATCCGGAACTTCAGTACTGGTATTATGAATCCATGTGCAGCACTCATAGTCCTCCGCTACTTCACAGAGTCCAGTCAGAGCAGCACTTATGGATTCGATAGCTACTTTGTGCATATCTAGTTGTTTATGAATAGCCCTTTGTTCAAAACTTAACAGTTTGATGTCTACAGAATTCTTTTCCATAATTTCATCCATAATTTTGGAGTAGTTATTCAATCTTTTCAACAGTTCTATTCCCCATCCTGTCCATGAGGGAAACCATGACCAGGCCTGATCATTTTTAAGAAATAGCCCTCTTTTCTCTATGTGTTTAATGGGGTACCTGGGGTATGCGCTAGATGTTGGTGCTTTCCCTTTTCATCCCCTATGATTCCCATCTCTGGAATCAATGAAGCCAAATAACACCACCCACGGGTACCAACCGTTATCCATGGATAGCACTCCTTGTCGCAACATACATATACACTATCCCCTAGGGAAAATGATCGTTGGCTTATAGTATCCTGAAAACTTTCAGAAACGGCGGTCATGGTCATCTGGTTCAAAACGAAACTCACAGGGTTGTTAATACCAGCTCCCTTATTCAAGACAGTGTTTAAATGTTATTAAGTTCTGGGTTATTGGTGTGAAACATGGAGGACAAATCTCAGTTTAAAGAGATATTAAACTGTGAGCTTCGGCATATCTTTTGACCTTTTATTTAAGGAATTTCCTAAGTTAAAATACCAATCTGGAGAGTGGCTTCTACCAATTATCGGGAAGGAAATTGTGTTATTTGCATATATGGCCGATACATTGGTTATAATTACAGGAGTATCATTTAGAAACTGATTATGTTCACAGTGACAGCTAACAGAGGAATTCAAAGTGTGCTCGGATGCAATTTACTTCATACCCAGCATTTGTCATAACTTGACTTTTGAGCATACGAGTATTTATACTGAAGTAACAACATTTTATCAGGAGGGGGGTAGTCCTTTGGGTCCTCCACGTTGCATTCCCTCCTTTGTCTAGTTGCTGTTCCATTAGAAGAGGGAATGTAGATGGCCTTTAGGGTGCCCAAGTCCTCAGGGTGATGGATACAGTTGGTGATGATCCATATGGGCAGAAATACTATCAGTGACAGCATAAACAGTAGGCACAAGGCTTTCCCAGAAGTCTGTTGTGAGGGAAGTGAGGTCATCTTTTTTCAGAGTCTTTTATCACCTGTTTCACTCGCTCTTCGAGGATTTGCATAACCTGCTTGACCTCCTTTATCTGTGTCTGGCTTCTGAGTCCTTTGTGGTACTTTATCCTCTTGTCGTGGATCCAGGCTTCGGATTGTTCCATGAGGACAGCGGTTCTGGTCACTGTGACTACGCTAGTGGGCGGGCCAAAAGGGTAATCTTGCTTCGACCACATCTCCGGGTTAATTCCTGTGAGGGTAATGGAAAAGAAGTGAATACTTTACCGTAGATGCCATTCAGCTTCATAATCAAGTTTCTACAATATTCTTCCTTTATCAAATTCAGATCTCTCTGCTCTATTACCAGAGGGGTTTCTTAATCCAGGGCGTGGGAAAATGTTGATCCATCAGGATCTCAAAAGGGTATAAGTCATTGGTCTTGGAAGGAGTCATTCTTATTTCTGCAAAATGTGCCACCCGTAGCCTTCCTTATTTTATCTTTAATCGTTCGGTTCATTCTTTCCACTATACCTGAACCCTGTGGGTGATATGGAATGTGGAATTTCCAAAAATACAAGAAAACGTTGACTATGCAGCTCCTTAACGCTGCTAGAACCTGCATCCCGGCGAACTGGCGGGATCCTCTACCTCCGACTAGGGCTTTGTGGTATTCAAAAGTGAACTGTATTCTACGTATGGAGGAACTGACGGCAACTTTGCAAAACAAAGAGGAACAATTTATAGACAAATGGAGACCCTGGAGATATTTTGTCGGTACAGACGCCTATTTACAGGACCTGGTCCAGACACAATCCTCGCCCACCTGAGTGGTATCCCCAGTAACGCAGATATCTATATATAACCTCCTGGGGTGCGACGGGTGGGATCGGGGGGGGCGGTGTCGCAGCCACTCCTATATAAATCCCCCTATTTTGCCCTCTCTCCTCCCCTTTTACGCATCCCCCTCCCCTCCGCTTACTTTGCTTTCTATCCACCTTCTAATCTCTTCTTTTCTATATTCTTCTGTACTTCGATCCGCTCACTAAGCAGCCGTGGTGACGGCGATAACGAATAAAATGGGAATAATATTATTTAAGATGAGCAGGTAACACACATATATATATAGCAATGGACATATCTCTCTCTGAAGATTTAAATACTACCATAAATATCAAAACTGTTCATAAACCAATCTAGTGTTATGCAAGGAAGCCCGTTGTAGGCTACCTTAATAGGTTTTTATATTCTGTATAGAACAGACATACTTTTGGCTAGAACTTATCTAGGCTACTATATTTGTTTGATCAATAACTTGGATTTTGGTTTACAGTCATATTTTATGTGATTCAAAAATGTTTCAATATGGAATATGTAATGCACTGTAACCCAGACTGTATTTCTATGCCTTCAGTGTATTTACAATAAAGGAATTTAAAGGAATGTGGAATTTCCTCTCTATTTGCAAAATCTTGTGTTAACATTT
This sequence comes from Lithobates clamitans, assembly GCA_037952925.1. NCBI lineage: Eukaryota > Metazoa > Chordata > Amphibia > Anura > Ranidae > Lithobates > Lithobates clamitans. Next base: position 142,043 of record JBBGZY010002375.1, on the reverse strand, counting down.
CAGCTGTAGCTTTCCATCCTTTATGTCCCATTCCATGGTACTGCGAGATGAATAAAGGTGCACTTCTTTTTGGTATGCCTGGTTTCCCCTCTTTGGCAATGAATCCAGTCTCAGGACTCATTGTCAGACCCGGTAAAGTTGGTGCTGTAGGGGGGGGACATTTAGATAAAAGCTGTGACCGCTTGTTTAGCTTGTTTAGCAGCGGCATCAGCCAGTGCATTTTCCTTTGAAATGTCATCAGTACTGTGTGTGTGTGCTTCCGTAGGGTGACCTAATGCAAATGATGTAGCAATATCTACAGCCATGGCACAAGAGGCCAAAGCCCTCAAACACGCCGGCATGCCTTGTACCGGAACTGGGACTACTCTAGAAAAAAAGGCTACAGGTCTTAGCTTTCCTCCATGCTCTTGTACAAGGACCCCAGCCATGGTTTTACAGTTGTCCCTTGTAAACAAATGAAACACACCAGGAGCCATTACCATAGCAGTTTTAAGATACACGATAGCATTAACCATTTCATCATTCCATTGCACAAGGTCAGGACTGTCAGGTAGAGCATCTTGTCTCAGCAAGTTATCATAGTAGGATCAATCAAGTATCCATTGGCGGCAGTAACCAATCATACCTAAGAAGGTTAACACTTCCCTCTTGGTATGTTGGCACGGCAGACCCACCAGTTCTCTTGTTACGGATTCTCCTTTCACCATGGGGACAGAGTTAAACCAAGATACTCAGCAGTTTCCTGACACCATTGCAGCTTTTTATTTTAAGACACTTTGTGACCTGTCTATGCTAAATCTTTTCTAACAGTAAAACAGAGTCTTTCTGACAGACTACCTGGGAGGGACTACATAACAGTAGGTTATTGACTTACTGAAAAAGGACGGAACCCTGGCTAGGTGCCCAATACTGTAAGGTGGCCTGGAGAGCTATTGAGTAAACCGCCGGTTGAGTCTATATAGCCATGGCAAGCAATTCCAGGTTATCTGACGCCCTATCTAGGAAAAAAACTGGTAGTAGTTGTGTCTCTTTGTCAACAGGGATGGAGAAAAAAATATACTGAAATCAATAACTGAAAAACACACTGCTGAGGCAGGTATGGAGGTAATGAGAGATGGCACATCAGGCACAATAGGGGCAATTGGAATCACAAGGTTATTTATGGCTCGGAGATCCTGCACAAACCTGTATGATCCATCACTCTTTTTGACTGGGTTTATGGGAGTGTTATAAGACGATATGATGGGTCTGATGCCTTCCTTCTTCTCTTTGGAGAGATGGTACTGCTTGTGGTAAAATGGGGATACTCCTTGTTTTAGTCTGGCTTTGTATGGGGTGCAGGAAATGTATCCTACATCAAGACTGTCTTTAGCCCAGAGGAGGTGGTCTTGTGGAAATGCTGAAGGGGCTTCAGCGGTGATGCTTTGGCTACTTCCCCTCTTCGAGTCAAGAAAATTTTAAGGCAGTTTTCAATTAACCTCTCCACAATTTTGCACTATCAGTCTCCCAAAGACTATTGCTTTAATGTGCTTGCCAAAAGCATGGCAGTTTGCAATTTTGCACTATACAAGGATGCAGTATTGTCAGAGCCAAGGCAAGAAGAACAGCGTCAACAAAGCAGACACAATTCACATACCTCAGATGATCATCGCATTCCACACGTTGCCACCAGTGACCGTAAGGGTTAAATCTGCTTAGACCTGGACAATCAGTGAGAAATTCCGTCAGAGCTCTGGAAGCATTCAATGCACAAGACAAAATAGCCGTTTCAATTAATGCTCAGTTTATTGGCAGCGTGGGCTGTACCTTTATACAAAATATTGACAAAAAGTATTGCACAACTTAAAGAAAAAGGAGGGAGGGAGGAAGGACAAAGTTCAACACATGAGACATAACATTTCAGACATAATTGAAACTACTGTATTTAATGCTGACATTTTGACTTTGTCTGAAGACATAATTTCAAAACCAGTTCTTACCAGACCTTATCTATCCTGTGGTCATTGTGACAAACAGGACCCTAAAATAAAGATATTCCTCTGTCAGCTATTTTCAATGTCTCAGTCTTGTAACTCTTTCTCACCCTTCACCCTGAGAGGCCCCACTTTCCACATTGGACCATTCCGAGTATTCCCCATTTATCACCACCATCTGGACTCGCCCCTCTAGCCAGTTTTTAATCCATGTACTCACCCTTTGGCCCATGCCGACAGACCTTAGTTTGTACAGTAAACTCTGTTTTGAATTCTGTGTGAAGAATAGCTGGTTGCAGACCTGGGGCAGAACCCCACCTGCCCCAAAAGCCTCCCATGTTGAGGGCCTGGCATGGATTTTGTAAATTCCATACAACATTGCAGCCACTTCTGCCCAACAAGTTTCGCCCAAAGGAGCTTCATCAGGAGACTTAAAAGTGCTGCATGAAGTTGATACTAAGAAAGAAACAGATAATTGTAAATGGCTGCAATGTTGTATGAAATGTATGTAATTGACTATTTTTTTCATTTTAAAGAAATTGATATTTAATATAAATTATAATTTTTTTTATACAAGTTGTTTAATTAATCGGCACCTTTAAAGTCCCATTCTTTGTATCCCTAAACCTATTACTAATTGGGATGTGGTGCCTATTTCAGTTCTTCATCACCCATACCTTTTTGTCTGCATTTTTAGATTAACAGCTCCTTAAAAAAATATTTTCCTCTTACTCAGACATAATTCCTTACAAATTCTGAGATTCTGCCATGTCTCCTGATGTGCCAGCTCGCTCCTTCATCTTCTGCATCCCAAAAATCTCTGAATTCTCTTCTTGACTTTCCAACCTCCGTCACGTCTAAATCTTCCTTTTCATTAACTACATAAAGAAATCTTTCCTTGTATACGGCCTTCGATCCCTCCATTACTGCTGCGGGATGCTTGCTTTATTGAGTTGCTGTATTGGTTCTCAATACCAACACATCACGTTATCATTCACGTTGCGTTTTCATCTGCATGCGTCTGTATGTGTGGCTCCTGGATTATCCCGTTTTGTATTCATTAAAACTTTACAGGCTCTTTTTTATTTTTTTACAGCAGCACACAAGACTGATTTCAATTTGCATTTTAATTAATATTTCAAATGAATTCTTTCTTTTTTTTTTTTTCCAAGAAACCTTAATAGTGAAGATGGAATCGGGGTCTTAAAGTGAGATGAGTGACGCTGTTAGGAAAATGTCCTTCAAAATTAAAGAGGTTCTTAGAGAGCCTTCAGCAAGTCTTCCACTGGTAATAAATAAACTGCAAGAAAGATAGATTACATATACAGTTGGGGAAAATAATTATTTGATCCTCAGCAGATTTTGTAAGTTTGCCCACTTACAAAGAAATGAAGGGTCTATAATTTTATCATAGGTGTATTATAAATGATAGAGACAGAATATCAACCAAAAATCCAGAAAAAAAAAAACACGTAAAACAAATGCTATAAATGAAGTTGCAGTTTAGTGAGTAAAATAAGTATTTGATCCCCAAGCAAAACATGACTTATTACTTGGTGGAGAAACCCTTGTTGGCAAGCACAGAGGTCAGACGTTTCTTGTAGACGGAGATCAGGTTTGCACACATCTCAGGAGGGATTTTGGTGCACTCTTCTTTACAGATCTTCTCTAAATCCTTAAGGTTTCTTGGCTGTCTCTTGGCAACTAGAAGTTTCAGCTCCCTCCATAAATTTTCTATAGGATTAAGGTTACTCGCTAGGTTACTGGCTAGGTCTTAATGTGCTTCTTCTTGAGCCACTCCTTTGTTGCCTTGGCGGTATGTTTTGGGTCACTGTCATGCTGGAAGACCCATCCATGACCCATCTTCAGTGTTCTGGCTGAAGGAAGAAGGTTCTCATCCAAGATTTTACAATATACGTCCATTGACCCCTCAATATGGCAAAGTCGACCGGTACCTTCAGCAGAGAAACAGCCCCAAATCATCATGTTTCCACCTCCGTGCTTGACTGTAGGGATGGTTTTCTTAGGGTCATAGTAACCTTTTTTTCTTCCTCCAAACATGGCGAGTCAAGTTAATGCCAAACAGCTAAAGTTTGGTCTCATCTGACCACAGCACCTTCTCCCAATCCTTCTCTGAATCATTTAGATGTTCATTGACATGACTGTACATGTGCCTTCTTGAGGAGGGGAACTTGCCGTGTTAGGATGAAGGAAAATGCTGACTATGATCCTAAGAACACCATCCCTACAGTCAAGCACAGAGGTGGAAACATGATGCTTTGGGGCTATTTCTCTGCTAAAGTTACAGACCGACTTTGCCGCATTGAGGGTCCAATGGACGGGGCCATGTATTCTAAAATATTGGATGAGAACCTTCTTCCTTCAGCCAGAACACTGAAGATGGGTCGTGGAGGGGTCTTTTAGCATAACAATAACCCAAAACATACCGCCAAGGCAACAAAGGAGTGGCTCAAGAAGAAGCACATTAAGGTCATGGAGTAGCCTAGTCAGTCTCTAGACCTTAATCCTATAGAAAATGTATGGAGGGAGATGAAACTTGGAGTTGCCAAGTAACACCCAAGAAACATTAAGATTTAGAGAAGATCTGTAAAGAAGAGTGGACCAAAATCCCTCCTGAGATGTGTGCAAACCTGGTCACCAACTACAAGAAATGTCTGACCTCTGTGCTTGCCAACAAGGGTTTCTCCACCAAGTACCAAGTCATGTTTTGCTTGGGGATCAAATACTTAATTTTACTCACTGAACTGCAACTCAATTTATAACATTTGTATTGTGTTTTGTTTTTTGTTTTTTTGATTTTTGGTTGATATTCTGTCTCTATTATTTCAAATAAACCTATGATAAAAATCTGGAGCGAGCATGCCCGAGTGCCCCCATGGGAAGCGGCTTCAAAAGTCAATAGTAAAGCACAGTACGGGCAGGATCACTAGGAATTATTTTAATAAAAGCTGGAGATTTAAAAAAAAAAAGAATTGATAATGACTTACATTAACATAATAAAGTTCATTCCAGAGATTTAACTCATCGGGTTTAGCCACCTCAATACAGCGCCATAGCCAAAAAACAGCTACAGCGCGGCTCTCTTGTTCTGGGAGGGCGTCCATTAACGTCCTCCCAGAACAGGCCTCCTGCATGCCTGTGTCCTTTGGATACAGCTGATCAAAGATCGAGGTAAATGGCCAATCACTATGCCCCTTTACCATGTGATCAGCTGTGTCCAATCACATGTAAACAAACTTTGCGGTTATCGGCATTCCTTTCCTCATGCGCTGTCACTGCGTGAGGAGAGGAGAGACGATAACCGGCAAGGCTGACAGGGCACATTTACACTGATCATCAGTGCCCTGATTATGAGCCCATCCATGCCGCCTCATCATTGTCCATCAGTTCAGCCTATCAGTGACACCTCATCAGTGCAGCCTCACCAGTGCCTTCTCATTAGTGCCCATCAGTTCAGCCTTATCAGTGCAGCCTCATCAGTGCCCTGATTATGAGTGCAGCTCCAACAGTGCCCATCTGCGCCGCCTCAGCAGTGCCCATCAGTGCTGCCTATCAGTGCCACCTCATCAATGTAGCCTCACCAGTGCCTCCTCATTAGTGACCTTCAATGCAGCCTCATTAGTGCCCATCAGTTCAGCCTTATGAGTGCAGCTCCATCAGTGCCCATCTGTGCTGCCTCAGCAGTGCCCATCAGTGCCACCTCATCAGTGCAACCTCACCAGTGCCTCCTCATTAGTGCCCATCAGTTCAGCCTCATCAGTGCCCTGATTATGAGTGCAGCTCCAACAGTGCCCATCTGCGCCGCCTCAGCAGTGCCCCTCAGTGCTGCCTATCAGTGCCACCTCATCAATGTAGCCTCACCAGTGCCTCCTCATTAGTGGCCTTCAATGCAGCCTCATTAGTGCCCATCAGTTCAGCCTTATGAGTGCAGCTCCATCAGTGCCCATCAGTGCAGCCTCACCAGTGCCTCCTCATTAGTGCCCATCAGTTCAGCCTCACCATTGCCCATCAGTGCAGCCTCACCATTGCCCATCAGTGCAGCCTCACCAGCGCCCATCAGTGCAGCCTCACCAGCGCCCATCAGTGCAGCCTCACCAGTGCCCATCAGTGCAGCCTCATAAGCACACATTAGTGAAGAAGAAAATTTACTTATTTGCAAAAAACAAATTTCAAAATTTTTGGTCTTTTTTTGTTTGTATATAAAAAATAAAGAAAGCTCTATCTATCTCAGAAAAATGATAAAAATGTCATATGTGTACAGTGTTGCATGACCACGCATTCAAAGTGTGACAGCGCTGAAAGCTGAAAATTGGCCTGGGCAGGAAGGGGGTGAAAGTGCCCAGCACTGAGGTTGTTAAATATACGTCACCATTTTTGAAAGAATATTGAATATTGAAGAGGAAGTGAAGGTCGTATATAGTGGACCATGCAATGGATTCGGTAAAACAGAAGGAAGGCCGGTGAGGCCATTGATTTGCTCTGCAAAGAGTCCAGGTAACATCTGGTGTAAATTAGAATGGAGTTTATCATCTTTGTTATTTGTCTGTGCTGACTCAATCGATGAGGTCCCGCGCCTCCGCGCCCCTCCCACACCTCCACAGCGATGCTATTGATTGGACAACCGGACCAAGAACATTGCAAGGACATGACTGCTAGACGGGCGATCATTAAAGGATGGATTTCTGCAAACTTGACTAAAATCTGAAATAATTTGAAGGGGAACTAGGAGGAAAAACACGAAATTCATTAAAGAGACCCTTCATCTCAACACATAGGAGGATTATACTGTATGTGGACTGAATGTATTCTATGCATGTTATTTACCTGGAAAACTCCCTTGTTTACATGTCTGAAAGCCCCGGGACTGTCTCTGGGTGCCGCCATGTTGGATGTGTTGTCAGCAGACTCGGAGCCGTCACTCTACAGAGGGCTTCATTAAGGCCGGTCACAGAGGGAGCACATTTCTTTCCTGCAGCCAGGAAAGCGACTCCCTTTTGCTTTTACAGGCTGTGGGAGGGGAAGTCCGGCCCACCAGGTTATCATAGAGTTCGGTCCCCAGACAGTCCCCGGCCATCTCTATGGTCTAGGACAGTGGTCTCCAAACTGCAGCCCCAGGGGCCAAATGTGACTCTTTGCTTGCTTTTATCTGGCCCTTGGGGCACTATGCCACCAACTGACACCAGTGATGGGGCACCATTCCCCCTACTGACACCAATGATGGGCCACCATTCCCCTACTGACACCAACGATGGGCCACCATTCCCCCTACTGACACCAATGATGGAGCACCATTCCCCCTACTGACACCAATGATGGAGCACCATTCCCCCTATTGACACAAATAATAAGCCACCATTCCCCCTACTGACACCAATGATGGGGCACCATTCACCCTACTGGACCCAATGATGGGGCACCATTCCCCCTACTGAAACCAATGATGGGGCACCATTCCCTTTATTGAAACCAATGATGGGGCACCATTCCCCCTACTGACACTAATGACAGGGTACATTCCCCCTTCTGACACCAATGATGGAGCACCATTCCCCCTATTGATACAAATAATAAGCCACCATTCCCCCTACTGACACCAATGATGGGGCACCATTCACCCTACTGACACCAATGATGGAGCACCATTCCCCCTACTGACACCAATGATGGAGCACCATTCCCCCTATTGACACAAATAATAAGCCACCATTCCCCCTACTGACACCAATGATGGGGCACCATTCACCCTACTGGACCCAATGATGGGGCACCATTCCCCCTACTGAAACCAATGATGGGACACCATTCCCTCTATTGAAACCAATGATGGGGCACCATTCCCCCTACTGACACTAATGACAGGGTACATTCCCCCTTCTGACACCAATGATGGAGCACCATTCCCCCTATTGATACAAATAATAAGCCACCATTCCCCCTACTGACACCAATGATGGGGCACCATTCCCCCTACTGACACCAATGATGGGGCATCATTCCCCCTACTAATACCAATGATGGGCCACCATTCCCTCTACTGACACCAATGATGGAGCACTATTCCTCCTACTGACACTATCAATGGAGCACTATTCTTCCATTGATACCAACAATGGGGCACTATTTCTCCCATTAAAACCAATGATGGGGCACTGATGTTTGGGGCATTCTCTAGCCCCACTGGCCACAGTCCGCCCCCCCTAAATCCTGAAGGACAGTAAACTTGTTCTTTGCTTATAAAGTTTGGAGACCCCCTGGTGTATGAGACTGGAAGCGATGGCATTACATCACTTCCTGTTATGGCAGATTTGTCTGCAAAGCATGCGATCAATGTTGTTGTTTGATTTTTTTTTATCTCATACTTTCCAGGTTAGAGGACAGATGTGGGGACCCCAGATGTCTCCCCGAAGAGGACCTGTCATGCCTTATTTCTATCACAGGAGATGTTTACATTTCTTGTGAAAGGAACAAAAGTGATAAAATAAAAAAATATATGAAAGTGGTAGTGTAAAAAAAAAAAAAAAAAATAGCGCCCCCGTCCCCCCATGTTACAAATGCAAACGTAGGTCGCGCACACATATGTAAACTGTGTTTGCACCACACATGTGAGGTATCGTTGCAAATTGTTTAGCAAGAACAATCATTCTAGCACTAGGCCTCCTCTGTAACTCTAAACTGGCAACCTGTAAAACATTTTTAAAGCGTCGCCTATGGAGGTTTTTTTAGTAGTTTGTCGCCATTCCTTGAGTGTGCGCAACGTTAAAGCGTGACATGTTTGGTATTTTTTTTCTCGCCGTAATGCCATCTTTTATATTTTACTATATATATATTTGGTTTTCTTTATGCATCAAATTTCAATAATGTATATTTTCTCCATAAAAATTTATTTTTGAAAAATCGCTGCGCAAATATCGTGACACATAAAAAAATTGTAACACCCACCATTTTATTCTCTAGGGCCCCTGCTTAAAAAAAAAAAAAAAAAAAAAAATCATGTTTGGGGGTTCCGAGTAGTTTTCTAGGAAAAAAAATTATGATTTTTACAAATAAGAGAGAAATGTTAGAATTGGCCTGGACTGGAAGTAGTTAAATGAAAAACTATCACCCGGGAGAGAATATGGTCTAATAACATTCGATTTTGGCCCCATTCGCACACAGAACGAATGTTTCATGGATCGAATAGCTCTGAGAGTGTTTTTTTTTTTTTAATACACCCCAGAGTGTATGTAAGAAACAGACACACATATGGTATATAGACAAACATGCAAAAACAGACACAGCTTGCTACAGATCATTAATAGGATACAAAGTGGCGATCGCCTGCGATCAACAGCAGGGGTGAGATTATTCAGAGATAATCCCGAACACTTCCTGCTTAATACAGAAGCGTCTGGGCTGAGGCGGCGGAGCCTGGTGTACACGCTTAGAGGACCCAGCGAGAGGCTCACATTTATGGAAGTGCTGACTCTCTGTTAGATTTAAATCTACATTCTACATTTATTGGTTGTCTGCTGCTTGTTGGCAAACATTTAGCACCAGCTGTATATCCTGACAGAATGTTTAGACGGTAATATTCCAGCCTGGAATGAGCAAAAATATCATCATCTGAAAAAAAGGAAGATTTCCTCTCCGCCCCTGATAGGCTGTCATTCTATACCGGGACACCTACTTAAAGGGTAACTCCACTTAAGCAATAAAAAAAAAAATAATAATATATATATATATATAATTGTATAAATATATATATATAAAAATATAAATAAAAATAATAATATATATATAATTGTATAAATATATATATATAAAAATATAAATAAAATAATAATATATATATATATAATTGTATAAATATATATATATATATAAAAATATAAATAAAAATAATAATATATATATATAATTGTATAAATATATATATATAAAAATATAAATAAAAAAAATATATTTATACATTATACATTATACATTTATATATATAGTTATATTTTTTTATATATATATTTATATATAATGTAGTTACAGTGCCTTGAAAAACTGTTCATACCCCTTGAAATTTTTCACATTTTCTCATGTTACAACCAAAAACATAAATGTATTTTATTGGGATTTTATGTGATAGACCAACACAAAGTGGCACATCATTGTGAAGTGGAAGGAAAATGATAAATGGCTTTCAATTTTTTTTACAAATAACTATGTGAAAAGTGTGGGGTACATTTGTATTCAGCCCCCTTTACTCTGATACCCCTAACTAAAATCTAGTGGAACCAATTGTCTTCAGAAGTCACCTAATTAGTAAATATAGTCCACCTGTGCGTAATTTATTCTCAGCATAAAATACAGCTGTTCTGTAAAGCCCTCAGAGGTATGATATGCCGTGTACACACGACCGGACTTTTCCACAGCAAAGGTCCGACGGAATGAATCTGCCGGACAATTCGATCATGTGTGGGCTTCATCGGACCTTTGCTGTGGAAAAATCAGACGGACTTTAGAAATAGAACATGTTTCAAATCTTTCCGACGGACTGGAGTCCGGTCGAAAAATCCGTTCGCCGGTATGCTAGTCCGACGGACAAACAACAACGCAAGGGCAGCTATTGGCTACCGGCTATGAACTTCCTTATTTTAGTCCGGTCGTACGTCATCACATTCGAATCAGTCGGACTTTGGTGTGATCGTGTGTAGGCAAGTCCGTTGCGTCAGGACTCCGTCGGAACACTGTCGAAAGTCAGTCAAAAAGTTCAGTCAGTCGAAAGTTCAGTCCGTCGAAAGTCCACTCATTTGTACACGGCATTGGAGAACCTTAATGAATAAAAAATGTTGAAACCCATTTATCATTTTCCTTCCACTTCACAATGATGTGCCACTTTGTGTTGGTCTATCACATAAAATCCCAATAAAATACATTTACCCGTATTTATCGGCGTATAACACGCACATTCATTTTAAGAGGGAAGTTTCAGGAAAAAACTTAAATTTTAAATAAGGAACTTTGAAGCAAAATAAGAGTCAGTGCCCATCTGCAGCCTCACCATTGCCATCAATGCAACCTGATCAATGCCCATCTGCAGCCTCACCATTGCCATCAGTGCAGCCTGATCGATGCCCATCTGCAGCCTAGTGGGGACAGGGAGGAGGGTGGGATGAGCGCCGACAGATTACATACAGTGAGAATCTCCTATGATAGACAGAACAGTGGTCCAATGGCGGTCCAGGAGACGGGACTTTCTATTACAGAGGCCGCCAAGTAAACAGGAGATTCTCACTGTCCCCTCCGAGGCAGCTAAAATTGAAGTATTGGCGTATAACACGCACACGCTATTTGCACCTGATTTTCATGGTGAAAAAGTGAGTGTTATACGCCAATAAATAGAGTACGTTTTTGGTTGTAACATGACAAAATAGGGAAGATTTCAAGGGGTATGAATACTTTTTCAAGGCATTTTATATATATATATATAAATATATATATATATATATATATTTATGGCATTAATGGCTGTGTGTTGAGTTATTTTGAGGGGACAGCAAATTTACACTGTTATACAAGCTGTACACTCACTACTTTACATTGTAGCAAAGTGTCATTTCTTCAGTGTTGTCACATGAAAAGATAGAAGAAAATATTTACAAAAATGTGAGGGGTGTACTCACTTTTGTGAGATACTGTATATATATCTATATAGATATATAGATATATATCTATATAGATATATATATATATTTCAGTTTATAAGGTCATCAGAAGTTGCAGTGCCCAATCAGACAGCTGATACTGAGGGGGATAATTCATCTGTATAATGGCACAGTGCCATCTACTGGATGGAGGTAAACCTGCACTATAAGCATGATGAAGCCACCCCCCAAGGGGCATATCCATGAGCCTGGGATCACAGGAAGTGGGTTGAATGACGCCAGCCATCATTCAACTGGAAAGACTGGCAGTATCTAGAAGCAGAGAGAACAGGTATAGCTTACATAAGAAAACCAGAACCATTTTCCTGTCATTGAATTGTCCAAACTCTCCAAAGTTTATAATCTAAAAACACATACTAATATAATTTTTTTTTCATATTATGGAATAGATTGCACCATTTAAAAGACAGCACTGCGCCATTCTCATAAGTCTCACCCCCAGATGCTGTTGTAGTCTCCTTTCCCCATCACAAAAAATACCGATAATGATCAATAATAATAATTGTTACAAATCCAGCTTGTTCCTTAGCATATTACAGAGTACATAGACGCGTTCCTACATTCCCATTAGTCTCTTAGATCCATTGCACTTTTCCCATTCGTCTCTCTCGCACAGACATTCACATGTTAATATCAAACAATAACGACACGCTAGACTCCAAATAAACCCACCACTGTGCGAGTGAAGCAAAGTGACTGGAACAAAAACCACAAACGCTACAAAAAGAGGTAAAAATATAAAACATGTTTGATCTGCTGTTAAAGAATCAGACGTGCGCAGGTGTTTCTCCCTTGGAAGTAAAATGCAGTTCTCTGTGTGCCAGACAATGCGATTATTGGATCTCTACCAGCTGCCAACATTGGCAAAAAAGTAACATGTGCGCGCCGACAATACGTGAATGTGATGACTCCACAAGAAGCGCCTTGAAAACTTTATTTTCTTCTGGTTTGCCTTTCAGAAAATCCTCACACTTATAGAGCATTCAATGTTATAGTATACTTTCATTTATAGGAGACCAACGCTGACGGAGGAGTCCATTGTTGACCTGTCCTAAAAATGTAAGTGCCACCTATGGCTTAAAGCAGCCTTTCTTGAGCCTTTTAACATTGAGGAACCCCTGAAATAACCTTCCAGTCTCATGAACCCTCTGATAATAATTACTATATCTACAGATCACAGTACATGAGCATTATGGCAAATGAGAGAAATGCTCCTTACATTGGTGGTCAGTGGGAAGAATGCTCCTTACATTGGTGATCAGTGAGAAGAATGTTCCTTACATTGGTGATCAGTGGGAAGAATGTTCCTTACATTGGTGGTCAGTGAGAAGAATGTTCCTTACATTGGTGATCAGTGAGAAGAATGTCCCTTACATTGGTGATCAGTGAGAAGAATGTTCCTTACATTGGTGATCAGTGGGAAGAATGTTCCTTACATTGGTGGTCAGTGAGAAGAATGCTCCTTACATTGGTGATCAGTGGGAAGAATGTTCCTTACACTGGTGATCAGTGGGAAGAATGCTCCTTACATTGGTGATCAGTGAGAAGAATGTTCCTTACATTGGTGATCAGTGGGAAGAATGTTCCTTACATTGATGATCAGTGGGAAGAATGTTCCTTACATTGGTGATCAGTGAGAAGAATGCTCCTTACATTGGTGATCAGTGGGAAGAATGCTCCTTACATCAGTGGTCAGTGGGAAGAATGTTCCTTACATTGGTGATCAGTGGGAAGAATGTTCCTTACATTGGTCGTCAGTGAGAAGAATGTTCCTTACATTGATGGTCATTGGGAAGAATGCTCCTTACATTGGTGGTCAATGAGAAGAATGCTCCTTACATTGGTGGTCAATGAGAAGAATGCACCTTAGATTGGTGGTCAGTGGGAAGAATGCACCTTACGTTGGTGGTCAGTGGGAAGAATGCTCCTTACATTGGTGGTCAATGGAAAGAATGCTTTTTGCCTTGGTGCCCAGTGGGAAGAACTCTCCTTATATTTGTGGTCCATGGGAAGAATTCTCCTTACATTGGTGGTCAATGAGAAGAATGCTCCCTATATTGGTGGTCAGTGGGAAGAATGCCCTTGCATTGGTGATCAGTGGGATGAATGCTCCATACATTGATAGTCAATGGGAAGACTCTTCCTTATATTGGTGATCATTGAGAAATATGATTTTTACATTGGTGGTCCATGGGAAGAATGCCCTCCTTACAGATAGCAAAAAAAAAGCATTGGTTACAGTGCTTACTGGTCATTCTTCAAGGAACCCTTATGCCCTGTACACACGGGTGGACTTTTCGGCAACAAAGGTCCGACAGTCTTTCCGACAGACTTTCGATGGACTTTTGACGGACTTCCGACGGACTTTTGAAAGAACGGTCTTGCTTACACACGATCACACCAAAGTCTGATGGATTCGTACGTGATGACGTACGACCGTACTAAAATAAGGAAGTTAATAGCCAGTAGCCAATAGTTGCCCTAGCGTCGGTTTTCATCCGTCGGACTAGCATACAGACGAGCGGATTTCTCGATAGGAACTGGCTCCGGCGGAGTTCCGACGTAAAGATTTGAAACATGTTCCAAATCTAAAGTCCGTCAGATTTTCAACAGAAACAGTCTGCTGAAGGTCCGATGTAGCCCATACATGGTCGAATTGTTCACCAGATTCGGTCCGTCTGACCAGTCTGGTCGAAAAGTCCGCTCATGTGTACAGGGCATTAGCATCTTCTGGAGGAACACTTATGCCGCGTACACACAATCAGACTTTACGGCATACTTGGTCCGGCGTACGGGGTTTCGTCGGGCAATTCGATCGCGTGTGGGCTCCAGCGGACTTTTCTTTCTCCAAAGTTTGACAGACTTAGATTTGAAACATGTTTCAAATCTGTCCGACGGACTCGAGTCCGGTCGAAAAGTCCGTTCGTCTGTATGCTAGTTCGACGGACAAAAACTGACGCTAGGGCAGCTATTGGCTACTGGCTATGAACTTCCTTGTTTTAGTCCGGTCGTACGTCATCAGGTACGAATCCGTCGGACTTTGGTTGATTGTGTGTAGGCAAGTCCGTTCATTCGGAAAGTCAGTCGCAAAGTCCGTCGAAAAGTACGCCGGACAAAGTCTGCCATAAAGTCAGCTCGTGTGTACGCGGCATTAGAGTCCCACGAATCCCTGATTGAGAAAGGTTCACTTATGGTGTACTTTGCTTTGGATGAAGTAGGAAAGGGCGATTTGGAGATTTATCTTCCTATCCTGGGACCAGTCTCAAATCCAGGCTTTCTAGATTATCACTGTCCAAGCTCTGGAAAGGGCGGTCAGTCCCCTAAAATGCGTCCGCTGTTCCTAGCAAAAAGTATTTTAAATAATTTTCGAGCATGATATAAATTTGTATTAGGCACTTCTAACCCACACCCAGAATTTGTTCATCTGCTGACCAACTGGACTATCAGGACCAGAGAGGCAACAGCCTCATACCCAGAGCTGGTTCTATATCTCTACCATAATCTAAGCTCCAGCTGGAAAAATGCATTTCATCTTCTATTCATCTTCATTAACCCCTACTCACATCAGTCCTGTGCGGTCACACACCTACCAGACCAGGAGGCACAACAGAAAGTGAGTGAATAGTGAGGTAGAGATCCCCTCTCAGACAGTTGTCACCAGAACAGGTACAGTATCCCCATTAGACGGTTTCTCCTCTATTCCTGTTTTGGAGACATTTGTAAAATTTTGCATTTATATTCCAGTGGCAATTTACACCACGACAAACAGAGAGAGTAAATATCCCCAGCAAGTAGGAATAAACACCTGACACGGATTCCACTCCTTTAGTAGACTCTCCCAAATTCCAGATTTCAATGAAGAGTCTGTTGAAGACTCACTTTCAGTTTCGACTAGTGTTTGAAAAGAAAAATTGTCACATTGGATTAGAATAAACATTTATCTCCTATTGAAATGCATTAACTGGGCAATTTCTGGGCATCAGAATGTGTCCGAGCAGAGACGGAGAACGTGACATAACGGTGCAAGTGCCATACACCTGGCATTTGGCGTAGGGATTGCATTGGCCTGACATTGCAGATGCTTAATCTGAGCTGATTATAGAATCCAGTAAACAATCGTCGGGCACGCGATTGTTGGATGACTTCTCACCGCCATCGTGCCAGAGCCAATTTGAAGTTTGCCCAAGACTCCCTTTTGATCCTTCATGTGGATAAGCAAGAGAACCAGCAATACACTCCATACTGCTCCCAAAGTCCGCAGCGGCTGCTTCCTTTCTGTTGTCAATCTGTTCCATCATTTAGCAGAGACACCTAAACCATCTAGACATAATTAAGAATGAGCCAAGCCGGACAAAAGTATCCAGCTAGTAGAGTGAAGTCATTTTTGCTATCCTGGCAGAAGTTCGAGGATCATGCCTACAGTTTAATATTTCAAGCACAGGGGTTCTGTGCTTGGTCCAAGTTTTTAGAGAAAGTATCATTTAGTAGTAATCACCCTCTGCCTGTGTTGGCCGCTCTTCAACTTTTACAAAAATCTTATTAACGAGGTAGCATCCAGAACGTTTACTGTGTAGCACACTCCTAGAATAGGTTGCTAGAGATGCTCAGGTAAATTTAGTCTTTTCTTGCTCCTCTGTAAGCTTGGAGCGGTGTGCGATTAGTTATGGCTGTTCTGGGTCTCATTGGCTGCAGGATCAACTACTTCTTCCTGCCTTCTAGTGGATTCTAGAATGTAGTGGGCTGGAAGAGGCAGACCCCTGGCCTGAATATTTATGTGGTTTCAGCCAATCCCGGGGGGGAGGGGGTGTCTGGTGGGTGGCTGAGGAGAGCATAAAAAGTTTGGGGCCTGGATCAGCAGGGTTCTCACCCAGGAGGAGAAGATCAAAGCCCAAAGGGCTGCTGCCCTTCTGGGCAGGATAGCTGAAGTTGCAAGAATTCATCGAGGTCCCAGTTCCATGGGAGCTGGGGGGGCCTGAAGTCTACAGGAGTTCATTGAGGTCCCAGCTCAGTGGGAGATGGAGGGGCCTATTTCCTGGAAGCAGTTGGAGCCAAATCAAGGGGGCACACTGAGGATCTGACCTAGAGACTCACAGGAGAAGTGTCTGGCCGATATTGAATGGAGGCATCCAAGTATCCGGGGACATTGTGAGTAGAGGCCTGGAAGTAGGATCCTCATGACTGTGGCTGCTGTTTTAACAACTTGAGGGCCTGCTTAAGTGTTGCTGAATTGGAAATTGTCCTTGTTTGGAGTCTCAGAACTTCTTGTGTTTCTAGTCTCTGCCAAGAGGGAGGCTTACCCAAAAGAGAGTGGACAGGACAGAGTGTCCTCTGGTTACTTAGTGCATTAAATCCCAAAGCTTCCCTGCACCCCAGTCAAGTTCAACCAGCACTAAAGCATAAAAAGACACTCCTTGCCTGGTCAATGGTCAGTGAGGCTGTCCAAGTGGTTGTGTGCCTGGCTGCCTGTACACCCAGCAGGAAGAGAACCAGGGGCAAATCAGCTGAACCTATCAGGGGTCAGGGCTACAACGAGGGGCGTTGCTAGGTCTACAAAAGATCTGGGGCTAATGCCCATAGCAGCGTAGTAAAGAAAGTCATACGCTTGGTTGGGCATACACATGTATATACAGTAATATACGTGTGTGTGTATATCCCCAGAGAGCCCCCCCCACTTACATCAGGGTCCCCATAGAGTCCCCCTTACATCAGGGTCCCCAGAGACCCCCCCTTACATCAGGGTCCCCAGAGAGCCCCCCTTACATCAGGGTCCCCAGAGAGCCCCCTCCTTACATCAGAGTCCCAAGAGAGCCTCCCCCTTGCATCAGGGTCCCCAGAGAGCCCCCCACTTACATCAGGGTCCCCAGAGAGCCTCCCCCTTAAATCAGGGTCCCCAGAGAGCCTCCCCCTTAAATCAGGGTCCCCAGAGAGCCTCTCCCTTGCATCAGGGTCCTCAGAGAGCTCCCACTTACATCAGGGTCCCCAAAGAGCCTCCCCGCCCCTTGGGGACCCCTGCAGAGACTCGGGGCTATGGGCCCCAGATTTGGGGCTATAGCCCCAAAAGCCACCCCCTAGCGATGCCGCTGGCTACAACTATATAAAGATTATAAAGATTTATTTTCCCTGCATTCAATATCAGCCAGTCAAACACTTGGCTAGATGCAGTGGCTTAGTGGTTAGCAGTTCTGCCCGACTAAGGGTCCCTGGATTGAATCCCAACCAGAACACTATCTGCATATGTGTGCGCAGCCTATTGCATCGGGGTGTGCACCCCCAAAGCTCAAACACACATTCTGTACTGGACAGTGAATGAACGGGATAGTGCTCTGTGCTGAGCGGCTTCCTATGCATTCACAAACTGAAGCATAGGAAACACCATTTCTTATGCTTCAGTTATGAATGAACACAATGAGTGAGTGCGTTCATTTAGAAAAGGAAGGGGCTGGTGAATGGCAAAGCTACCAGCCCCTTCCCTCACTATCCATTCTGAAACATCCCCAGCAGGAGCTTGGGGGATAGGAGACAAGGGAAGCCAGCAGCACTGCCCAGGCACACCCCCTGCACACGCCTATGACTATCCGCATTGAGTTTCCATGTTCTCCTTGTGCCCGTGTGGGTTTACTCTGAGCTTTCTGGTCTCTCACACTGCAAAGATATGCCTGTAGGTTAATTGGCACAAGTGCATCAGAAATGGCTGCCTCACCTCCAAGGCGCGTTGGATTCCCAAGAAGAAAAACACTTTAGGAATACAAATGAAACATGAGAGCTGTACCAAAAGTAGTGCAAAAGTTGGCATAACTTTTTTAATTAAGCGGACCTCCACCCGAAAGGGGAAGCTCTGCTTGTTTGCACCCTCCTCCCTTTACTGACACATTTGCCACTTTTTGGAGGGGGAGTGGGTACCTGGTTTTGACAGGTACCCGCTCTCACTTGCAGGTAAGATCGCTGATCGCTGATCTACGACATTTCCGGCCCCTCCTCCTTGCCCCCTGCTTCCTTCTGGGACACACACACAGATCCCAGAAGATGGCGGGACCATTCAGAAAGCACAGCACAATTCACGCTTGCGCAGTAGGAAACCGGCTGTGAAGCCTGAAGGCTACACTGCTAGTTTCCCTTACAATTGACGAATCGGAGGGCTGACATCGCGGGATCCCAGGATCCTGTATTCGTAGCTACTGACTATGATTTTTTTTTTTTCCAGGCTGGAGCTCCTCTTTAACTTACATCGGTCATTCAAATGTCACATGTTGGCAAACAAATTCTTCCTCTATAGTAACTCTTCTTCTTTTTCATTGCTGGTAAATAATGAATTCCAAGCAGAAGTAATGTGCCTCTATTGAGTTCATTGTAAATGACGCCCCAACGCACTATGCAGTAACGACCATTGCAAACACATTGCAACACAATACCACTTCCATGTTGTGCTTTATCCTCAAATAAGGGTCATGTGCATTCTTGGGTCTGTCTCAAAGCATGTGCAACTTGTTAATAAAGTATGGGTTGTCTGAAAGCAATGCATTAACACATGTCAACATTACTCCTAGGGTGTATTTATGAAAAAAAAAAAGGCTGGCATATTGGTCCTGTGTGAATGGGACAAAATTAAATGTTCTAAGGCTATTTCCTCTACACATCAAATGTTATTCATTAAAAAAAAAAAAGCGTGGTTTAGGAAAATACCATATTATGGTCACCAGATAGAGCTGAGGACCGTAGGAAATAATAATTAATTTCCTATGATCCTCAGCTCCATCCAGTGGTGAAAATACAGTGCTTTCCTCAACCACTCTATTTTTTATGAATGAATAACATTTTACCCCTAGAGGAAATAGAAGGAAACATTTGATTTTGCCCCATTAACACAGGACGAATGTACTGTACCAGCAGTTTCGTTGGACGGATAACTATGCAATTTTTCTCTTAATAATACACTCCTTAATATGTGAATGGGTCCTTAAAGAGGAAGTAAACCCATCCATAAAACATTTATAATTTCCGGTACGTGCCGGAAATGTAAAACACCCATTGGTTGTGCTCTCAACCAAACTGTCAAACCATCCAATGGCTGGTGTCATAACTGAACACATGTGCAGCATCATGACAGTTGAAGATTAAACAGAGGCAAAAATGGCGGCCTCCTTGGCTGAAACCGATAGGAGGGTTTACTTACACTTTAAGGATATAACTCCTAACATAGTCCGATATAAAGCAGTTCCCTTCCTTGGGCTGGCATCACGGTACTCTTTTACTCATTTTATCCTTGCAATCAATAGGTGACATCTGATGACAACCAGCACACTTTGGGACGATGGCAGCTTTCTGCTCTTGTCACAAGCAATGGCCACGTTCCAGTATACAGAGCGTCCAGAAAGTATTCACAGCGCTTCACTTTTTCCACATTTTGTTATGTTACAGCCTTATTCCAAAATGGATTCAATTAATTACTTTCCTCAAAATTCTACAAACAATCCCCCATAATGACAACGTGAAAGACGTTTGTTTGAAATCTTTCCAAATGTATAAAGAAAAAAAATTGAAAAAACAAAAATTCCATGTACATAAGTATCTTCCTCCTCGCTGATCAGCGGGTGTCGGTGGACATGCATTGGCCAGCACTCACTGATCGGCTTGTGCTTTGACTAATCACAGCACAAGCAGCGTGCCGGTGGAATATGCGCGCGCCACCTACCCGAAGAGCAGAACCTTGTACACATACGTAATTATGAGCAGTCGGCCAACACTGTAAAACTACAGTGTGTGGTCAACAAGTAGTTAATGACCATTACTCTGCAAATAAATGAAATCATCACTTATTACTTAACAAGAAGAAAAAGGGAGCAAAAACAGGAGAGGGAGAGTAAAAAAAGGAGGAGGATATATCTTTCCACTAGATACAGGTATGTTTAAGCCATATGGAGAATATGACTTCACATTGTATATCCATTTTGTTTCCATTTAAGAAATTTCCCTTTTCACGGCACCACCCTCCGATGAGGGATATACCTGTATTAATCGTATGCTTGTGATATTAATCAAGTATTAATTATGCCAATAGGGCAACAGATATATTTGTGATTTTGTAATCACTGTGATAAAATATCGAACCGTACTGTTGCAGCTTGTGGTTATTGTCGGCTTGCTGACCGCCCCACATACATGTACTGCAGGGTGGCGGCTCCTACAGGCAGAATCATGCACCTGTACGTCATTCTGCCCTACTGGGTGTGTCCGATGTGTCCGCCGCAATGTTGAAGTCCCGCTATAAGTCGCTGATCGACGCTGTTACTAGTAAAAAAATAAGTAAAAATTCCATAAAAATATCTCATATTTTGTAGACACTATAACTTTGCGCAAACCAATCAATATATGCTTATTTGGATTTTTTTTTACCAAAAATATGTAGCAGAATACATATTGGCCTAAATTGATGAAGAAATTTGATTTTTAACATTTTTTTTTTATGTTTTATAGCAGAAAGTAAAAAATATAGTTTTTTTTCCTAAATTGTCTGTGTTTTTTTTGTGTTTATAGAAAAAAATAAAAACCGCAGAGGTGATCAAATACCATCAAAAGAAAGCTCTATTTGTGGGAAAAAAGGACATGAATTTTATTTGGATACAGCGTCGCACGACTGCGCAATTGTCAGTTAACCCCTTTAGCCCCGGAAGATTTGGCTGCTCAATGACCAGAACACTTTTAAAATTTGGCACTGTGCTGCTTTAACTGGTAATTGCGCGGTCATGCAATGCTGTACACAAACAAAATTTGCGTCCTTTTTTTTCCCCACAAATAGAGCTTTCTTTTGATGGTATTTTATTACCTCTGCGATTTTTATTTTTTGCGATATAAACGGAAAAAGACCGCAAATTTTGAAAAAAAAAAAGATATTTTCAAATTTTTGGTATAAAAAAAAATCCAATAGACTCAATTTTAGTCATACATTTATTTTATATTTTATATTTTGCCACAAGTTTCGGGAAAGTTAAATTTTTTTTTTTTCACACAAAGTTATCACTAAATGATATATTGCTCGCACATGCCGTGGTTATATGTGGAATTACACCCCAAAATACATTCTGCTGCTTCTCCTGAGTATGGGGATACCACATGTGTGAGACTTCTTGGGAGCCTAGCCGCATACAGGACCCCGAAAAACCAAGCACCGCTTTCAGGATTTCTGAGCGTGAAAATTTTTGATTTGACTCCTCACTACCTATCACAGTTTTGAAGGCCATAAAATGCCCAGATAGCACAACCCCCCCCCCAATGACCCCATTTTGGAAAGTAGACACCCCAAGCTATTTGCTGATAGGCATGTTGAGTCCATGGAATATTTTATATTTTGCCACAAGTTGCGGCAAAATTCCTAACTTTTTATTTTTGCACAAAGTTGTCACTAAATGATATATTGCTTAAACATTCCATGGGCATATGTGGAATTACACCCCAAAATACATTCTGCTGATTCTCCTGAATACGGGCATACCACATATGTGAGACTTTTTGGGAGCCTAGCCGCGTACAGGACCCTGAAAACCAATCACCGCCTTCAGGCTTTCTAAGGACGTAAAATGATGATTTCACTTCCTCACTACCTATCACAGTTTCGGAGGCCATGAAATGAAAGATAGCACAACCCCCCCCCCCCCCCCCCAAATGACCGCATTTTGGAAAATAGACACCCCAAGCTATTTTCTGGGAGGCATTTTGAGTCCATGGAATATTTTATATTTTGCCACAAGTTTCGGCTTTCTAAAGGCGTAAAATTGTAATTTTACTCTTCACTACCTATCACAGTTACAACTTTGTGTAAAAAAACAAAACAATTTTTTAATTTTCTCGAAACTTGTGGCAAAATATTCGTTTTAATCAAGACCATTCCGGAGAATCCAATATTTATTTACAGAAAGGGGCAATCTTTTGGTGACAAGGTTGTTAAGAAAATTTTAAATTTTCACCAATTAGACCCACTATGTTCTGGGATAGTCCAGGTTTCTTTGCATGTCGCAGATGCATTTCTTGCCGCCAAGTACACACTAGACAGCTAATTCTAGGATGTTTAAAATAAAAGACTTTATTTCATGCAAGTCCACTTATGTAGTGTATGCACTTCAGTGTCCATACGATTTAATGTACATTGGTCGCACCAAACGCACTTTAGGTTAACGTGTATCAGAGCTTATTGATAACATTAGGATTGGCTATAAAGAACACAGCGTATCAATGCACTTTAAAACTAAACATAACAGTGACCCCTCAGGACTAAAATTTTGGGGGTAGAGAAAATGTACCCAGATTAGAGAGGAAGTAATAGGGTAAGGGAATTACCATATTTATCGGTGTATAATACGCACAGTCGTATAACACGCACATTCATTTTAAGAGGAAAGTTTCAGGAAAAAAAAACTTACATTTTAAAAAGGAACTTTGAAGCAAAATAAGGGTCAGTGCCCATCTGCAGCCTCACCATTGCCATCAATGCAGCCTGATCGATGCCCATCTGCAGACTAGAGGGGACAGGGAGGGGGGGTGGGACGAGCGCCGACAGATTACATACAGTGAGAATCTCCTGTGATAGACAGAACAGTGGTCCAATGGCTGCCCAGGAGACGGGACTTCCTATTACAGAGGACGCCAAGTAAAACAGTAGAGTCTCACTGTATGTAACCTGATGGAGCTCGTCCCGCCCCCCTCCCTGTCCCCTCCGAGGCAGCTAAAATTGAAGTATTGGCGTATAACACGCACACGCTATTTGCACCCGATTTTCAGGGTCAAAAAGTGCGTGTTATACGCCAATAAATAAATAATAAATAATAATAAATGCAAAACAAAGTGGATTCATTTAACCGATACCCTGAGTCTGAGAGGAATGAATGTTGAGTTGAATTTAAATTGTTTTATTAACGGTTACTGATTATTATTGATCTTGTTTTTTTTTAGGCGTTTTTATGAATTTTATGATGGTATATAATATTATAGGTATATGGTTCCAAATATTAGGTGAAGGAATATATTTTAATTTTCATACTTACTACCTATTGACATGCATTTTAGTGATTATAATGATATACATTATCCTCGGTTTATTATTCTTCGATAATAATGTTGCTAGGATATGCACATTAGGGTATAATGCATTAATACTTCTATAAACTGTATATATATATATATATATATATATATATATATACATACACACACACACACATATATACAGAACACCGCTGTATGAGATACCAGTTGAGCGGTGAAAGATAGACAGGACACAAAGACTAGATTCTATGATGTATATCTGATACATGCTTTTATTATTTTTAAATATTGTAAGTGCACAACTGTAAGGGAATCGTTTTAAATAAACATTTTTAGTTATTGGATTACGCTATGTGCACCATTGTTTTTTGCTTGTGATGCAACAATTTAGATGGAGAGATGCAGCGTTTGCTGACAGTGATTATCTAAACACAAGCGCATGACCCAGTACTATCTGGTAAGTGGATTGCCTTGGGGGAGTGTTATACACGCGGTGTGGTGAAGGTGATCGATTTTCTCTGTTGGACAATTTAATATTCACATTTACCCACATTTATTGACAAAGTGGCCTTTTTTTTGCAATCTTAAAAATAATACGATTGATTAGCGCTACTAATGTTTTGGTATTTTGCTATAATATATTTCTGGTGCAGCCACTGGGATTGCTTTTTCATGAAAGCCGACCGCTGGCTGAAAAGAATGATACCAAGATGATACCTAAACCTGCAGGCTTCATTCTGGTATAACCACTCAATGTCCAGCAACATAACAGTACGTTGCTGGTCCTTGTTGGGCATATATTGTAATGTTCTTTTTGTCATGCAGCCTGTGGCAAGAGATTGATCGGTGGGTATGCCCACCATTAGAATACCGCCCTTCATCCACCCACTTATAATGATGGGCATACATGCACCATTTTATTTTTTAACTGTGGTGGTGAAATCACCTCCTACAGCGCTGGAGTCGCTGATTTACGTATCATGAGAGCAAACATTTTTGCTGTCAAGATAAATAAATCAGTGCTGCAGCTGAATGGCGTACCTGAAAAGCAAACAGTGGTAACAATAAAACATTAACTCAATAAAACAACTTGATTTTTTAACGCAATCTGTTCCTAAAAAATATATGCCGAAGCATGGGGGCAATCGGCCCCTAATATTAGGAGCAAATCGCTCCTCCACCCCTGCTCCAATGCTTTGGCATATATGCTCTTTTTTTAACTGTGGTGGTGAAATTACCTCCTACAGCGCTGGAGTCATGGCTTTACGTATCGTGGGAGCAAAAGCTGTTGCTGTCAGAATAAATACACCCATGCTGCAACTGAATGACGTACCTGCTAAGCAAATGATGGTTAACAAAAAAACAAAGTAACATTACAGAATAACTGTAAGATATACCATACCTGCAAAGCAAATACAATAAAACATAGTAAAAATAAAACATTACCGTTCTAAAATACAGTAACAATAGAGAGGGAACAATAGATATAGAACAATAGAGGGCGAACTATAAAGAGCGAACATAAGAGAGAGAACAATAGAGAGAGAAGAAAAATAAAACCACAACTATTTTTGGCTTTTTTTGGTGTTTTTTTGTGTTTTTTTTTTCTTTGCACTTTTATATAAACTGTAAACGTTCCAGATTAGGGTCTCTCAAAATGTGATGGCCGTCTCATCTTTCGAGACCCTGTGTAAGTGTGCCCTAGGACTGTGCAAAGTTGTACCCTATGCTAATACTCCACTAGTGTGTGGTAGCGTTTGAAACAGTCACCGATGCAGAGACCAGGTTGCTCAGGACAAGAGGGACAATAAAAGCGAGTGTCACGCCTAAATCCGCGTTTTCTGCAGACACGACATCTTCTTTGGGGATTTTTTTGGGTAGGGGTACCAGAGAGGACATATGGAAAATTCCTCTCTCTGCATTTGGATTGGGAAGTTGGGCTACAGCACCGTCTGGAAACTGAAGGGCTTTGATGATCTCTTCCTGGAATTTAATGAAGGATCCAGTCCGTCCTAAAGCTTTGTATAGCACATAAGCATTCAGCAGAGCCAATTGGAATAAATATACAGACACTTTTTTTTACAGACACTTTTTTTATACCAGCGTCTGGCCTTACGGGCAATTAGGTACGGCGCCAACAACTGATCGTTGAGGTCCACCCCTCCCATGTTACGGTTATATTTGTGAACACAGGAGGGGTTTCTCCACACCACCAGTTGCCGTAGGAAATTGGACAACATTCCGTGTATCCCTCCACTTCACTGCTAACAAATTATTACGTTTCAAGCAGGCTCTCTCCCCGCGTCTAAGTTGGGATTCTACAAGCCGTTGGGGGAAGCCCCGGCGATTAGATCGCACGGTGCCACGTGCGCCAATTCCACAATCAAAAAGGTGACTAAAAAGCGCAGCGTCGCTTCTTCCAGCCGAGCCAACCTGCCGTAGTACAACTGCGGCTGCTGGTCCGGAACTGGTTAAAGTAACGCTGTGCCGTATCGCAAAAAATGGCCTGCTCAGGAAGCGGGATAAACTTTTCCGAAACTTAAGTGGTTATTATATATATATTTTTTGAGCACATGCGCCGTTATATATTTTTTTGCTTTTTATATGTCATTACGACATCTTTGACAAGAAAGTGCCACCGTTGAAAATTAGTCCGCAATGTCATTGTGAGCTGCCGCTTGTGTTGCTATGGTGTCCTGTCTCCTAAATGTTTCATTCGTCTGTAATTTTTTTTAGCCAGTAGTGCGTTAAAATGAAATATTGCATGGTGACTCCCGGGAATTGTGTATCATGAGACCAAGAAAGCTTATTTGGTAAGTCAGGCAGCAATGTGCAGCAAGTAGAAATATATAACCCTCCCCCCCCCATCTTTTTTCATTGGTTTTACTAACAGGTCGCTGCAGGTTGTTGTACGTGAGAATATATGTACAGAATAGAAAAGGTACTAAGCACTAGGGATGAACTTTATAGTTTAAGTTTGGATCGGACCTTGGTATGTCTATGTAGCAAACCTCTGACACCCCAAAGGCATTATAGCACCTCCAGAGGCAGGGGAGGGCTAGCAGTTCACCCCCAGGGCTGAGTCCATGGCTAAAATTAAGGGGACCCGAAAAAGGATATTGGGTCATCTTATATGATCTCCAGATCCAGATCAGTGTCCAGCTTCACAGTGTCAGAACCTTTAGGCCGACCCGGCAACACTGTAGATAAGGTTGCCACCTGTCCGGATTTCACCTGGACAGTCTTGGCTTTAGATCCTTTGTCCGGGTTTCAATCTATCTGAATACCAGACACATCAGTGGCAGCGCTGCAGCACCAGTCCTCCTATCCCCCTCTCCCCTCCTGTCAGCTTCCAATGCTTTTAATTATATTGGTGAGGGGTGGGGGGAACGCTTTAACTGGGGTACAGACTGGCCTGGGGGGATTATACTGGGGGACAGACTGGCCTGGGGAGATTATACTGGGGGACAGATGGACCTGGGGGGGTGTACAGAGGGAAAGACTGACCAAGGAGGGAATATACTGGAGGACAGACTGACCTGGGGGGGGACTGAGGGATAGACTGACCTTGCTTGATCTAACTACGCTCCTTAACCACTTCAGCCCCGGAAGATTTGGCTACTGAATGACCAGAGCATTTTTTGGGATTCGGCACTGCGTCGCTTTAACTGACAATTGCGCGGTTGTGCGACGCTATACCCAAACAAAATTTACGTACTTTTTTTTCCCACAAATAGAGCTTTCTTTTGGTGGTATTTGATAACCTCTGCCGTTTTTATTTTTTTGCGCTATAAACAAAAAAAGAGCGACAATTTAAAAAAAAAAAAACCACAATACTTTGTACTTTTTGCTGTAATAAATATCCCCATTTTTTTAAAAGAAAAGCAAATTTAGGCCGATATGTATTCTTCTACATATTTTTGGTAATAAAAATCGCAATAAACGTATATTGATTGGTTTGCGCAAAAGTTATTGCGTCTACAAAATAGGGGTAAATTTATAGCATTTTTATTATTATTATTTTTTTTTTAGTAGTAATGGCGGCGATCTGCGATTTTTATCGGGACTGCGACATTATGGCGGACACATCGGACACTTTTGACACATTTTTGGGACCATTGGCATTAATACAGCGATCAGTGCTATAAAAATGCACTGATTACTGTAAAAATATCACTGGCAGGGAAGGGGAAGTAGACACTAGGGGGCGATCAAGGGGTTAACTGTGTTCCCTCTGTGTGTTCTAACTGAAGGGGGGAGGGGACTTTCTAGGGGAGATGACAGATCGCTGTTCATACTTTGTATGAACAGACGATCAATCTCTTCTCCCCTTTGTGTGTTTACACACACAGATCCCAGTTCTCGGCATGTTATGAGCGATCGCAGGAGCCCGGCGGTCATTCGCATCGGCTCCGGGGGCGAGCAGCGGGCACGCGCACCCCTAGTGGCCACAGGGCAAAACATAACGTCTTTTCGCCCAGCCGTGCCATTCTGCCGTAGTAAAACTGCGGCGGCTGGTCGGCAAGTGGTTAACAGCAGAGCTCCATCCAGCAGCACCTCTTTAGGCCTCAGCTCTGAGGAAGAAAGCGAGCACATGGGCTGTCCCATATATTTATATCCTCCTCCAGCATGCACCAGTGACCTAAACCTCCTACTGGATTGGCTGAAGACAATATAAATATTCATAACTTAGTTTTGTATGCAAAATTTCATACTATGACCGGAGATACCAGTGACATCTACTGGAGACAGTAAGAAATTACAAGCCAACCTAAACCCTAAGGAAAAACCAGGTGAAAAACTATACAATCAGTCTGAGCTAAATACAACCCAGCCAAAAACTAAACATAGTAACTATTTAGGATAAGGGGGCTACATGTAAAATGGCAGTACTACCTCCATTATTATACACGACAGCTTCCCGCTGTCAATGGTTGTTAAGGACGGTGGCAGATGCATGCACTGTTAAGTGGTTGTAAAAAGGCTAAAGGCATTCTCTGCATTAGGGCAAAAAATCTTCTATGATCAGCTCCCCCCACCAGTCCCCCCTTATACTTACCTGAGCCTGATGTCGATCCAGTGATGTGCCCCTGCCTGCAACTGCACTGCTCTCTTTCTCCTCGCAGGACTCAGAGACAGCAGTGGGAGCCATTGGCTCCCGCTGCTGTCAACCAAATCCTGTGAAGAGGGGGGTGGGTCAAGCTGCGCTGTGTGTGTCAATATACACACGAAGCCAGGCTAGGGATAGAGCCAGCATGAGTGCCCCCATAGCAAGCTGTTTGCTATAGGGGCACTCGGAAGAGAGGAGGTACTGAGGGTACCAGCGGGGGATCCCAGAAGGGAAGATTTGGGGGCTGTTCTGTGCAAAAAGGGGGTTCTGGGATGAGAACACAGAGGGGGTTCTGGGATGAGAGCAGAGAGGGGGTTCTGGGATGAGAGCAGAGAGGGGGTTCTGGGATGAGAGCAGAGAGGGGGTCTTGGGTAAGGTGACCAGATTTTTAAAATTAAATCCGGGGACATATTTTTTTTTTTTTACTAGTAATGGCAGCAATCGACGACTCTTTGCCCATCTCCGCTGCCCACCTCACAGCCTGTCAAGTCTTAAGCCCCATACACACTATCAGATTTTCTGCTGATTTTTTTCCTTCAGATTTACCAAAACCATATAATATGAGGTCAAACCTTAGGAGTTTCAATTTATATGGCAGGCCCTTGCAATACATGGTTTTGGTAAATCTGAAGACAAAAATCAGCAGAAAATCTGATAGTGTGTATGGGGCTTTACTCTTCGGGCCCCGGCTACTACTTGGTGGGGAGCAGAGGAAGATCACTCCACCAGGGAAGGCAAGGAGATAAACAGGCAGGCGGCTGGCCGGGACTTGAGCCAAGGCAGAAGAACATGCGAGTGGAGCTGAATGGGCATGCGCCTGAAACTGAAGAAATAGTCCCTCCACTCCGACCAGCACATGATCATCAGAAAGGGCACAGATAATGGGAAAAAAAATAAACCCCCATAAGCTGGTAGGAGCGGCAGAGGAGGGGGGGGTGCAATTCAGATTTTTTCTTTTTATTCTGCAGGGGCTGTCTTTGAAATTGCCCCAGCCCCTGTTTAAATCCAATCTGGGGACAAAACTGGGGACAGACTTGGTCCGGGGACAGTGTCCTCAATCCGGGGACTGTCCCCAGAAACCGGGGATGTCTGGTCACCCTAGTCTTGGGATGAGAGCAGAGAGGGGGTCTTGGGATGAGAGCAGAGAGGGGGTCTTGGGATGAGAGCAGAGAGGGGGTCCTGGGATGAGAGCAGAGAGGGGGTTCTGGGATGAGAGCAGAGAGGGGGTCCTGGGATGAGAGAAGAGAGGGGGTCCTGGGATGAGAGCAGAGAGGGGGTCCTGGGATGAGAGCAGAGAGGGGGTCCTGGGATGAGAGCAGAGAGGGGGTCCTGGGATGAGAGCAGAGAGGGGGTCCTGGGATGAGAGCAGAGAGGGGGTCCTGGGATGAGAGCAGAGAGGGGGTCCTGGGATGAGAGCAGAGAGGGGTCCTGGGATGAGAGCAGAGAGTGGGTTCTGGGATGAGAGCAGAGAGGGGGTCCTGGGATGAGAGCAGAAATTGGTCCTGGAGGGGGTCCTGGCATGAGAGCAGAGAGGGGGTTCTGGGATGAGAGCAGAGAGGGGGTTCTGGGATGAGAGCAGAGAGGGGGTTCTGGGATGAGAACAGAGAGGGGGTTCTGGGATGAGAGCAGAGAGGGGGTTCTGGGATGAGAGCTGAGAGGGGGTCCTGGGATGAGAGCAGAGAGGGGGTTCTGGGATGAGAGCAGAGAGGGGGTTCTGGGATGAGAGCTGAGAGGGGGTCCTGGGATGAGAGCAGAGAGGGGGTTCTGGGATGAGAGCAGAGAGGGGGTTCTGGGATGAGAGCAGAGAGGGGGTTCTGGGATGAGAGCTGAGAGGGGGTCCTGGGATGAGAGCAGAGAGGGGGTTCTGGGATGAGAGCAGAGAGGGGGTTCTGGGATGAGAGCAGAGGGGGGTCCTGGGATGAGAGCAGAGAGGGGGTTCTGGGATGAGAGCAGAGAGGGGGTCCTGGGATGAGAGCAGAGAGGGGGGGTCCTGGGATGAGAGCAGAGAGGGGGGTCCTGGGATGAGAGCAGAGAGGGGGGGGGGTCCTGGGATGAGAGCAGAGAGGGGAGGGTTCTGGGATGAGAGCAGAGAGGGGGTCCTGGGATGAGAGCAGAGAGGGGGGTTCTGGGATGAGAGCAGAAATTGGTCCTGGAGGGGCTCCTGGGATGAGAGCAGAGAGGGGGTCCTGGGATGAGAGCAGAGAGTGGGTCCTGGGATGAGAGCAGAGAGGGGCTCCTGGGATGAGAGCAGAAAAGGGGTTCTGGGATGAGAGCAGAGAGGGGGTTCTGGGATGAGAGCAGAGAGGGGGTCCTAGCATAAGAGCAGAAATTGGTCCTGGAGGGGCTCCTGGGATGAGAGCAGAGAGGGGGTCCTGGGATGAGAGCAGAGAGGGGGTCCTGGGATGAGAGCAGAGAGGGGGTCCTGACATGAGAGCAGAGAGGGGGTCCTGGCATGTTAGCAGAGAGGGGGTTCTGGGATGAGAGCAGAGAGGGGGTTCTGGGATGAGAGCAGAGAGGGGGTTCTGGGATGAAAGCAGAGAGGGGGTTCTGGGATGAGAGCAGAGAGGGGGTTCTGGGATGAGAGCAGAGAGGGGGTCCTGGGATGAGAGCAGAGAGGGGGTCCTGGGATGAGAGCAGAGAGGGGGTGTCCTGGGATGAGAGCAGAGAGGGGGGGGTTCTGGGATGAGAGCAGAGAGGGGGGGGTTCTGGGATGAGAGCAGAGAGGGGGGTTCTGGCATTAAAGCAGAAATTGGTCCTGGCGGGGGCTCCTGGGATGAGAGCAGATGGGGGTCCTGGGATGAGAGCAGAGAGGGGGTCCTGGCATGAGAGCAGAGAGGGGGTCCTGGGATGAGAGCAGAGAGGGGATCCTGGCATGAGAGCAGAGAGGGGGACCTGGGCTGAGAGCAGAGAGGGGGTCCTGGGATGAGAGCAGAGAGGGGGTCCTGGGATGAGAGCAGAGAGGAGGTCCTGGTATGAGAGCAGAGAGGGGGACCTGGGTTGAGAGCAGAGAGGGGGTCCTTGGATGAGAGCAGAAGGTGGGTGCTGGGATAAGAGCAGAGAGGGGGTCCTGGGATGAGTGGCAAGTGGCATCTCTTTGATTTGTCGGGGGGGGTAGGAGGATACGTGCTGGGGGGAGGGCTTTTGGAATGGAGAGGACTTGCGCTAGTGGGGGGGGGGGGCAGATCTGAAATGCCCTCACTTTTCAGCACAAGTCCTCTCCCCTCCAAAAGCACCCCCCAGCACATATCCTCTTCCCCTCCTCCCCCATCACTTCTCCATGTGTGCATCCTGCCCCCCCTTCCTGGTTACTGTGTTCCCCTCCCCTATCCACAAATTATACAAAGACCTCAGATAACCAGCGCGGCTCTTGCAGTTAAAAGAGAAGTATGTTTTTTTTTAATTCATACTTACCTCGGTGAATGGAGCATCAGACCAATGCTGCAGCTGTCTCCTGGCATCTCTGCACTGAGAACCGAGCTCCTGAACACCACCGGTGGCTTGGTTCTCACTCCTCCCCGAGCGGAGAGATGCTGCCTGTCAGTAAGCATCTCTCCTGCTCTGATCCTCCATGCTCATTGGAGCAATGAGCTGTGGAGGGGCGGGGAGCGGCCCTCTCAGTGGCTCGCTGAGACTGCCATCAATCAAGACAGCTGGCGGATGCAGCCTTGGAAGTCGGGATGACGCGGTGCTTCGACTGATGGCAGGGACATCAGCTGAGAGCGGACTTCAGACTGCTCTCTACTGAAAACAGGTCACAGGAGTGCAAAACGAATTGCACTCCTGTGACCCGGAGGAGAAGCCCACCCCAAAAAGCTCAGGCTGAACTTCTCCTTTAATGTCCCTCTTCCCTGGCTCCTCCTTCTGCTCCTGTCTGTATACATTGGAGCTGAGGAAGAGGAGGATCCTTGGTGAGCTCTCTCTGTGTGGTGTGCAGGCTCAGTGGGGAGAGATGCAAGTGTCGGCTGCTACAGAGGAACGGTCGCTGCGTGGGGGGAGCCTGGGCACCCTGCAAGAGATGTGGGGAAGGTGTTCTGAGTGCCCACACTAGCGTGCCCCTGTCAGGCCAGTTACCGGAGCTCAGTGCTGAAACTTGTTCCGGCACTGGGCTCAGGAATTAGCACAGATTCCTTGGGACAGAGGTACCAAGAGCCTCTCATGGGACCCCCTACTGGCCTCGAGCCCTCGGGCAGTGCCCGACTGCCCTAATGGTCAGTCTGCCCCTGGTGCAGCAATAACAATTAATACAGTCAGGTGATGCGTCCCTACGCTTTCCCTCCTTTTCTCAAACCTTTGCCTTACTACTAGCAGTGTCTGTAAAAGGTCGCGTACCTGTCCTTACTCTACCAACTTGCATAAAGCGCACTAAACCTGGGAGGAAGGGTCTTAAATAGGCTTTGCCTGACCCAAGATGGCTGCTAGAGTCACATGGGGCACCAACATCCAATCGAATAGCTTACCCAGTGACCCAGGAAACAATTGAGGAACCATGTTCCTCTTGACTTCCTCTCCAGCTACAATGCCGCTGCAGGAGAGCGCCACCTGTAGTGGAAAAAGTAGACTGCCCCTGCCTACAAACTGTTCAACTTTAAATGTGTTTCTTCTCGAAGTTCAGCTTTAAGAGAAGAGCAACATAAAATACTTTTACAAATGTCAGCCTTCAAAAATGAGCAATCTTCACAAGTAACACTTCAACAGTGGAATGTTTCAGTACAAATAGTGAAGGCCACCCGGCTCATATGTACATTGACGGAAAAATTCAAAAAATGCGTCGATTTTCTATTTTCTATAATAAACAATACCATCTGTTGTAATCTGGAGAAAATTCTTCATGTAAGCCAGTTTGGCTGCCGACAAATGTATACCGTATAATTGATATTTCAGCCGCAACAAGGCAAGAATAACAGGGGGGGAACTGCATTAACCACCTCAGCCCTGGAAGGCTTTACCCCCCCCCTTCATGACCAGGGCATTTTTTGCTCTTCAGCATTGCGCTACTTTAACTGGCAATTGCTCGTTCATGCAATGCTGTACCCAAACTAATTTGTTCACACAAGAACAAGAAAAATATTTTTTTTTTTACTTTCTGCTATAAAACATATTTAATAAAAAACAAAACAAAAAAATATTTCTTTATAAATGTAGGCCAAAATGTATTCTGCTACATGTCTTTGGTAAAAAAAAAAATTCTAATAAGGTTATATTGACTGGTTTGCATGAAAGTTATAGCGCCTACAAACTATGGTATATATAGTACAGTTAGTCTGGTTGAAAAAAGACCATCTAGCTCAACCAATTCTAGATGGGATGGCAATGGGGTTGGGTCTGGATGGTGTATGATTGAAGTATAAAAGGACTGAATGAGTCAGAGAGCTTCTCCTCTCTACCCTTTTCGCTCTTGGTTCAAGCCTGGTGAGCCTGGTGGCTCTCTGAGCCGCATGGCTATCTCTTTTGACATCTGAGCCAGCCGACGAAACAACATTTCGAGGAAAGCATTGTCATAAGTATCTTTGATACTCTTGTATTATATGTTCTGGTGTTATATGCTTTGTAATACCTTTCTTTAGTATTTTCGTGTTAGCGTTTTCCTATTCTCTTGGGAAATAAATAAGACTTTGTTTTATTAAGCCGTGTGCTTGGTTTCATAGCTAACTTTGTATTATAGTGATATCATCAGTAACTTGTGATTAGAGTTTTAATAGACTAGCTAACTATAGGAATAGACAAGGTAATACATCGGTGTAATAGGCAGAGGGAATCCGTAACCACCCTTGAATAATATTTATTGTACCAATTACTTCAGTGATCATATCCCCCCTTATCTATTTACACATGTCGATCATATCCCCCCTTAATCTCCTCTTCTCAAGAGAGAATAAATTCAGTTCCTCTGATGATTGATGTCAAACTGGCGGCCCT
The DNA here is from genome assembly GCA_037952925.1 of Lithobates clamitans. Taxonomy (NCBI): domain Eukaryota; kingdom Metazoa; phylum Chordata; class Amphibia; order Anura; family Ranidae; genus Lithobates; species Lithobates clamitans. The sequence goes on along the minus strand of JBBGZY010002375.1, from coordinate 107,295 downwards.
TCAGCTGTTGCGGAACTACAAATCCCATGAGGCATTGCAAGGCTGACAGTTACAAGCATGATTCCCACAGGCAGGCATGGGACTTGTAGTTCTGTAACAGCTGGAGGGCAGCCAGTTGGACACCCCTGCGGGTAACGGCCTAATCTTTCCTCATAGCTGAGCTCCTCCATGCCTCTTTTATGCCTTTTTTTAATTTTTTATACTACTAATGGTAGTGATCAGCAAATTATAATGGGACTGTAATAGTGTGGCGGACAATCTGACACTAAATGACACTGGGGGGAATTGACTAACTGACACTGACATCACCAGTGATCAGTGCTAATACTATACACTGTCACTGTACTAATGATACTGGCTGAGAAGTGGTTAACATCTAGGGCGATTAAGGGCTTAAATGTGTGCCTAAGCAGTGTGTAATGTGTGCTGCATTTTTTTACTAACAATCTCTGTGTTTCTAATCCCTGCTTTGCAGGGATAAGAAGCAGAGATTGTTCCCTCTGTACGGAGCATTGTCAACACAGAGCTCTGGGTTGTGATTGGACACAGCTGAACAACAGGTGTCAGCCATGAATCATTGGGTGGGACCTGCTGGCAGACTCCCGCTGTGTACAATCACAGCGGGGGAGGGGGCATGTTTGTGCCCTAAACCCGGAAGCAGGTAGCGATGGACCAGTACCTTGCTTTGCCTGTATGGGTCACCTTTCCGCAGTACATTGCGGGCGAGTGGTCCTTAAAGAGGGTGTAAAGGCAGAAGGTTTTTTTTAATCTTATTGCATTCTATAGATTAAGATAAAAAATACTTTTGTGTGTAGCAGCCCCCCCCAGCAACCCCAAGTTACTTACCTGAGCCCCGTCTCTCCCCAGCGATGTCCACAAATGTCTAAGCCGACTGGGACACTTCTCCTGATTGGCTGAGACACGGCGGGGGCTTAATTGGCTCCCACAGCTGTCAATCAAAGTCAGTCAGCCAATCAGGAGAGAGAGGGGGCAGGGCGGGGTCTGGGGGCTCCGTGTCTGAATGGACACACAGAGCTGTAAGTCGGCTCCAGTGCCCCCCATAGGAAGCTGCTGGGCTGAAGGGGCACTCGATAGGAGGGAGGAGGGGCCAGAAGCTGCGAAAAGGGACCCGAGAAGAGGAGGATCGGTGCTGCTCTGTGCAAAACCAACTGCACAGAGGAGGTAAATGTAACATGTTTGTTTTTTAAAACAAAAAAAAACTGAGACTTTACAATCACTTTAAGTGGTTAAAGTGTATGGAAAGCCAAAACGTATTTATTTATTTTAGCAGGGGGTGATAAAAATCCATATACATTTTTTTTTTGCATCCAGAGACATGAAAGCAGTAATTGCAATTGTTTTTTTGTATTTTATTGAGGGCAATTTAACTTGGATGGGGATAGGAAACTTATGAGATGCCCAGGTAATTGACAGTCAAAGTTTGGGACTAACTATATACATCACGGTATATACAATCTCCTCTTCTCCTCCTGCACTTCCCTGCTTTGTGCTAGGAGGGGTGGGGGGGGGGATTTGGGGAGGGGATAGAATGAATTGCTAGGAGGGGGGGTGGGGGGGGGATAGAATGAATTGCCAGGAGGGGGGTTTTGAGGATGGGATAGAATGAATTGCTAGGAGGGGGGGTTGGGGAGATAGAATGAATTGCCAGGAGGGGGGGGGGGGGTTTGAGGAGGGGATAGAATGAATTTTTAGGAGGGTGTTTTGGGGAGGGGATAGAATGAATTGCTAGGAGGGGGGTTGGGGAGGGGATAGAATGAATTACTAGGAGGGGGGTGGGGGGTAGAATGAATTGCCAGGAGGGGGGTTGGGGAGGGGATAGAATTTGTGCTAGCGGGGGGGGGGGTTGGGCAGGGGTTAGAATGAATTACCAGGAGGGGGGGTTTGGGGAGTGGATAGAATTTGTGCTAGGAGGGGGATTTGGGGAGGGGTTAGAATGAATTGCCAGGAGGGGGGTTTAGGGAGGGGATAGAATTTGTGCTGGGGGGGTTGGGGAGGGGATATAATTAATTGCTAGGAGGGGGGTGGGGGTGGGGAGGGGATAGAGTTTGTGCTAGGAAGGGGGGAGGGGGGGGATTTGGGGAGGGGTTAGAATGAATTGCCAGAAGGGGGGGTTTGGGGAGGGGATAGAATTTATGCTAGGAGGGGGGGTTTGGGGAGGGGTTAGAATGAATTGCTAGGAGGAGGGTTTGGGGAGAGGTTAGAATGAATTGCTAGGAGGGGGGGTGGGGGGGTAGAATGAATTGCTAGGAGAGTGTTTTGGGGAGGGGATAGAATGAATTGCTAGGAGGGGGGGTTGGGGAGGGGATAGAATGAATTGCTAGGAGGGGGGTTAGGGAGGGGATAGAATGAATTGCTAGGAGGGGGGGTGGGGGGGTAGAATGAATTGCTAGGAGGGGGGTTTGGGGAGGGGATAGAATTTGTGCTAGGAGGGGGGGTTTGGGCAGGGGTTAGAATGAAGTACCAGGAGGGGGGGTTTGGGGAGTGGATAGAATTTGTGCTAGGAGGGGGATTTGGGGAGGGGTTAGAATGAAATGCCAGGAGGGGGGTTTAGGGAGGGGATAGAATTTGTGCTGGGGGGGGGGTTGGGGAGGGGATAGAATTAATTGCTAGGAGGGGGGTGGGGGTGGGGAGGGGATAGAGTTTGTGCTAGGAAGGGGGGAGGGGGGGATTTGGGGAGGGGTTAGAATGAATTGCCAGGAGGGGGGTTTGGGGAGGGGATAGAATTTATGCTAGGAGGGGGGGGGTTTGGGGAGGGGTTAGAATGAATTGCTAGGAGGGGGGTTTGGGGAGGGGTTAGAATACATTGCCAGGAGGGGGGTTTGGGGACGGGATCGAATTTGTGCTAGGAGGGGGGGGGGGATTTGGAGAGGGGTTAGAATGAATTGCCAGGAGGGGGGTTTAGGGAGGGAATAGAATTTGTGCTAGAAGGGGGTGTTGGGGAGGGGATAGAATGAATTGCTAGGAGGGGGGGTTTGGGGAGGGAATAGAGTTTGTGCTAGGAAGGGGGGAAGGGATAGAATTTATGCTAGCAGGGTGATTTTTTTTTGGGGGGGGGTTGTACTAGAAGGGGAGATTCGGAAGGAAGTGGATAGAATTTGTACTAGGAGTGGGGTTTTGGGGGAGGGGAAACAATTTGTGCTAGCAGGAAGGATTTGGGGAGGGGAAAGAATTTGTGTTAGGAGGGGAATTTTGGGGGGGTGGGGAGGGGGGGGGGTTGACTTGTGCTAGAAGGGGATATTCGGAAGGGAGCGGATAGAATTTGCACTAGGAGTGGGATTTTGGGAGGGGGGTTTGTGCTAGAAGGGGATATTTGGAGGGGAGGGGATAAAGTTTGTGCTAGGAGGGGTGATTGTGTAAGAAGGGGGGATTTGGGGAGGGGAGAGGATTTGTGCTAAGAGGGGAGAATAGAAGGAGGGGGATTTTTTTTTCATTTTTATTTGGGGAGAATATTGGCTTGCAGAGGGAATTTATGTGTGGTGATCAGTGCTGGATTTTTTTTCTTTGGCAAGGGAAGAGGAAGAGAGGGGATTCTTGCTGAGGCACGAGGCTCATACATTGGGGGGGGGGGGGAGGGGGCGTAGGTGCACTTTGTCTTTTTTGCCCTGAGCACTAGGTGACCTTGTCCCGGCACTACCTTTAGAGCAATTATCTGCCTTCTTCTGCTTTATCCATTGTGTTGTGCTGTGCTTCCTCTGCCACTCCTGCTGATTCTTGAGGTTTAACCCACCTGTCATCAGAATAAAATAGTAACCACTTACGGACCGCCGCACGCCGATATACGTCCTAACTTTGAAGGGGAATATCGCTGTTATGGCAGCAGCTAGCTGCCATAACCCCGGCATCCTCTTCATTGGCCGGCGGTGCACTTTCCGATAAGAGTGGTCTCTGCGGCGGATTCGCCGCAAGATCACTTTTATCGGTGCCCCCCCTCCTGCCGCACTCCTTAGCCCTCTGCCGCTTACCGGAGTTGTCAGCAACGGCGGAGGGATGTTTCCCCTTGCTCGACATGGAAACGAGTGAGGGGAAGATGGCCCCCACCCGTCTCCATACCACTGCAGGGCGGAAGCGACGTCAAAACGTCACTTCCGCCCATAGCTCTTAAAGGGCCATTTTTTAAAATTATTTTTTTAAATGACAATTTTATTTATTTTTTTTTTTAATTGCATTTTAGCGTAAATATGAGATCTGAAGTCTTTTTGACCCCAGATCTCATATTTAAGAGGTCCTGTCATGCTTTTATTCTATTACAAGGGTGATACAATTTTTTTTTTAAAAAAAAGAACAGTGTAAAAATAAAAAAAATAAAAGGTAAAATAAATAAGAAAAAAAATAAACATTTTTTAAACGCGCCCTGTCCCGCCGAGGTCGCGCGCAGAAGCGAACGCATACGTGAGTAGCCCCCGCATATGAAAACGGTGTTCGAACCACACATGTGAGGTATCGCCGCGATCGGTAGAGCGAGAGCAATCATTCTAGCCCTAGACCTCCTCTGTAACCTGTAGAATTTTTTAAACGTCGCGTAGGGAGAGCTTTAGGGGTAAAAGTTTGTCGCCATTCCGCGAGCGGGCGCAATTTTGACATGTTAGGTATCAATTTACTCGGCGTAACATCATCTTTCACAATATAAAAAAAGAAAATGGGCTAACGTTACTGTAGTCTTTTTTTTTTTAATTAAAAAAAGTCTATTTTTTTTTTTTTAAAAAGCGCACTTGTAAGACCGCTGCACAAATACGGTGTGACAGAAAGTATTGCAACGCCCGCCATTTTATTCTCTAGGGTGTTCGAAAAAAAAAGTATGATGTTTGGTGGTTCTAAGTAATTTTCTAGCAAAAAAAAAAAAAATTTAACTTAAAAAAAATGTTTTTAACTGTGGTTAAAACCAAAAGCAAAAATGCCGGGGAGCGAAGAGAAGGTGAACACAGCATGAGCTACTGGTGGGGCTGCCATTATGCATGGACAACTGTGTCATCTCCTGACCCCAAACAAATAACTAAATAGAAAAGTAATATAATTATTATTATTAATAATAAGAATAATACCAATACTAATAGTTAGCTTTTTCACTCTGTTTCCATAGCTGTGTATTATTCCCGGTTCTACATGAACCAGTATACATTATTCTGGTGCCCTTGACATCTGGCTCTTCTACATTTTTAAACATTGTATTCTGATCTTTGCTGGTTCCCAGAACATGACAGAATCAGATAGCACATCCAAAACTTGGTAATATCCCCCTGCGGACTCTGAGCTGTCAGTCATAGTCTTTCCTCTGACAGATATCCTGGAGGGTCAGTGTAATCTAACGATATTATACCGCCAGTCTCCGTCCACCTGGCCTGACACTGGATAGTGACTCCGGTCTACATTACCGCTCTGTTACCGGCACAGACATGGATCTTCTTCAAGGACTTCTCTCTGTTCTCAATATTTCATCTCGGGTCAAGATATTATTTGTTGTCAATAATCTCATGATTGGGTAAAATTTCTGTTAAAAACTGTTTTTTTTTCCAACTTCTTTTCTTCTTTGATCTTTTCCCATAACTATGTATTAATCTTACACTAGCGCTCTTGTTGTTACTCTGTATTGTTGCAACATTGTATAAGTAAACTCTGCAACCTTTTCTTTATTTGAAAATTTCACAAAATGATCGACTTGACCATTGAGAAATCCCCCCCCCCCCCCCTTTCACGACCAGGGCATTTTTCACAATTTAGCACTGCGCTACATTAACTGGCAATTACGCAGTCATGCAACGTTTGTACCCAAATGAAATTTGTGTAATTTTTTTTTCCCCACACAAATAGAGCTTTATTTTAGTGATGTTTGATCACAACTGGTTTTTTTTTTATTATTATTATATAACCGAAAAAAAAAAATAAGGAAATACCAATATTTTCTACTTTCTGCTATAAAACATCCAATAAAAAAACAAACAAACAAAAAATATATTGAATTTCTTCAAAAATGTAAGCCAAAATTTATTCTACTACATGTCTGGTAAAAGAAAAAAAATCCCAATTAGTGTATATTAGTTGGTTTGTGTGAAAGTTATAGCGTCTAAGAACTATGGTATATATATACAGTATCTCACAAAAGTGAGTACACCCCTCACATTTTTTGTAAATATTTTCTTCTATCTTTTCATGTGACAACAATGAAGAAATGACACTTTGCTACAATGTAAAGTAGTGAGTGTACAGCTTGTATAACAGTGTAAATTTGCTGTCCCCTCAAAATGACTCAACACACAGCCATTAATGTCTAAACCGCTGGCAACAAAAGTGAGTACACCCCTAAGTGAAAATGTCCAAATTGGGCCCAAATTGTCAATATTTTGTGTGGCCACCATTATTTTCCAGCACTGCCTTAACCCTCTTGGGCATGGAGGTCACCAGAGCTTCACAAGTTGCCACTGGAGTCCTCTTCCACTCCTCCATGACGACATCACGGAGCTGGTGGATGTTAGAGACCTTGCGCTCCTCCACCTTCTGTTTGAGGATACCCCACAGATGATCAATAGGGTTTAGGTCTGGAGACATGCTTGGCCAGTCCATCACCTTTACCCTCAGCTTCTTTAGCAAGGCAGTGGTCATCTTGGAGGTGTGTTTGGGGTGGTTATCATGTTGTAATACTGCCCTGCGGTCCAGTCTCTGAAGGGAGGGGATCATGCTCTGCTTCAGTATGTCACAGTACATGTTGGCATTCATTGTTCCCTCAATGAACTGTAGCTCCCCAATGTGTGCAGCGGTGATCTTCTCATACTAAAGATACTCCCCGCGGCTCTCGATTGATTGATCAGCGATCCTCTCACACTAAAGCCACCCCCCCTCCCCGCGTGATCAGTGGCCTTACCTTATAATGCGGTAGAGGTACAGGGAGGAGGACGAGGTGGCGGTGCACTGCTGAATCCAGGGTAGGCTGCCGGGGCTGATGCCTCCCCTCCTGGTCGAACAGGAGGCGGTTCCTGAGACTCGCCCTAAGGCTCCAGTCGGGTCTCAGGAGTTGCTTCTTGATTGGCCGGGAGGAGAAGCAGAAAGACATTACCAAATATTAATTCACTAATGTCACACAAGTGGGTTGGCTCGGAGCACAGTGCTCTGCGCCTCGAGCCCACCCTTTTTGAAGCCAGTTAGAGCCTCCGGCTCTAATCACATGCTTCAAAAAAAAACAAACCTATAGAAATCCATGGGTCTGGCGCCCTGCATGGCGATTAGGGGTCTGGCGCATGAATAAGGCGGGGCCGGCGCCCCTGCGGCCCTAATAGACGGACCTTCACTGACACTGAGCTGTGAGCTTTGGCCAATCATAGCTCAGGGGGACTAAGTCCACGCCTTACACGATATAAGGCTGCTTTCGGGTACCCCTACCCATTCACCAAAAAAGTAAAAACGACAGGAGACAGTTTCTGACAATTACTTTATTAAAAGAAAAAAAAAAGTGTCCCGCGATGTCTATCCATCTTCAATCACGGCACAGACTGACCTGGAAAATAGAAAAAAAAAGCTTGATGGGAGGCATCCCGCCGACTGCCGTCTTTTCACAGTGAGAGCTGTTATATAGGCAAGGGTGGGGCCACCCGGTGATGTAACCGGGCAAACCCCGCCCCTTCTGACATCATGTGATGAATGGGATGGTAGCAGCTGAGAGGGAGAGAGTCTGTCTCTCCCCTTATATGGTAGGAGGAGGGAACGGAGATGCTGCACTCAGTGCATTGCAGTCTGTCAGAGGCAATCATTAGAAAGCCACGCAGATCAGGACTGCCTGCTGCTTACAGTGCCCAAATGATGATAAGGTGTCCCCATTACAGTGCACCATTGGACTCAGTAGTGTATTTAGGCTTTGCGCTGCCCTAGGACTGACTAAACTCGTGCACCCCCTAATTTAAATATGACCCATCCCTTCCTGTCAAGACCACACCCCTTTCTGTTTAAGACCCGCCTTGAAATTTTCGAGTGGGGACACTAGTTCTGAGGGCCTGGGGGGGGGGGAACAATGGACTCCCTTAATTTGCATAGATTTCCTCTCATTTCCTGTTTGGCTATGGGGCAGGAAGTGAAGGGAAATCTCTGCAATGGGACAGGGTTGGTAAAAAATAAACTGACAGGGGCTATAACCCTCCCTTACTTTTTCCAAAATGAAAAAAAAAAGTGTTGCCTATAGTTCTACTTTAAGCACCAATTTCTGATAATTTTATGGAGAGGACTAAGAAGATATAACCATGCCAATGGTACAAAAGAAAACATATAGCACAGTGAGGAAAGTTTGTGGTCCAGGATGATAGAACAGTCAAAATTAGAAGCGGCGACCCCCCCCCCCCCACAGTTGCCGATCGCCGGCCACCCGCATACCGGAAGCAGTGCGGCCGCTTTATTAGGGCGCTAGACTAATTTGCCTCTCTGCCCAGTCCGCCCCATAAGACTGGTCCTACTCTAACAGCGCAAGCAGGCGGGGACTCTTTCCGTGCTGCCCTAGGCCTGCGCCTTGTCGGCCTAGGTCAGGATACAGCGTTGATTGGACTCTATGGGATCATCGTCGTGCTGTGGGCACTGTGTATGGGATCACCGTTGTTGCTGTGGGCACTGCGTATTGGGTCACCGTTGTGCTGTGGGCACTCTGTATGGGATTACCATTGTGCTGTGGGCACTGTGTATGGGATCACCATTGTGCTGTGGGCACTGTTTGGGGTCATAGTTGTGCTGTGGGCACTGTGTATGGGGATCACCATTGTGCTGTTGGCACTGTGTATGGGGATCACCATTGTGCTGTGGGCACTGTGTATGGGGATCACCATTGTGCTGTGGGCACTGTGTATGGGGTCATCGCTGTGCTGTGGGCACTGTGTATGGGGATCACCATTGTGCAGTGGGTACTGTGTATGGGATCACCATTGTGCTGTGGGCACTGTTTGGGGTCATTGTTGTGCTGTGGGCACTGTGTATGGGGATCACCATTGTGCTGTTGGCACTGTGCATGGGGATCACCATTGTGCTGTGGGCACTGTGTATGGGGATCACCATTGTGCTGTGGGCACTGTTTGGGGTCACCATTGTGCTGTGGGCACTGTGTATGGGGTAACCGTTGTGCTGTGGGCACTGTGTATTGGAGTCACCGTCGTGCTGTGGGCACTATGTATGGGATCACCATTGTGCAGTGGGCACTGTGTATGGGGTCATCGTCGTGCTCTGGGCACTGTGTATGGGATCACCGTCGTGATGTGGGCACTGTGTATGGGATCACCATTGTGCTGTGGGCACTGTGTATGGGGGCAGTGTGTATGGGGTCACCGTTGTGCTGTGGGCACTGTGTATGGGGTCACCATTGTGCTGTGGGCTGTGTGTATGGGGGTCACCATCCTGCTGTGGGCACTGTGTATGGGGTAACCATCGTGCTGTGGGCACTGGTATGGGATCACCATTGTGCTGTGGGCACTGTGTATGGGGTCACCATTGTGCTGTGGGCACTGTGTATGGGGTCACCATTGTGCTGTGGGCACTGTGTATTGGAGTTACCGTCGTGCTGTGGGCACTATGCATGGGATCACCATTGTGCAGTGGGCACTGTGTATGGGGTCATCGTCGTGCTCTGGGCACTGTGTATGGGATCACCATTGTGCTGTGGGCACTGTGTATGGGGTCACCGTTGTGCTGTGGGCACTGTGTATGGGGTCACCATTGTGCTGTGGGCTCTGTGTATGGGGGCCACCATCCTGCTGTGGGCACTTTAAAGGGGGCACTCTCTCTATGGGGTCACTATCCTTCTCTTTGCACTCTAAGGGGTCACGCCTAATTTGGGCACTCTAATGGGTCACTCCTGCTCTGCACTGTATGCTGTGTACTGCTCGCTGTCCCTCACTGTTATGCTGTGCTGGGTGCTCTGGCTGGCCCTAACATGTACAAGGGGTTATCATTGCTGGCCCTTATACATGCTGGGGTTTTTCATCGCTGGTTCCATTTGGGCTTGTTTTACTTCAACAATCAATTCTGTGTGCCCAAATGCCCTATCTTGTCTATACAATGGGAGAGACCATGAAAAACACCCGCTTTTTGGGCACACCCAAAAGAGGGCAGCGTGTGCCGCGTTAGCACCACCACTTCTACTTTCAGCACCCACACAGCACTCCCAAAAATTGTCTGGAGCCGCCCCTGTTTGGGGGGGACCCCCATGCCAATGTTTTTTTTTTAAATTTTGGTGTGGAGTTCCCCTTAATATCCATACCAAACCTAAAGGGCCTGGTAATGGACTGAGAGGGGGAACCCACGCGTTTTTTTTCAATGATTTTTATCTATATTGCTGGGATCCGACAATACATTACAGCCGCGAGCAGTTTTAAATGACATTTTTTCCTTTAGAAATGTCATTTCACTGCGGTACTGTTCTAAACACTGGAAAGATGTACTACTTTACAGGCAGACTAAGGGGACCCTGCAGGCACTATATTTAAAAGAATAATTCATTTTAATTGTTTTACTTTAAGCATTCTTAAAATCACTGCTCCCGAAAAAACTTTTAAAAACATTTTTCTGCATTGATATATGTCCCCTGGGGCAGGACCCGGGTCCCCAGACACTTTTTATGGCAATAACGTGCCTTTAAAATGAATACTTTTGATTTTTCGCTTTTGTGTCCCGTAAACTTTAACGGCGTTCGCAGAAATATTTTGTCTGTTCGTATGTTCTGGTGTGAACCGAACCGGGGGGGGGGGGGGGGCGGTGGGGGTGTTGAACTCATCCCTACTCAATACTTTACATTGTAGCAAAGTGTCATTTCTTCCGTGCTGTCACATAAGAAAGATATAATAAAGTATTTACAAAAATGTGAGGGGTGTACTCACTTTTGTGAACTACTGTATATTTTCTATGATTATCACCGCCATCTAGTGGCCATAATGCAGTATTTTCCCCATTCAGTCTATTCTGTATGAATAAAGAACCTTTGACATATAGATAAAATACCCTATTAACATTCAGTTTTGCTCCCATTCATTCGCACAGAGTGATTGTACATGTAGTTGCATAAAACAGATCTGTTTTTTTTTTTTTTTTAACAGACCTCATTGTACAATGGGTCACACAGTTCTCATTCATAAAAAAAAAAAAAATTGCGGTTCAGGAAAATACCACATTTTGGAACCCTGGTTGGTATTGCAATTAGAAGAATTAAGTAGTTATTTTCTTATGATCAACAGCTCCCGCTAGTGGCCACAATGCGGTATTTTCTAGATTCAGTCTATTCTGTATGAACGAAGAACATTTGACTTGGAGAGAAAACAGCAGAATAAATAACGTTGTTTTTGCATCAATTCGCACAGAATGAAAGTGGATTTTTTTTTTTTAATAAATATTCCCCCTTCACCCCCCCTTGTCTCGGTACAATGGGATATGCCATTCTTCTCATTTATTAAAAATTCGTTGTTCAGAACAATACAGCATTTTGGCCCCCAGATGGTGCTGAAATGAGAGGAATTGAGTAGTTATTTCCTACACTCATCAGCTCCATCTCATGGCTATAAATGCAGTATTTTGTTGATTTGGTCTATATTGTGTGAGCAAAGAAGAGAAAAAAGCCAAGCCAATAACATTGGTTTTTGCACCCATATGCACGCAATGAATGTAGAATTTTTTTTTTTTTATTTTGAAATAGCCCCCCTTGTCTCGGTACCATAGGTACCATGTTGATGGGGACAAGGGCCTCATCCCCACAACCCTTGCCCGGTGGTTGTGGGAGTTTGCGGGTGGGGCCCCCACATCCCACCCCCCCCAATGTGAATGGGTATGGTGTACCTTGTACCCCTACCTATTCATTAAAAAAGTTTAATACACTGTGTTATATATACTACACTGCCTGCACTGACTGAATATAGAGTAGAGTCTACACTGAATATCTAGTCTACTCTAATATATATATATATTAGACTGTGTGTATATATATATATATATATATATCTATATATCTATATATATAGATATATATATATATAAAATACACTGTCTGCATGCCACTAACTAATCTGCCTGCCTGATCTAGCTCAATCTATATCTCCGTCCACTCCACACACTATACACTATACACTAGGTATGCGGCCTTATATAGTGTGGGGCGTAGACTTAGTCCCCCTGAGCCATGATTGGCCAAAGGCACCCTGCCTTTAGCCAATTATGGCTCTCGCAGCAGAGTGCGCTGTGAATGGCCAAAGCATGCAGATCAGGTGCATGCTTTGGTCAGTCTTCAGATGTCAATGCACTGCAGTGCATTATGGGGCGTTCCGCGGCACTCAAGTTTCCCGCGAACGCCCCATATGTTCAGTTCCTTTGCGAGCAAACGAACACCCGATGTTCGAGTCGAACCGCGGGCTCATCCCTAGAAATAACGAATGCTGCATCTAAACGAATAGAATGTAACAAATTAATAATAATAAATAATAATAAAAACTTTTTATTATTGTAATTAGTTCGCTACGTTCTATTCGTTTGGATACGGCATTCGTTATTTTGGATAATTCGTAACTTTGGATAAATTCGTATTCGTTGCGGTCACTAACAGCCAAATCTGAAAGGAAATTTCAATACCTATAATTTAATAGTTATTTTAGTAGGAATTTTTGGATTTCCGAATGTTCGAATTTACAAATACCGCATCTAAATGAATGGAACATAACGAATTCGAATTTTTCTGAAGTTACGAATGTATTCAAAATAACCAATTTCAATCATAACGAATGATCTGAAAAACGAACCCCCCCCCGAAAACTAACACATTTTTCGGAAGTGCACAATACTAGTTTTTGCACCCGTTAGCACAGAATGAATGTAGAATTTTTATAAGATTGCCTTAATAAATATGAAACATCATGTTCCCCTGTAAAAAAAATAAATTCAAAACGTACCGGGAGCGATCCCGGCTCACTTTAATGCTACATGTCGTTCACTTAGAGCGATCGCTTTTCTTTTTATATCTCGATACTCGATGTATAAATGTATGCATTAATCTAAACTCACAGCGCGCCGCGCTGAGATGAATATTCGCTGGACTGCAGGTTTAGCCCCCAAGCATTCCGCCCCCGGTGGAGGCGAGATGAAATTGCACGCCGCTAATGGTTTCCTAATGACATGTTTCTATATGTTCAACACATAAAATTGTACTGTATTTATCATACAGGCGACTGATGCTCCGTCCTCCCGCATAGATCAGGGTCCCCCCCCCGCTGCTTTGTAATTGTGTCATGTTCACGTCGGGAACGGTCCGCTGCCTGCGCGCGGTAATCAATCACCGGCTTTACCATGGGACTGACATGCAGTTAACAGGTCACATTAAAGAGAAGGAATTAACATTTCTTCTTATAGGAGGAAAAGAAAAAATATATTTTTTTTTTTTTTTTATTGCTGACATGTAAGTGGAAATTTATATAAATGGCTTCACACGCTTAAAGGGGCAGTGACCATAAATATAAATTGGCATTACATGAGTCGAGGGGTGGGGGAGGGGGTCTGGGAAAGGAAATTCAAGAAAAGGCAGATTTTCTAAAAGGAGAACATGCAAAAACAGAGAGCAAACATTGTATATACAGTGCCTTGAAAAAGTATTCATACCCCTTGAAATTTTCCACATTTTGTCATGTTACAACCAAAAAACATAAATGTATTTTAATGGGATTTTATGTGATAAACTCTTGTATGTTATATTGTGAATGTTTATTCTTTCTTTTCAATAAACTAGTTGTGGAACTAAATATAAAAAATATTATTATACAGTATTTAATCATTTTAATTTTCTTTTACTGTATTATATTACAAAATTTAAATATATTCCTCCTAGACCTATGCACTGCCGAAAAAATTCGTTCATTTTTGTTTCATTTGTTTATGTTTTTTTTTGTTTTTTTTTCGTTTTTCGGGTCATTCTTTATGATCGAAATTCGTTATTTCGAATAAATTCGTAAATTCGAATTCGTTATGTTCCATTCATTTAGATGCGGTATTCATAAATTCGAAAATTCGAAAATCCAAAATAATAACTAACTAATAATAACTAACTAATAAATTATAGGTATTGGAATTACCTTTCAAATTTGGCTGTTAGTAAACGTAACAAAAACGAATTCATCCAAAGTTAGGAATTATCCAAAAATAACGAATGCCGCATCTAAATGAAGGGAACGTAACAAATTAATAATAATAATAATAATAAATAATAATAATAATAATAAAACGTTTTTATTATTATTATTTACTATTATTAATTACCGTATTTATCGGCGTATAACACGCACCCCAATTTAGGAGGGAATTTTAAGGAAAAAAAAACTTTTAGGAGGGAAGTTGAAGGGAAAAAAAACTTACATTTAAACGCCCATCATTGCAGCCTTCTCAGTGCAGCCATGTCAGTGCAGCCTTGTCAGTGCAGCCTTGTCAGTGCAGCCATGTCAGTGCAGCCTTGTCAGTGCAGCCATGTCAGTGCAGCCTTCCCCAGTGCAGCCTTCCCCAGTGCAGCCTTGTCAGTGCAGACTTCCCCAGTGCAGCCTTGTCAGTGCAGACTTCCCCAGTGCAGCCTTGTCAGTGCAGACTTCCCCAGTGCAGCCTTGTCAGTGCAGCCTTCCCCAGTGCAGCCTTCCCCAGTGCAGCCTTCCCCAGTGCAGCCTTGTCAGTGCAGACTTCCCCAGTGCAGCCTTGTCAGTGCAGACTTCCCCAGTGCAGCCTTGTCAGTGCAGCCTTCCCCAGTGCAGCCTTCCCCAGTGCAGCCTTCCCCAGTGCAGCCTTGTCAGTGCAGACTTCCCCAGTGCAGTCTTGTCAGTGCAGACTTCCCCAGTACAGCCTTCCCCAGTGCAGCCTTGTCAGTGCAGACTTCCCCAGTGCAGCCTTCCCTAGTGCAGCCTTCCCCAGTGCAGCCTTGTCAGTGCAGACTTCCCCAGTGCAGCCTTCCCTAGTGCAGCCTTCCCCAGTGCAGCCTTCCCTAGTGCAGCCTTGCTACAGTGATCCCAGCCATTCTGGGCTTCAAAATCGCCGATCGCGATTTGAAAATGGCGCCGAAATACACAGTGCCGGTCCTCGGCTCTTTCCGGCGGCTGTCGTTCACTTTCGGCTCCACTCGTAGTCCCGAGCGGAGCTATCCGAATCTAGCCGAGTAGGTTCGGATAGCTCCGCTGGGGACTACGAGTGGAGCCGAAAATGAACGACAGCCGCCGGAAAGAGCCGAGGACCGGCTCTGTGTATTTCGGCGCCGGCGGCGCCATTTTCAAATCGCGATCGGCGATTTTGAAAATGTGACAGGTCGGGATCGCAGGGGATCGGCGTATAACATGCACCTGCGATTTTCCCCTGGTTTTAAGGGGAAAAAAGTGCGTGTTATACGCCGATAAATACGGTAGTTACGTTTCATTTGTTTAGATGCGGCATTCGTTGTTTCAGATAATTTGTACATCTATGTGCTATATGTAACTATACGAGCCAGGGGCCACCTACAGTATATTCTCAGTTTGGGGAGCAGGGGTGTAGTTGAGAATAAAAAGCCCCCCCCCAACCATTTTATAATAAACACATTGTATATTGGAGGAGTTTTTTCTCTTAAAGAAATCCTCTTATTTTATTGATATTTTGTGACTTCAGTGACATATCCCCATGATATATTTTCCTCATATTTATTACTCTATACATATATTGTCCCCCAGATCCAGAGTATTCAGAGGACCTGAGGATATGTTTTTCCGAGTCTACCATCCTCTCCAGGATATGATCAGACATACGTTAGCTGTTTGGGATCCACTCCTTCCCTGAGATCACAATCGATGGCAGTACAATTCTGTTGTTTTTTTTTTTTTTTTTTAGAATGAATCATGTATCCATACACAGGTATGTGATGTAAATGTAGGTGCTGGTTCGCGGTAAAGGATGCATTCACAAAAAAAAAAATCTATATTTAACAGTGTGGTTTGATACATTCTTTGTATTGTTTCAGAGCCTCACTATGCTTGTCTTCCTGATGAAGCGGGCTGCTGACCCGCGAAACGCGTCAAAGTTATAGCAAGCAATCTATCGCCTTACTCCGATATGGATGATGGGGAGAATGTGATGTGTTACAGGATACAGTTATGTTTGTATAAGATTATCTTCATGTTACATTCAACAATTTTAACAGAAATGTTTTAACATTCGTGCAAATAAAGCTTGATATTTTACTTACCTTTTTAAAGTCCTGATCTTTACAGCTAGGTGTTTCTTCGGTGTTTCCATATAGGATGTGGTGCCAGACAACAAAGAATGTCCTACATATAAAAGGTTTTCCCTAGGGGGGACTCCTTCCTCCCACATATTGATGAGCTACTAGAAAAAAATAGTGATAGTTCCAATTTTCTATGTCACGTGATAATACCGCAAAGGTCTAAAATTTCGGACAAAAACACACTAAAGTAATGTAGCACCCTGATGTTTAGGCAGGGCGGCTATTAAATTTAGTGGCCAGGTGATAGTTGCCTTGGCCAATTGATAGGAGATCAATTGATTTCCCCCTAATTCTGGAATTGCTGCACTTCTCTCTTCTGTCACTAGGTGGCCGGGTATCTGGTGACATTAGATAAGACAGGGGCATTGCAAGGACAAATTATGAATAAATGGGGTGTCTCGGCCAATGGGCAGAGATTTTCTTAGGTCCCTTGGCCTGCTGGAAGAGCCTATTTATTTGGGTGGAGTCAGGTGATTGGGGTTCTGTGCCACCTGGACGGCTGTCTGGGTGGACGTGTGTCGTATTGCCCCGTGCTGCTAGGCCATAAACCTTCGGCCTACCCCGGGGACATCTGGCTGCTAGGCTGTCTGAGGGCCTATCCAGAGAACCTTGCCTTCTTCGGGGGTTTGCACTCCAGCAGCGGGAGGGTGTCAGTGAGCCAATCAGGAGACAGAGGGGGCGGGGCCGAGCCGGGGCTCCGTGTGTGAATGGACACACAGAGCCACAGGTAAAGCACGCCTGTTTGGGTGCCCCCAGAGCAAGCTGCTTGCTGTGGGGGTGCCCAGCAAGAGGGAGGAGCCAGGAGCGCCGGCAGGGGGCCTGAGAAGAGGGGGATTGGGCTGCTCTGTGCAAAACCATTATACAGAGCAGGTAAGTGTAACATGTTTGTTATTTTTTTCGTTTTTGTTTTTAAAAAAAAACATGGCTTTGATATCGCTTTAACTGCTCCCTTTCAGTCATTCTGTCTCTGATTGAAATCTCTGATGCACATACAGGAAGGGGAGGAGTCACCACTTGAGCTACTGAGCTCTGTAAATAACAGTTAATTTTTTTTTTTCAGATAAGGAGAACCATATAATAAAGAGATAACAGCTCCATCTGCTTTTTTGCAAAAAAAAAAGTACAAACTCTTCATGCAATTTTGCATATTTAATTGGCCAAAAGTAAAATGTACTTGTATGCTTTAGTCTTAGACAAACAGAAAAATAATTAAATAAATATATGCAAATCACAATACATTCTCTTTAAACAAAAGACATAATATCAATGCAATACTCCGCAGATTTCCCCCCAATGAATCACATGTGAGCCGCACTTCAGCCGCAGGAGACTAAACGGCCTTATTAAAGATTACAATGTTTCTATCATAAACAGCATGAATGGGTCTCTGAGAAGACATAAGAATACATTAGAAGCTTTGTTTGAAGGATATGGATTCAGTGTTAATAATTCATACAATAAATGTATTTATGAAGATTTCTGCTCCGAAGTACTCCTGCAATGTATTAATTTAATTAGTACATTTATCATTATGGGTCCTGCGCCTAGCGGGAGGAAAAATCAGAGATATATACAAGAACACGCCATGTTTTATTCATTGTGTACATCTCCTGGACCAGACTCCGTGACACGGAATGAAGTGGAGATCATCGTCACATCGGACCATAGTTATCAAGATTGACATAATATTTGCAATGTTATCTTTACTGCAGACTGGCTCTGTTTTCACTGCTTATTTTTGATACAGCATTGCCTTCTGGTAGCACAGCCCCCCCCCCCCCCCAAACTATAGGGGGGCCCACGTCTGGCCCACCACAAGATTTTACCCGGCCCGCAGGTCACCTCTGACCCACTACAAGATTGTACAAGATGGGTGATAGGGGTTTCTAATATAAATGGGAGACTCTAATGTGAAAAGGAGGACTCTAATGGTAAGATGGGACCGTGGTGTAATGGGGGGGGGGGCAACTTCTGATGAGAAAGGGGTGCTCTGATGTAATAGGGACTTCTGACGTGATGGGATGAGGGGGGGGGGGGGCTTCTGATATGAAAGGGGGACTCTGATGTGATGGGGGCTTCTGATATGAAAAGGGGACTCTGATGTGATGGGGCTTCTGATGTGAAAGGGGGACTCTGATGTGATGGGGGCTTCTGATATGAAAGGGGGACTCTGATGTGATGGGGCTTCTGATGTGAAAGGGGCCTTCACATATGAAAGGGGGGATCTGATGTGATGGGGGCTTCTGATATGAAAGGGGGACTCTGATGTGATGGGGCTTCTGGTGTGAAAGGGGGACTCTGATGTGATGGGGGCTTCTGATATGAAAGGGGGACTCTGATGTGATGGGGCTTCTGATGTGAAAGGGGGATCTGATGTGATGGGGGCTTCTGATATGAAAGAGGGACTCTGATGTGATGGGGCTTCTGATATGAAAGGGGGACTCTAATGTGATGGGGGCTTCTGATATGAAAGGGGGACTCTGATGTGATGGGGCTTCTGATGTGAAAGGGGACTTCACATATGAAAGGGGGGATCTGATGTGATGGGGGCTTCTGATATGAAAGAGGGACTCTGATGTGATGGGGGCTTCTGATATGAAAGGGGGACTATCATCTGAAGGAGGGACTCTGATGTGATGGGGGGCTTTTGATGTGTAAGGGGGACTCTGATGTGAATGGGGCTTCTGATAAGAATTGGGGACTCTGATGTGATGGAGCTTCTGATGTGAAAGGGGAACTTCTCATATGAAAGGGGGAGTCTGATGTGATAGGGGGTTTCTGACATGAAAGTTGACTCTGATGTGATGGGGGCTTCCATTGTGAAAAGGGACTCTGATGTAATGGGGGGCTTTTGATGTGTAAGGGGGACTCGGATGTGAATGGGGCTTCTGATATAAAAGGGGGACTCTGATGTGAAAGGAGGACTCTAATGGAAAGATGGGACCCTGGTGTAATGGGGAGGGGGGGGACTTCTGATGAGAAAGGGGTGCTCTGATGTAATAGGGACTTCTTACCTGTTGGGATGACGGGGGGGGGGGGGGCTTCTGATATGAAAGGGGGACTCTGATGTGATGGGGCTTATGATATGAAAGGGGGACTCTGATGTGATGGGGCTTATGATATGAAAGGGGGACTCTGATGTGATGGGGCTTTTGATGTGAAAGGGGACTTCTCATATGAAAGGGGGACTCTGATGTGATGGGGCTTTTGATGTGAAAGGGGACTTCTCATATGAAAGGGGGACTCTGATGTGATGGGGCTTTTGATGTGAAAGGGGACTTCTCATATGAAAGGGGGACTCTGATGTGATGGGGGCTTCCATTGTGAAAAGGGACTCTGATGTGAATGGGGCTTCTGATGTGAAAGGGGGACTCTGATGTGACCGGGGGGGGGGGGGGGGGTGATTCGTACTACCACCAGCCGCCACTGGGTATTACCAACTTACATACAGCTGTTTTGCCATTTTGCTGTTTTGGGGGTTCTTTGCCTTCCACTGGGTCAGACGTCTGCTAACTTTTCAGTATAAGGGCAACATTGTCTATTTTACATATATTCGCAGGCCAAAAAGAAATTCCCCCTTACATCAGATAAAGAAAGTAGTAAATCTGATGTGCTAAAATAAATAAATAAATAATAAAATATTTGAATTAAAAAATATAAATACCACTTTATAACATAGTAAACTGTGAGTGAGAACGCTCTGTGGAAAACCACCTAATGTGTATAAATTTACCATCAATCCTTCAATAAACAAACATAAATAGGTAAAATCAGCACTCTGAATAGTCATGTATAGTACAGTCCCACAGATGAAAACTGGCCAAAAATCTTCCTGACTTCAAAAATCACACCGAATCAATCCTTCCATGTGCCATACAAGTAATCCCAGGACTCCAGTGCAGCACTTAATTTCTATTCATCATCACCACAGTGTAAGGATGTGCCTTCACCTTTAAATGTGAACCCATATGCCAGTATAGGTCATATGCACCTTCCCCACATCATCAGGAGCAAAAAAAGGTAGGTACAGGGATTCGTCAGCCTTCTTCCAGCACCACTAGATGTCTACTGCTTTAATAGGTCCACTCACCATAACATTATATACCTAAAATCAAATAAATCTCTCAATAGTGTAGTATAATAATTTATCTGCTATTTATTAAATTAAGAACCACTCAGAACTCAAAACTGCATGTAAAAGAATCAAATCGGGGTCACAGAGAAATCAAAACGTCCCAACACGTGGGAAAACACGATGACATCACCTGGATCCGCCCTACGCGTTACATCACTCATCACGTGACTTCATCAGGGAATCCCCTTACATCAGGGTCCTCATCAGAGTCCCCTTTACATCACAATCCCCATCAGAGTCCCACTTACATTAGGGTACCCATTACAGTCCCCTCTTACATCAAATCGGGGTCGCAGAAAAATCAAAACGTCTCAACTGTGGGAAAACGCGATGACGTCACCTGGATCCGCCCTACACGTTACGTCACTCATCATGTGATTTCATCAGGGAATCCCCTTACATCAGGGTCCTAATCAGAGTCCCCTTTAGATCACAATCCCCATCAGAGTCCCACTTACATTAAGGTATCTATTAGATTCCCCACTTACATCAAGGTTCCTATTAGAGTCTCCTCTTACATCAGGGTCCTCATCAGAGTCCCCTTTACATCACAATCCCCATCAGAGTCCCACTTACATTAGGGTACCCATTACAGTCCCCTCTTACATCAAATCGGGGACGCAGAAAAATCAAAACGTCCCAACTGGGAAAACGCGATGACGTCACCTGGATCCGCTCTACACGTTATGTCACTCATCATGTGATTTCATCAGGGAATCCCCTTACATCAGGGTCCTAATCAGAGTCCCCTTTAGATCACAATCCCCATCAGAGTCCCACTTACATTAAGGTATCTATTAGATTCCCCACTTACATCAAGGTTCCTATTAGAGTCTCCTCTTACATCAGGGTACCCATTAGGGTCCCCCCTTACATTAGGGTCCCCATCAGCATTTCTACTTACATCCGAGTACCCCCTGTGCATCAGAGTCCCCCTACATCAGTGTCCCCATCAGTGTCCCCCCCTTACAGAGTCTGGGTGGGAGATGAAGGAGAGACCTTAGGCAGCCTCTGCTGACTTTAATCCTCAATCAGTGCCCATTGATGATATGTCACTGACCCAAGCTGCAGGCCGGATAAAATTCTGTAGAGGACCAGACGTAGTTTGGAGCCCCCTGCTCCGGAATCAACTGTTGGTGTAAGGATCACATTATGGAGAGTTTTTTATTATTGGTTGAACTTAATAAACTGTCTTTCTTCAACTTGACTTCCATGTTACTATGAAATTGTCTGATTGTCACCAAAATTTGTAGAATATAGAAACTCTCGGTTCTGCTCACCCATAGCCACCACAAACACATTTTTGGCTACTGTACTACAGGCCCCAGCATGGTGCCTCTCACCAGCGTCTGTTATCTGACCTGGAGAAGGAGCTGTGATTGGAAGTTCATGCGATTCTCCGGAGGATTCTCCCTAATACAATCTACATAAACAAAGGGTGGCCTTGGTCAGACGATGCAGTCCCCAGACTGGAATTGCTAATTAACATATCGACCGGAGTGAAAAACAAGGAAGAACTAAATGAAAGATCCATCCGATCTTTGGTGTAAAGTGAAGCGCTTTGAACCTGGAGACTGAAATATTGCTGTGTGGTTGGTTATTGATCTCTGAACTCACCAGAGTCTACTAGGCAGTTTTAGCTCTCTTTAAAGCAGTTCTGTATTCATTAATACATCATAAAATAACAAGTAGTATAAGTACCTGAATTTGGCTTTGTATCAGCCTCTTGCAGCCCTCTGTACAGGAGAGCTCAGACGGGGGGAGGACACATGGAGCCAATCAGCTTATATATGTGTTTGCATTTTTTTTTTCCCCCAATTTTTTTTTTCTCTTTAATTTTTATTGTATTAACTTTATTGATATGACAAGGAATGAACAACATCCCTTGTGACAGCATGGGCCGTGGCAGGTCCTCTTTATGGAGGGAACTGGGGTCTATCTCTCCTCTGGCCTCCAATGCAGCCGATCCGACACAGATCGGTCTGATCAGCTGCTTTCCTGGCCACTACCGTTAAGGTAAACAAAGAGCCATAACCAGAAGTGATGAAAAACTTGTCTCTTCTGGTTTTCAGGGTTACAGAAGGGGAGGAACAATGTCAGTGCCTCTCTCTCTGTGTAGTGCCGCCATCGTTACTGGTCACATTGCGGTAGACCCCCTTCTGCCACCCGCAGAAGTGTTTAAGTGGGTGTTCAGCCACTCGAATCTCTTCTGCCTTAGAGAGGATCGCCAGCTGCAAATTTTGACACCGGGATGGTGCCTGCAGGTGTAGGCATTATCCTGGTATAACCACTTCAACTTAAGGATGTCCATGGACGTCCTACGGTATTGAAGTGGTTAAAGGAGGCTTCCAGATTCTAATAAGATCCCATCCCTAGACCCCAATAACCACTTGGCCAATGGCTGTGGGGAAGAGGTCCTTGTCCTCATCAACATGAGAATAAACTGCTTTGCCAGCAGGGTCCTCCATGACAAGGTACTATCCCCATGGTAGTTGTAACGAGATAATGATTGGGACTTTGCGTGAGGACAGTGGGGCCGCCCAATTGCCTATTTTACCTTGAACCCATCAAGCCCATGTGTCATCCACTGCCACTTTTCTATCTAGGTTTATGTGGGTGTTCCCAGTATTGGTCCCATCCCCTGTTGCATGGGTGCTCCTCCTGTATGCGCTGTGGCGGCTCAGGCGTTTGCCTGTCCTGTTGGCCGCCACTGCCTCGGTCCGAAGCTGCGATGCGGACTGACGCTGGTCCCCCCCGCCCCTCCTCCTTGGGTGGGCGGGGCCTCTCTCACTGCGCATCGACGTCACGCATCCCGCGCCGGGTGTATGGCGTCCTGAGACGCCATATAACGGCAGCTTGTGGTTCACATTCTCCAGCGCTCGGCAAGCCTGGAGGCACCACCACCGCCGACCCGCTCAGGGTCCTTGCTGGCGGGATCGGGGCACCTCCCGGCCACCTTTTGGGCAGCTGGTGCTGGACGTTGGGGGTTCTCCCCTCGGTAGTGCCCCCCGCAGTGTTCCCTCCCAGCTAAGGTCCTCACCCATCCACCTCCTGCACCATCAACACCTCCCTGGCTGATCCGCCCTTCTCTTTACACCAGGTATGTCCACTTCTCACTTCTTACTTACTCACCTCCCCACTTTCTGACCTCCCCCTTACCTCTTTCAGCTTTTCCTCAGTGGTTAGCCACACTCTCTCTTTTCCCTATCCTTTCACCCTTTTATTCTCCCTATTCATCTTTCCCTCCATATACATCTCCCACTCTTCCCTTCCCCTTCCCAGATCCATTCCTCTCTGTCCACATACCTCCACCCATGGTCCTTCCCACTCCTCCCTTCCTTCCTCCTACCCTACTATTCTCATTTCTCCTATCCTTCACTCTCTCTCCCCCTCCCTCACCGCATTCCCCCCTTTTCTGTTTCTTCTAATCTCACCCACACATTCACCTTTTTGCTGTTCTTTTTGAGTTCTCACGTTTATATGTTTGTTCTCTTGTCACACCTTTATTGTTACACATTACCCCCCATACTTGTTTCTTACAGGTTGGGTAGCGCATCACCCCTTTTTCCTTCCTCCTCCCATTGGGTCACACACTTCACCCATCCATCCTCATCCCCCACACCGACCTAACCTGGAGGGTCACCTGTGTGGTTGGCGCCGCTGAGATATACCCCCTCAGCTTCGGACCCCGGCACATGGGCTGGCATGGCATGTGGAGCCGTGACGCCTCCGTGCATACGTGTTGCGAGTCCATGTTTCCGGTGAGAAAATAACATCTTTTCCTGTTCCACCATTACCCATTTATCTTTTACTTTTATTTTTATTTATTTTTCATATTTTTATATTTTATTTTTTATTTTTATTTTTATTTTTTATTTTCTATTTTATTTTATTTAATATTTTTTATTCATACTTATGATTGCTATCTTTTCAATATATAGATGATACAACGGTTAAGCTCCTGATGAAGGGCTATAAGGCCCCGAAACGACGTAGAGCTCAGATCTACCGCTTTGTATACATAATGATTCATCACAAACGTATGAACGTTCCTACCTACTGTATGTCATTTTTTGCATTAATAATTCTTGTCGAACCTTATACAATGTTTAAATGTTTTTAATCATCATTATTGAGCTATGTGCCAGCATATATAGAGCCCTGTGCCTTAATATGTATGTAATGATATGTAATTCTGCAATTTTTGTATTATCTCAAGAATAAATCGCATTTCTTCCCAACTTACATTCTTGCCCCCTCGTGCCTCATTCAAAGTCCCGCATCTGTTCTCTTTTACTTATGCAAGGTACTATCCCCATGTTGAGGGCTTGTGGTCTAGTATTGTTTGGGGGAAAAGGGGTGTGCGCTCACTGTCTCCCTTTCCTAGATAGTCAGACTGCATTCTCGAATAAAGGTCTGGTAAGGAATTTTTGGGATGGGCCAAATTTTTGTTTTTGTTTTTGTTTTATTTTCCTCGTTAAAATCCAGAAAAGGCCTAAGGGGGTTTGGTATCTATTTTGGAAGGGACTCCACACCATTTTTATGGGTTTTTTTTCTTGAATGAGCTTCCCCTCCTAGACCATACCAGACTATCTAGGATAAGGGTCTGATATGGGGGGGGGGGGGAGAGCCTGGCATTGTTTTTTTTTTTTTTTCAAAACTTTCATTGGTAACCAACTGTCAGGGCCTGGACCTGAACCCGGGGCACATGCTGTGTATGGCAGTAACTCTTCTTCCTGAGCCACCTGAGATGCTGGACAGCTCCCTGCCTGATTGCTTAGACAACCTTCCCTTATGTCTTGTTTCTCAAGAACCTTAAACTCTTTGCTCCCTCCATGAACTTCCTGATTTAGGCCATGTCTCTGCACTTCCTGTTTGCCAGATTATTGTGCTCTTTCCAGCCAATATCTCGCTCTTGTCACTCCTGCTTTCCTTCGTATCTTAGCTACCACTCATTACCAACCCTTGGCTTGTTCCTCTGACAATGCTTTTGCTCGATACCGATCTGCAACCACTTGTTACCGACCTTTGGCTTGTTTACTGACTATGCTTCCGCTTGATCCCTACCTGCTTTATCTGCTACTGGACCCCGGCTTGCTCACCTCCTGGTGGGGCAATCCTGAGGACTGTGACCTGGTACTAGCACACAGCAAAACCCATCTCCACCATCAGGAGCTCTGATGAACACTGATTAGTGCTTAGACCCTGCACCTTGGGTGAGCTTCCACCATCCACCAGGGTGACCTGCTTGTTCACTTATTCAGCTGGTCGGTGGGAGCCTCTCTACTGCTACAGCTGCTGGTCTCTGAGCCTGACCCCTGACCATGACACTAACGTCATATTACCTAGGTGGCCATCTTGCACAGCGTCCTTGGTTGCTAGCACTCTTATGGCCCATTGTCAATTAATGGTGATAGTAATACCACCACTAAATGAATGACTTCTGGCTGCAGCCGGAGGTTCACTTAGGCAGGCGGATGAACACCCTATTCAACTCTCCCATTTTTAAAACTGCGGACATGGATGCAACCCCCATTCCTGGTCCTCATATCTATTCATACTGCTTAAGCCCTGAAGGAGGAGTTCCTTGAGCTCCCGAAATGCGTTGACTGCTCCATGTTGTCTTTTTGTGAACATATACTGATATTAAAAAGTCCCTGACTCTCAGACCTCTTCTTTGACATTCATGATGGACTTTATGTGTGTAGCGCCCTCTACCTAGTGTAGGTGCTAGAGTGAGATTTTTCTATAGTGTAGGTAAATTTAGGCAGCCTGGCTAAAAGCCAGGCCTGTTTGTTCTGATCTGTGTGGGCTGGGAGTGGCTCAGAGTAGGCTGGTGATTCACAGCTATAGCATCATCTTTCGGTTAGAAGAAGGAGGAGAAGGAGAAGAAGGGGGAGGAGGAGGAGATGAAGGAGGAAGACAGAAGGAAAAGGAGGAGGAGGAGAAGGGGGTAGGAAGGTAGAAGGAAGAAGGAAAGAGGAGAAGGAAGAAAGAGAAGGAAGAAGAAGAAGCAGGAGGAGGAGAAGGACGAACAAGGAAGAAGGAGGAAGAACCCAGATAGCCAGGATAACTTGCCACAAATTTGTGTTAATTTGCTGCACATTTTCACTGGCAAGAGCACTTGAAGCACAAGTTCTAATTGACATCTTTCCAATTTGTAGTAAATCTGCATGGCAAGTCTCCAGCAAGAGCAAAGTTGCAGTGGTGAGTCTACAGCAGGAACTCTGCATGTCACAGTGACCCCATGTGGTGGGATGACTATTGCACAACATAACTGAACCAGAACCTGTGGCAGAATTAAAGAATGTTTGCAAAGAAAGTTGATCTGGAGTCATGTAATGCAGACTTGCTGCAATTGTGCAACTTTGTGCAAATTGTGAAGCCGGGCAAGTCTAGCAATAGCTTAGCAAGTCATTTTCAAACTTGAAGCACAAATGCTTGCTATCTGGGAAGGAGAAGAAGGAGGATAAGGAGAAGCAAGAGGAGGAGAAGGAAGAAGAAGGAAGAAGGAGAAGAAGGAGGAAGGAAGAAGGAAGACGGAGAAGAAGGAAGAAGAAGAAGGAGAAGAAGGAGGAAGGAAGTAGAAGAAGGAGGAAGGAAGAAGGAAGAAGGAGAAGAAGGAAGAAGGAGAAGAAGGAGGAAGGAAGTAGAAGAAGGAGGAAGGAAGAAGGAAGAAGGAGAAGAAGGAAGAAGGAGAAGAAGGAGGAAGGAAGAAGGAGAAGAAGTAGGAAGGAAGAAGGAGGAGAAGGAGAAGGAAGAAGGAGAAAAAAGAAGGAAGAAGGAGAAAAAAGAAGGAAGAGGGAGAAAAAAGAATGAGAAGGAGAGGAAGGAAGTTGGAGAAGAAGGATTAGGGAGGTAGGAAGAAGAAGAGTTACTATAGAGGAAAAGTTACTCTACCATCATCTTTGCAGATTGTTTGCAAAGAAAGTTGATCTGGAGTCATGCGATGAGGACCCGCTGCAATCATGCAACAAACTTGTGAAGCCGGGCAAGTCTAGCAATTGTCTAGCAAGTCATTTTCAAACTTGCAGGACAATTGCTTGCTGTCTGGGAAGGAGAAGAAGTATAAGGAGAAGCAGGAGGAGGGAAGAAGGAGAAGGAAGAAGGAGCAAATGGAGGAGAAGGAGAAGAAGAAAAAAGAATGAATAGGAGAAGAAGGAGAGGAAGGAAGATGGAGAAGAAGGAATAAGGAAGCAGGAAGAAGAAAAGTTACTATAGATGAAAAGTTACTCTACCAACATGTGAAATTTGAACAACCTATGTAAGTTATTAAAAAATGTATGCCCATTTTTGCATTATCTTTTGGTAAAGCTCTCGTATATTTCATCTGCGCATTTAGCTGTTTGCCTGGAGTTCAGCTTTAAATGATCCGAGGAAGGGACAGGGCTGGAAATAACATATCAGTTGATAACGATCGCACTCTATGCTGTCACACAGTTCTCCCCGTTTGTGGTATTTGTTGTTCCTGGGCCCATTCTGGGCAGATCTTATCTTTGTGGCTGGCCGCAGCTCAGGCGGTCTTCCCTTTTCCCATCGGATGGGAAGCGTCATTGTGTTACATCGCAGCTGGCAGCGCGTGTCACATGGAAGACGGTAGGGAAGCGGCCACACTTCAATCCTGGGCAATTATGCGGCTGCAGCCGGATCGGATGTCTCCATATTGTGGATATCTGATCTTGGAATGTGGCACATATCTGATTTAGCTGACAGATAATTTAGGTAAAAAAATCTTGAAACAATGAGTAGACTCAAGGTCATCATAACACGATAGCCTCTCGCTGCGTCTGTTTGGGGGATAAGGATGGCAAGGTGAAATTTTAAATTTTTTTGCAGGAACTCAATGTGCTTAATGTTATTATTACAGGTATTCATAGAACTCAAAGAACTCATAATCTAAAGTCCCCTTTCCACATGCATATGTAGCACCCCTCTGACACCCCAAACGTAGG
Source organism: Lithobates clamitans (assembly GCA_037952925.1). Lineage (NCBI taxonomy): Eukaryota > Metazoa > Chordata > Amphibia > Anura > Ranidae > Lithobates > Lithobates clamitans. The sequence goes on along the minus strand of JBBGZY010002375.1, from coordinate 78,974 downwards.
ATAGCACCTCCAAAGGCCATACCCGGGGGCTGAGTCCATGGCTAAAATAGGGGGACCGAGAAAGGATATTGAGCGCCAATCACTTCTGTATTTTTAAAGTTTTATTGCAGAACGGTTAAGGAGGTGAGGGTTAGGGGGTCCCAGATACCGTAGATCTTTTTTCTCCAGATCCAGATCAATGTCCAGTTGCACAATGTCAGAACCTCTATGCCGACGTGGCAACACTGTAAGGACGTTCCGAAATTTCAGTGCGTCCTCCAAGTAGAGTTGCCACCTCATCTCTTTAAACCCGAACACATATTCATTACACAGGTTCTGTGGCTGATTAAGGTGGTAATTAAACTCACTTGTTGCCTTATCTGCATTTAATTAGCCTCAGAACCTGTGTAAGTCATAGGTGTTTTGGGTTTAAAGGCATGGGGTGGCAACCCTACCTCCAAGTGAGTCACTCGGCCCTTCTGAGAGACCAGCCTTCTTCCTGGCTCTTTCCAGCAATGGGGCCTCCTCTCTGCCTCCTCCTTGCCACAGCTTCCTCCAGACCAGGCAGGACAGCTTCAGCACACACTGACCCCCCCAAACCAGGCATTTGAGCCTTATAGCGCAGCTCCATCCAGCAGAACCTCCCTAGGCCACAGCCCAGGGAAAGAGAACGAGCGCATTGGCCTGTGCCAAATATTTATATCCTCCCCCAGCATGCACCAGTGCCCTAAACCTCCTATTGGATTGGCTGAAGACAATTTAAATATCCATAACTTTGATTTGTTTGTGAAATCTCATACTATGACCGTTGATACCAGGGACATCTACTGGTGACAGTGATAAATCACAAGCCAACTTAAGCTTAGGGAAAAACCAGGTTAAAAGCTATACAATCAGCCTGAGCTTACTACAGCCCAGCCAAAAACTAAACGGACATAGGACAAGTTCGGGGGGGGGGGTACACTTATACATAGTAGGGGCCATTAACATACCAACATGTTTTTTGGACTGTGAGAAGAAACTGGCGTACCCAGAGGAAGACCAAGCAAGTGCCTGGAAAACATGCAACCTCCATTCACTTAACTGAACTGGGGGACCAATATGTATTCTTCTACATATTTTTGCTTAAAAAAAAATCACAATAAGCGTATATTGATTGGTTTGCACAAAAGTTATAGCGTCTACAAAATAGAGGATAGATTTATGGCATTTTTATTTATTTTTTACTAGTAATGGCGGCGATCTGCGATTTTTAGCAGGACTGCGACATTTCGGCGGACAGATCGGATACTTTTGGCACTTTTTTGGGACCATTGACATTCATAAAGCGATCAGAGCCAAAAATGGCCACTGATTACTGTATAAATGTCACTGGAAGGGAAGGGGATAACACTAGGGGGGGCGATCAAGAGGTTAAGTATTCCCTAGGGAGTGATTCTAACTGTGGGGGGGAGGGGACTAACTGGAGGAGGAGAGAGATCGCTGTTCCTGATCACTAGGAACAGCAGATCTCTCTCTACTCTCCTGTCAGAATGGGGACCTGTTTGTTTACATTGAGAGATCCCCGTTCTGGCTCCCTGTGGAGCGATTGCAGGTGGCCGGCGCACGCGCATCGGCTCCGGCGTCACATGCCCGCACCCTCTATTGCTCTTAAAGTGGCTGATGTACACCTATGACGATTCGCGCAACCAACCTGCCGCAGTATAATGATGATGGCTGGTCGGCAAGCAGTTAAAGTTAATTTTAGGGCATGAAATTGCAATGTTTTACCCAATTATTGTAAAAGATTAAAAGGTTGTGCCGAGTTGATAGATACCCAACATGTCAAGCTTTAAATTTGCTCATTCTTGGGAAACGACAGCAAATTCTAGGGTGTGCGGTTATATGTAACATGTGTATCGCAAGCAACAATTCCTTATATATGTAGGAGCCCAAATGGGTGTGTTTATCTTCATAGGTGTGTGCACATGGGGGTGCTTTGTTGCAACTTTATTTACTAACTGTATTTTTTTACTTCTTTTTTTTTTTTTTTACTTTCACTAAAACTTTATTTATATCACATAGGGGATAAAAAGTCCTCTGTGAGATTTTATTTTTAAGACTGGTTTTCTTTTTTTTTATTTTATTTTATTTTTACTTTCACTAAAACTTTATTTATATCACATAAGGGATAAAAAGTCCTCTGTTAAATTTTATTTTTAAGACTGGTTCTCTTTTTTTTTATTTTATTTTTTTATTTTTTTTACTTTCACTAAAACTTTATTTATATCACATAGGGGACAAACAGTGCTCTGTGAAATATTTTTAAGACTGGTTCTCTTTTTTTTTTTTTTTGTAAAGAGTACATTTATATTTATTTTTTAAACATTTGTGGACAGAAGACAATCATTTTCCATACACAAGCACTTGCAATATATCCCATATGGTGTTTCCTATAACAGACATGACAGCAAACCGAAGTGAACATTGTAAGTGCACTAATGATCTTGTGTCAATGGATTCCGGCTGCTTCATAGAGGTCACTGGTTCACTAAGTACCATAGAATATTAGCAAAGTGCCCTTCTCAGAACTACTATTAAAAAAAAGGCAAGCATTGAGTCTCTTTCTATGCGGCTGCTCTATCTTGCACCGTGGGAACAAGTGATAGGTAAAGGCAAAAAGTGTTGTTGAAGAAAAGTAGAGCAAAAAAAAGGGGGAGATGGTAGGAAAAAAGGGGGGGGAGGGGAATCAATCCAGCTGTACCACAAATCCACAAATTTTGGATAACGTTGAAGAACGCTGGTGACAGACTCCTCCATCCTCATAACATGGTGGACCTCCACCACCCATTCCCTATTAGTGGGAGGTGTGGTTCATTAGGAATTAACACGCGGGCCGCTAACATCAAGGATCTGAGAATTCACTTCTTAACCTTAGCAATGGGTCCAAGAAGAGAAGAGAGAGAAGGGCAACTTCTGGGGTTTCAGACCAAGTTCTGAGGACAGGTTCTTTTGAATGAGACATCGGGGGGGTCTTATAGGTGTCTCCACCTGCCTTCTGTTGAAGATGACGGGGCGCAGATTGCACAGCGCTTTACAACAGGGAGCGTCCAATCTCATTTTTATTGGAGCACGATCACATCGCAGGGCAGGTAGTGCAACATTTCGGAATCACGCAGGACCCCTTCGTCAGGCGTGTGACCATGTGTCACATGCAACAACGATCGCCGGGAGGGGTGGGGGGGGGCGCGCAGCGGCTTAATATCCTGAAGACCTCATATGACGTCCTGGTCGGGATATTGAAACCACTTTGCCGCCATCATTTTGGCGGGTGGCGAGTGGTTGATAGATGACCCTTATAAGGGTAAGAAAAGGGGTTACAGGCCATTACATCCCTAAAATCACCAAAATCCACCTACATCTCGCCTTCTCCAGTGACACCGATGCATTTTGCCAAAACGGTGAAATTTTGTAGAAATCTTTGGATTTTTGTCACAATTTCCAAGGAAATGAAAACACGCGATCCCCCCCCCCCTCACCCCTAATCCTCCGTCCCGCCCCCCCCCCCGTACGTGTCCCCCGAAGATGTTTTGTGGTTGTAGACACGAGAAGACTATCTCTCTCCCGCAGTCCCGTCTTTATTCTCTTCTCTCTCAAAGTTCAGAGTCGTGTCGGCATCATCAGAAATGGAGTTTTTGAGTCGCCTGACAAATAATTCATGATCAGCAATTTCTGGTATCTCCTGTGAAGACCCCCCCCCTCCCCCCTCCCCCCTCCCCCCCTTACATTTTGGTCTATGACATTTTTTCCTGTCTCTCTGCAAGAAAGTCAGAACAGATTTTTCCAGCGAGGTGAATCCTGAAGAGAATGTCCATGGGGAGTGACCCATTTTTGGTGATATTATTATATATAAAACATGTGCTAGGGAAGACTGCTGAAAAAAAAAAAAAAAACAGTAAATAATACAATGCGGTCAACTGCAGGGCAAAAAAGAAAATAAACAATTTTTCTTACTGTTCATATAAATTCACAAAGTTTACTTATGCGGTGGATTTAAAGCGGTATTAAACCAAAAAAGCAAACATTTATTATATTGCAGCTTTCCAATTCTTAGATGCGATGGCCGCATTAGTTTTCACTGTTAGGCCTTCTTTCTTCTATTTTTATCTGGTGATCCTGCCAGCAAGTCTGTGTTCTATCAGGTTGAGGACAGGACTCTGTGCAGGCCAGCTAAGTTCCTCCACCCCCAAACTGCTCATCCGTGTCTTTATGGACCTTGCTTTGTGCACTGGTGCGCTGTCATGTTGGAACAGGAAGGGGCCATCCCCAAACTCTTCCCACAAAGTTGGGAGCATGAAATTGTCCAAAATGTCTTGGTATGCTGACGCCTTAAGAGTTCCCCTTCACTGGAACTAAGGGGCCAAGCCCAACCCCTGAAAAACAACCCCCCACACCATAATCCCCCCTCCACCAAATGATTTGGACCAGTGCACAAAGCAAGGCCCATAAAGACATGGAAGAGCGAGTTTGGGGTGGAGGAACTTGACTGGCCTGCACCTCAACCAGATAGAACACCTTTGGGATGAATTAGAGCGGAGACTGCGAGCCAGGCCTTCTCGTCCAACATCAGTGCCTGACTTCACAAATGCGCTTCTGGAAGAATGGTCAAACATTCCCATAGACACACTCCTAAACCTTGTGGACGGCCTTCCAAGAAGAGTTGAAGCTGTTATAGCTGCAAAGGGCGGAGCCAACTCAATATTAAACCCTACGGACTAAGACTGGGATGCCATTAAAGTTCATGTGCGTGTAAAGGCAGGAGTCCCAATACTTTTGGTAATATAGTGTCGTTTTAATTGTTGATAAGAAACTCATATAAAAACAGCCAACATATTTCAGAGGCAGCACCGCTCCCGCTTCATCAGGGCTCAACACAAAACTTGGATGGGCTCATAGAAAACATTGCCTTTTACAGATCTATATTAGAAACCAGTATTGGACTCTCCTCATGGAGGAACAACTTGACAGCAGTTTCTGAGGGACAACAGCAACTAATCCAAACTTTATGAAGATGGTATAAAAAACGGGTTAGGTGCCAGTCCCACTAAAGGGCAACGGAACCTGCACAGGTTTCTGTCAAGCTGAAGACCAACTGGCATGAGAGTTGGGATGCAGACGCCACACTGAGATGGTATCAGAAACAGAGGAACTCCAAGGTGATGGATATGCAATAGTCTTTGTGTACAGTAGGTGGAGTGCAGCGTGCTGCGGCGGCAATAACACACACAATCAAAGTGCGATGAAAGAACTCGTATTGAAATAATACAGAGACAGTTCAGAAATAGCCCAGTGGGAAGGCAGCCCAGCTGGGAACGCTTATGCCGCGTACACACGGTCGGATTTTCCGACGGGAAATGTTGGATGTGAGCTCGTTGGCTGAAAGTCCCGACCGTGTGTACGCTCCATCGGACATTTCTTGTCGGACTTTCCGCCAACGAATGTTGGCTAGCAGGTTCTCAATTTTTCCGCCAACGGAAACTTTGTTGTCGTAATTCCCGATCGTGTGTACACAAGTCCGTCGCACAAAAGTTCACGCTCGGAACCAAGCAGAAGGAGAAGCACTAGCTATTAAAATTCCTTTTTTCTCGGCTCGTTTGTTCGTCTTGTACGTCACTTACGTTCGTAATTGTTGGGCGACATTTGTTTGCAAGACAAGTTGGAGCCAACAACCTTCGAAACAAAAATCCACGGTTTTGTTGGCGGAAAGTCCAATCGTGTGTAAGCGGCATTACAGTTCCAACAGCGTATAGATTCAGCTGAACAGGATTCCTCCGAACTGACAGCTCCTGTAGAGAGGGGTAGAATGCCGCCTGGCCGTCTTGTGCCCAAGCAAGATGTCCAGAGAAGTTGCGAGCTCCGTGATGTCCCTCCTCGTCAGGAATAGGGATGAGCTTCGAGTTCGACTGTTGCGAAAATCCGAACGTTATGTAACGTTCACGCCAAATTCGAGTGGCGCGTCACGGCCCATAATTCACTGCGGCATCGCAGTGCATTGCTGGCTGATGATTGGCCAAGCATGCACTATGACCCGCATGCTTTGGCCAATCACAGCGCAGAAAGAACCGAGAGCCATAATTGGCCAAAGCCAGGGACTAGATGGACTTTTTCAACCCCGCCTACTATGGAATTATGTAAATGTTATAAACTTTTTTTTTAATATTTAATTTTTTTTTTTTAAATTACACTTTTATAGCCATTACATAAGGGACCAAGAACCCCCTATGTGATAGCATACAGATGACAGGTACTCTTTATTAAACATTGAGGGTCTCACCTGTACTCCGCTACAGCATGGTCTTCCATCAGCTGCTTGGTCTTCCATCAGCTGCTTCCCCCAGCACAGCTTCTGTAGAATGGCAGTGCCGATCCAGGAAGTGACGTCATACACGCCCTTCCTTGTCTTTGCTCAGTGGACGGAACAGGACTCCGCCCCCCGCAGATCGCCTTCTGATTCTGAAGATTAACTGAGGTAACCGTGAGCGAGGGAGAGAGGGAGGGGGGTGACTGACTGTCGGGAGAGGCAGGGCACGCCATCGCGATTCAGCTGGTCTCTGCATCGATGCTAAATCGCGATGCATCGATTATTTTCAATACTACTAGTAGCCGTGGCTGCGCCCTAGGCTGCAGTGCACTCTAGGCTGCTGCTTAGTTTGCCTAGTGGTAGCGCTGGCCCTGCGTTGGTGTCACTGGGGGGGGGGGAATTGTGCCCCATCATTGGGGTCATTCGGAGGAATTGTGCCCCATCGTTGGTGTCACTGGAAGGAATTGTGCCCCTTCGTTTGGGTCGTTGGACCCCATTATTGGTGTCATTGGGAGGAATTGTGCCCTATCATTGGTGCAGGGGCAGCCCCCCCTCTATCCACGCCAACCCCTATATGGTTATAGGCATAGCATGACATTATCCACGGCCCCAGCAGCCACCCCCTATTCATGCCTCTGGCCCTTTCAGGACGCCGGGCGCATGAATTACAGAGGTGGGGGTGTTTTTTTTTTTTAAGCACCTGATTAGAGCCAGAGGCTCTAATAGGCTTCAAAATAGGGTGGACTTACCTAGCCCACCTAGGTGTGTTAGAGAAGCAAATGAATATTCGCTTTTCTAAACACTGGATCACCTCTCCGCCATTCAGCAAGCGCGGGTCTGATACCCGTTTCCCGGTTGGCTGAAAGGTCAGGCGACCCTATTGGATGCCTATTAGGAGGGGAGGAGACGCACGGTGGAAACCGCCGTGATCTCAGAAGAGAAGAGGACACAGGAGACGCTGCCAGATGCCCGCCGCAACCTGATCCCCTGCACAAGTGCTCGCTGATTCCCGCCGCTGCATGCCCGCCGATGCTGTGTGCCCGCTGATCCTCGCCGCCCATGGGGTAAGGTGCCAGTGGACCAGCAGACGGTGGGGGGGGGGTGGTGTGTTTGAGGTGCCGCGGAGGGGGGGGGTGGTTGTTTGCTGCCCCCCACCACTGCATTGGTGTCATTGGAAAGGAATTGTACCCCATCATTGGCGTCAGTAGGGGGAATTATGGCCCATTGGTGGTATCAGTGGATAAAACAATACCCCAAGGGCCAGATAAAAGCAAGCAAAGGGCCGCATCTGGCCCCCCGGGCCACAGTTTGGAGACCACTGCTTTAAGGCACCCTGATAATACAAGACCAGAAATACATTTGTTCAGTCTGTTGACACAAAACCTTGAAAAGACATTTCTGTGTTACGTAAGAGGCTGATTTATTTTTCTGTGTTTTTTTATCGGCGGAGCAGCCTGAGGACGCGGGGCCGGCAATCTGTAGACAAGGCGACTTCTGAAGACCGAGCGTCACTTACAATGAATGCAGGCAAAGAGTTTGAGAGATGAAGATTTGTCACCGGACTGAGCGGAGACTGCCGCTGTTTATAACAGACTGATAACGCCAGACGCAAGGCAGCCAGGACAGCGACATTCCTTATCCTATCTCCAAACACAACCTACTCCGGCCGGGGGGGTGGGAAGCTCTGCAACTTCATCTGAATAATGTCTAATGAAAACTTTTTTTAGAGTTCACTCCGGCCTTCCCTTGCACGGTTGTACATTCTCCTCTCCTGTATTAAAACGGCTTCCTCTGATTTAGCTGCACACTGCGAGCTTTTCACAATGTACATCAGAAACTCTTTTTTTTTTTTTTTTAACCGCTCGGAAAGGTTTACCCCCCTTCATGACCAGGCCATTTTTTACTGCACTGCGTTACTTTCAGGCAGTTCCTTTGACCTCATGATTCTCATTTGCTCTGACATGCACTGTGAGCTGTAAGGTCTTATATAGACAGGTGTGTGGCTTTCCTAATCAAGTCTAATCAGTATAATCAAACATACCGTATATACTCGAGTATAAGTCGTTCCGAGTATAAGTCGAGGCCCTAATTTACCACAAAAAAATGGGAAAAACTTATTGACCCGAGTATAAGACGAGGGTGAGAAATGCACAGCTACTGTAAGTGGAAAAGAGGGTCAACAATGCCCATTTGCAGCATCACTGTGCCCATTTGCAGCCATAGGTCCCCTGAACTTCAAACTCGGTAGTTAAGGGTTCCTAGATGCCCCCCCTAGCTGCAGCCAAAATTTGGGGTCTCTGAACCCAAAGGGTCCCAAAATGACATTGCTGCAGATAGACACAGTTGACCGAATTTGGGGCCCCGTATCTCGGGGCCACTTAGTGCTAAGAACCCCAAATTTGGTGTGCAAAACCCAGTGGAACTAGCACCATAAAATTTCCAAAGCTGGGGTTTCTAGCACCAAGTGGCCCCGAGATACAGGGCCCCAAAAATCAGTTCAGAAAATGTCAAGCACTTTTCTGCAGCAGAGAATGACATTTTATGAACCAATTTTGGGGCCCCGTATCTCAGGGCCACTTGGTGCTAAGAACCCCAACTTTGGATATGTTATGGTACCAGTTCCACTGGGTTTGCACACCAAATTTGGGGTTCCTAGCACCAAGTGGCCCTGAGATATGGGGCCCCAAAGTCGGTTCAGAAAATGTCAAGCACTTCTGCAGCAGAGAATGACATTTTCCGAACCGATTTTGGGGCCCCGTATCTCGGGGCCACTTAGTGCTAGGAACTTCAGCTTTGGACACTAGATGGTACTAAGTCCACTGGGTTTGCATACCAAATTTGGGGTTTCTAGCACCAAGTGGCCCTGAGATACGGGGCCCCAAAATCAGTTCGGAAAATGAAATTTTTTGCTGCAGAAAAGTGCTTGACTCGAGTATAAGTCAAGGGGGGCACTTTCAGAACAAAAAAATGTGCTGAAAAATTCGACTTATACTCGAGTATATATGGCTGGACTCAAATGAAGGTGTAGAACCATCTCAAGGATGATCAGAAGAAATGGACAGTTATATATATGAGTGTCACAGTAAAGGGTCTGAATAATTAGGACCATGTGATCTTTCAGTTTTTCTTTTTTTATAAATCTGCAAAAATGTCAACAATTCTGTGTTTTTCTGTCAATATGGGGTGCTGTGTGTACATTAATGAGGAAAAAAATGAACCTAAATGATTTTAGCAAATGGCTGCAATATAACAAAGTCAAAAATTTAAGGGGGTCTGAATACTTTCCGTCCCCACTGTATATTTGTCTCATTTTTTTTACATCACAGAAACCTGACATTTTAACAGGGGTGTGTGGACTTTTTTTTATATCCACTGTAGGTCCAATTGTGGTGAAACACGTGGCTTAGGCCAGAGACTCTGTCGGTAGGCAAATATACTGATTAAACCTCATGGATGGCTTCCGGGCACAGTCCCCCCCCCGCCCTAAGTCGCACCCCACTGATGCGTTTCACCCCAACTTTGTAGAGATTGACCCCTTTCTTTGTTTTTCTTGCCCCATAGTTATGAGTTTCAGGGTCCAATTTAGCATTTTTAGTCCTTGCCCGCTCTCAGCACTTGGAAAATCTTAAACCTGATAATTAGCGTCAGCACAGATCTACAGATTAGGACGTGAATCGGATTATAAAAGTGATGTCGTTGATCGGCTTGTCTTTATACCCCGGCGATAATTTTGGAGTATGAACGCGATTGCTGCTGACACGGGGGACTGGAATCGTCACTTTGCAAGTGGCTGATACTAACTATTTATTAGAAGAGCTAAAAAAACCATCAAAACGGCTTAAATGGAGCCTTTAAATAAGCCGCGGAGTTCAGCTCATCCCCGGGAAATGGCAGCTTTACATACAATGCGTAGCCTTCGGAGATCGTCATTATGTCTCACTGATAAGTACTGTAATTTTGAGTGGAATGGAGATGATTTCTGTATTGTAACAAACATCCCGGCGTGTTTACAACGAGCGGCGGCTGGAAGTGGCAATGATATAAGAAGATTACGACGGATTCGTATTCAATGTGAGATTTGCAGCCCCTGAAGATAGAGGAGAAAGCCTCATCGCCCCCCCCCCCCCAGACCATCATCAACCCGAAATTCACGCCGCGCCATTCATATCGTGTTCTTTCTTTTATTTCCCCTTATTTTGTGATTACAGAATTATCGAAAATTGGTTGATGTGAGCTAAAATGAAGTGTAATAGGTCAACCAAACCCACAGGCAACGGAGGAGAGGGCCAAGAAATTCTTTCTTTTTTTTTTTTCTCTGGATATATTATACCTATTCCAGATCTCCAAGGTCTTTTAATCCCACCTGAGAAACTGAGCACAGGGCTTGACTTTCCATTCATTGTTTGCTCCTTAACCTCCAAAAAATAAAACACAAAAGAGAGCAGCGCCATCTAAGTGCAGCGATGTTAACCACTTCAGTGCCGGGCACTTATATACCCTCCTGCCCAGGCCAATTTTCAGCTTTCAGCGCTGATGCACTTTGAATGACAATTGCGCGGTCATGCTACGCTGTACCCAAACTACATTTTTATCATTTTGTTCCCACAAATAGAGCTTGATCACTTCTGGGATTTTTATTTTCTGCTAAACAAATAAAAAAATATTTGAATAAAAAAATGATTTGTTTTTTTTTGTTTCTGTTACAAAACTTTCTAAATAAGTAAGTTTTCTCCTTCACTGATGGGCACCGACGGGGCTGCACTGATGGGCACCAATGAGGTGGCACTGATGAGCACTAATGATGGGCACTGATAGGTGGCACTGATATGCAGCACTGATGGGTACACATAGGCGTCACGGATGGGCACTGATAGGTGGCATGGATGGGCACTGATAGGCGGAACATAAGAGCACTGATAGGCAGCATGGGTGGGCACTGATAGGTGGCATGGATGGGCACTGATAGGTGGCACTGATGTACACTAATGGATGGTACTGATGGATGCCAATCAGTGCCAAACAATAATGCCTGCCAATCAGTGATGCCCATTGTGGGCACTGATTGGCATCCATTGTGGGCACTGATTGGCATCCCTGGTGGTCTAGGGTTGCATACCTGGTGGTGACTAGTAGTGGCATCCCTGGTGGTCCTGGTGGCGTCCCTGGTGGTCCAGTGTGGGCATTCTCAGGGGGGCTGCGCTGATAATCAATCAGCACAGACCCCCCTGTCAAAGGAGCAGCCGATCGGCTCTCCTCTCATCTGACAGACGCGAGTGAGGAAAAGCCGATCAACGGCTCTTCCTGTTTACATCATGATCAGCCGTGATTGGACATGGCTGATCACGTGATACAGAGTCTCCATCAGAAATTCTTCACCTAGATTGGAGTTGCGGTGTTTCAAACTGACACACCGCAACAACGATCGCCGCGATGTGCGCCCCTGGTGGCGCACAGCGGCTTGATATCCTGAAGATGTCATATGACGTCCGGTCAGGATATCGCAACCACTTTGCCTACGTCATATTGCTATATGGCGGGCGGCAAGTGGTTAAAACATTTTAATCCAGGACAGACAATTTGGAACTCACAAGATCGTAGAGATCACAGCACATGTAGGAAGGTATAAAAGGTTCATCCACTTCTGGGGGAAGGTGGTGGACTTGCAGGTGGAGAGACAACCGATGATCCCAGCTGGGCTGGTGGCTCCCAGCGCTTCCTGGTTGTCAGAATCGGCTAAGGGTCAGCTAGACATGTCACTTCCGGATGGAGAGGGAGTGGGGAGGAGCGCGCGTTCGGAGCATGCGTGCTCCTTCATCAGGAAATAATATCACAAAATTTTCTAAATTTCAAGATCTGTTGTTTCTCTAAACCTACATGATGACTATATAGAGTATCTCACAAAAGTGAGTACACCCCTCACATTTTATTATATCTTTTCATGTGACAACACTGAAGAAATGACACTTTGCTACAATGTAATGTAGGGATGAGCCGAACACCCCCCATGCGAACAGACAAAATATTTGTGCGAACACCGTTAAAGTCTATGGGACACGTAGTAGTGAGTGTACAGCTTGTATAACAGTGTAAATTTGCTGTCCCCTCAAAATAACTGAACACACAGCCATTAATGTCTAAACCGCTGGCAACAAAAGTCAGTACACCCCTAAGTGAAAAATGATAAATTAAAGTTAGTAAATTGGGTCCAATTAGCCATTTTCCCTCCCCGGTGTCATGTGACTCATTAGTTTTACAAGGTCTCAGGTGTGAATGGGGAGCAGGTGTGTTAAATTTGGTGTTATCGCTCTCACTCTCTCATACTGGTCACTGGAAGTTCAACATGGCACCTCATGGCAAAGAACTCTCTGAGGATCTGAAAAAAAGAATTGTTGCTCTACATAAAGATGGCCTAGGCTATAAGACGATTGCCAAGACGCTGAAAATGAGCTGCAGCACAGTGGCCAAGACCATAGAGCGGTTTAACAGGACAGCTTCCACTCAGAACAGGCCTCGCCATGGTCCACCAAAGAAGTTGAGGTCACGTGCTCAGCATCATATCCAGAGGTTGTCCTTGGAAAATAGACGTATGAGTGCTGCCAGCATTGCTGCAGAGGTTGTAGGGGTGGGGGGGTCAGCCTGTCAGTGCTCAGATAATACGCCGCACACTGCATCAAATTGGTCTGCATGGCTGTCGTCATAGAAGGAAGCCTCTTCTAAAGATGATGCACAAGAAAGACCGCAAACAGTTTGCTGAAGACAAGCAGACTAAGGACATGGATTTCTGGAACCATGTCCTGTGGTCTGATGAGACCAAAATAAACGTATTTGGTTCAGATGGTGACAAGCATGTGTGGCGGCAACCAGGTGAGGAGTACAAAGACAAGTGTGTCTTGCCTACAGTCAAGCATGGTGGTGGGAGTGTCATGGTCTGGGGCTGCATGAGTGCTGCAGACACTGGGGAGCTACAGATCATTGAGGGAACCATGAATGCCAATATGTACTGTGACATACAGAAGCAGAGCATGATCCCTTACCTTTAGAGACTGGGCCGCAGGGCAGTATTCCAGCATGATAACGACCCCAAACACACCTCCAAGATTACCAATGCCTTGCTAAATAAGCCAAGGGTAAAGGCGATGGACTGGCCAAGCATGTCTCCAGACCTAAACCCTATTGATCATCTGTGGGGCATCCTCAAACAGAAGGTGGAGGAGCGCAAGGTCTCTAACATCCACCAGCTCTGTGATGTCTTCATGGAGGAGGGGAAGAGGACTCCAGTGGTGAAAACAAAAGAGAGGTTCCCCCCAAAAAAATGGGGTTTTTAGGCAGCACAATGAAAAAGGAAGTCAATTCAATATCAAAATTTGTAACAAGTTTATTGTAGTGTACCATAAAAGTTAAAACAATGAGCTCCAGTGGGGAATACTTGAGATAAAACTATATATTATATGAGCTAAACATATATTGGCAGACACATATTCACAGCGACACTGGGTAGCATGAATATTTGGACCTGACTCGTTTCAACCCCTATACTTGGGGTCTTCTTCAGAGGATTGGTCTGCTGGAAAATATATATAGATAAAATTGATACACGTAAATAGATTGCATTGATATAATGATAGTTACATTCACCATATGGTGCATAGATGCAATATAATTACCCAATAATGTATGTTCAGCAGAGAAAGGAGCAAGGTCTCCCACATGAAGATCCCTTAAAAAGACTGTCCTCCCATCCTCCCCAAAGGGAGAACACTGGGCGCCCCTACCGCCAACACCATTCGGGCCGGGGCAGTGAGAACAGCGATGTAGCTTACGAGAGGTCACACTCTTGGGCGCCGCTCACCAGACTTGCAGCCAGCAACGAGCACAAAAAAGTACACCTGTGATAATAACCAGAAAATGTCTCATAGTAAATCTAATCATTGAAGACCTATTAGTCATGTGTCCAAAAGGGGACGGCGGAGGGCAGCTGCCTCCAGTACGTGCCCGGGGCACAGACATAAGTATACAAATTGTATGAATGTACATGGTATTCACCAAAGGCAATATAGGGTATAGGCAGCCCCTTAGTTTGTGCTCAATGTGACGGTGATCCAAGTAAAGATGTGATAGATGGAGTGGGGGTGAGGAAGTGGAGTGAAGTGAGGATGAAAAAGGGTGAGAAAAAGCAATAATAAGGGGGGGGGGGGGGGGAGAGGGGGGGCAGGGAAAGGGATCTTTCCCCTGCGGACACTGCTCGTATTGCCAATATATTAGACGTGAAAAGGTCTTCCACCTTCCAAATGGGTCAATTTTCAAACCCAGGCATTTTACCAACTGCCAAACAAGAGGGGTGGTATACCTTATGTCCTGTGAGTGCGGAGCACATTATGTGGGTAAGACCAAACAAGAATTCCATCAGCGGATATCAAAACATATTTACCACATGCAAATTAGCAATCCATACTTACCCCTTGGGCGACATGTAATGGAAATCCACAACTCTGTAATGCCTAAAGTATCCTTCGCCGCACTCGATCGAATCCACATTCCTGTGCGAGGCGGCGATTGGAATAAAATTCTGTTGCAATACAAGCAGAGGTGGATTTTTGAATTAAATTCCACCTCTTTCCCAGGACTCAATGAGGCCATTTCATTTGCCCCCTTTCTAAAAGGCTTTGTCTCCGTAAAAACACAATAGCTAATTTTAATGAAATCATTACACACAATCCACAAAATTCTTGACAAGTTTTTTTTTTTTTTTTTTTTTTTTTTCCCGTTCCAACCCCCCCCCTCCCCCTGGTTTTTTACAGTATATGGGTATTTTACTCTATTATGTTAGTATGCATTATCAGTATGTTTATTTATTTGTATTTACTGTCATCTATCATTCTTATATTGGGATGCTGTAAAAATGCCAACACATGCATTTGAAGTTCTCTTCTTGTACTGATGCTCTTTACAGACAAATATATATGCCAATATGTAACAGGAATGGCATCAATATGAACCAATAGATATATGTCATGCACGTTAAATCTTGTTTTGCATATTTTATCCCTTAGGACTGCCCCCCTCATGACGGAGGGAGTCTGGTGCTGCCTTCTCCGCCCCCACATCGGGATTGGGGGTGATTCGCGATCTGGCTTCCCGGCAAGGTGGGGGGGGGAACGAGCCGGCCTGATTCAGGTAGCTCCTCCCCCCCATGCTTTCCCCATTGGATACTCGGATGGCCACCGGGTGCAAAATTGGGGATCTCTTCCTCCTTGCCGGCGGCATTCCGGAACACTCTCGGATGTCCCTCGCCACTACGCATGCGCGGGGCCCCGCGCGTGCGGCGTGACGTCAGCGACATCGCGAGATTTCGGCGAGAGTGACGCTGAGTCGGAGCCTAGCTCTTCCTGAACGCCGGGGAAGTCACGTTCGGCTGCCACAATGGCGGCCATGCCGCCCACCATGGGGCAGCCTGGTTCAGCACATACACCTGGATTAATCACAAGTAAGTACACACCCCCATTAGGCAGTATAAAAGTGGTATCTGCAACATACCCCCCAGTCTCTCTTCCCTTTCGGTGAATAGCAAGCACTTTCTAATTCTCACCATGTAAGTACTGCTTCTACAATGTGTGTTTTTTCTTTGTTTGACACTGCTCCCTGCCCTATACAATGGGAGTCCTTGCGAATATCACTTACTTCGCACTGACCCCCATTTATTTGTAACGGCCCTGCTCTACAATAGCTTGGTCATTATTCGTTCTCTATATATGATACCCTTGTGTTTATTTATTTTTAGACTGGTGGACTCTGAGTGGGATACCAATCCACCGAGCCCGCCATAGTTTGTGACCAATCCCGGGTTGGCTAACAGGCAACAGTCTTGTATGTATGGGGCTACGCAGTGCCAAAACACATGCTATTTAGCAGCCCTTTGAGGTATTTCAATTCAAGTCAATTCATCACCCCTGTACTATTTTTCCTCCCTTCCTTCATTCCTTTTCCCTTCTCCCCCCCTCTCTGTCCCCCTCTCCCTTCCTTTCCTTCCTTTCCCCCCCCCCCTTCCCTTCCCTAATCTCCCAACATCCTTTCCCCTATTCTCCTTTCCCTGCCCCCCCTCTTTCCCCCCCCCTTATTATTGCTTTTTCTCACCCTTTTTCATCCTCACTTCACTCCACTTCCTCACCCCCACTCCATCTATCACATCTTTACTTGGATCACCGTCACATTGAGCACAAACTAAGGGGCTGCCTATACCCTATATTGCCTTTGGTGAATACCATGTACATTCATACAATTTGTATACTTATGTCTGTGCCCCGGGCACGTACTGGAGGCAGCTGCCCTCCGCCGTCCCCTTTTGGACACATGACTAATAGGTCTTCAATGATTAGATTTACTATGAGACATTTTCTGGTTATTATCACAGGTGTACTTTTTTGTGCTCGTTGCTGGCTGCAAGTCTGGTGGGCGGCGCCCAAGAGTGTGACCTCTCGTAAGCTACATCGCTGTTCTCACTGCCCCGGCCCGAATGGTGTTGGCGGTAGGGGCGCCCAGTGTTCTCCCTTTGGGGAGGATGGGAGGACAGTCTTTTTAAGGGATCTTCATGTGGGAGACCTTGCTCCTTTCTCTGCTGAACATACATTATTGGGTAATTATATTGCATCTATGCACCATATGGTGAATGTAACTATCATTATATCAATGCAATCTATTTACGTGTATCAATTTTATCTATATATATTTTCCAGCAGACCAATCCTCTGAAGAAGACCCCAAGTATAGGGGTTGAAACGAGTCAGGTCCAAATATTCATGCTACCCAGTGTCGCTGTGAATATGTGTCTGCCAATATATGTTTAGCTCATATAATATATAGTTTTATCTCAAGTATTCCCCACTGGAGCTCATTGTTTTAACTTTTATGGTACACTACAATAAACTTGTTACAAATTTTGATATTGAATTGACTTCCTTTTTCATTGTGCTGCCTAAAAACCCCATTTTTTGGGGGGAACCTCTCTTTTGTTTTCAGTTTCTAAGGGGTGAGCAGCAAATCCCCTTTCTCCTCTCCAGTGTCTTTCCATTTTATGAGGACTCCAGTGGTAACCTGTGAAGCTCTGGTGAACTCCATGCCCAAGAGGGTTAAGGCAGTGCTGGAAAATAATGGTGGCCAAGCAAAAATATTGAAACTTTAGGGCAAATTTGGACATTTTCACTTAGGGTGTACTTACTTTTGTTGCCAGTGGTTTAGACATTAATGGCTGTTACACTGTTATACAAGCTGTACACTCACTACTTTAAATTGTAGCAAAGTGTAACTTCTTCAGTGTTGTCACATGAAAAGAAAATAAATTATTTACAAAAAATGTGAGGGGTGTACTCACTTTAGACCTTGACCACAGAGCAATAGGAGAAGGTGGCCTGGTCTGATGAATGATGTTTTTTCTTTTACATCTTGTGGATGGCCAGGTGCCATCGTCTGTTCAGGACCAAAGGGGCATGACCGAAAAAGATCTGCCGTTTCCGCTCCCGATCAGCGCTCTCAGCCGATGGCTGAGAGTGCTGACCAAAATGTTCTGGCGGGGGGGCCATATCATTAGACATGTGCAATTACAGTAAAACCTTGTTTTCAGAGTAACTTGGTTTGAGAGCGTTTTGAAAGACAAGCAACATTTTTTAATCAGTGTAGTTTCATTCCGAATTAGTTTTTTACCGAATTTTGACAAATTTGTTGATTGGGAAACATCTGAATTAACGAAAACCCATTTAACAAATTTTTCGAATATTTGTAAATTCTAAAGTTCGAAAATTTGTGAATTTGTAAATTCGTAAATTTGTAAATTTATAAATTCGAAAATTAGAAAAATCGAAAATTCCAAATTCGAAAATCCGAAAATCTGATATAATAACTAACTATTAAATTATAGGTATTGGAATTTCCTTTCAAATCTGGCTGCTAGTGAACGTAACGAATACGAATTCATCTGAAGTTACAAATGATCCGAAATAACGAATGCCCTAAACAAATGGAACGTAATGAATTAGTAATATTAAAAAACAATGATAATAATAAAAAGTTTTTATTATTATTATTTATTATTAATTTGTTCCGTTCCATTTGATTAGATGCGGCATTCGTTATTTCGGATAATTCGTAACTTCGGATAAATTCGTATTCGTTACGTTCACTAACGGCCAGATTTGAAAGGAAATTACAATACCTATAATTTAATAGTTAGTTATTATTAGTTATTTCGTTATTCTTTCAAATTTTCGTTCTTTCGAATTTTTGGATTTTTCTTTCTTTTTTTTAGGATTTTCGAATTTACGAGTTTAAGAATTTACGAAATGAAGAATTTTCGAATTTATGAACTCTTGAATTTACGAATTTACGAACTTTTGCATTTTCGAATTTACGAATCACGATCATAATGAATGATCCAAAAAAAAAAAAAAGAATGAAACGAAAATGAACAAATTTTTCAGCAGTGCACATGTCTATGTATAATTTTATTTTTATTGTTATTTTTTTAACTTGCTCCAACACAACGCTACATTTGCACATTAATCAAAGTGTTATGCCAAGCATGAATTTATCAGGAAACTGCAGTATTCTGCCAGGACAAATGTGTGCTCCTTCATGGACAGGGGGGCTGGATATCGAGAAATTATTTTTACCTAAAATGTGGATTTATTAAATGTTGAAGATCTGTCTTTATTCTGACTGTGTCTGTTTGATTCATAAAGAAGCAGCCTGGGGAAATGATTGCTCTTATCACCTTCTGGGTCTGCACCTTTCAGTTCCATGTAACTAATCATGAAACTCATTAGCTGAAAGCCATGATTGCTTAGAACTTTTCCCGCTCCTTGTTAAAGGTACAGCGACAGATGAAAGCCCCAGACTTGCTAAAGGCAACGGAGTTCATGGCAGAGACCTTTTTTCTTTTTTTCAGTGACATGATGTTTTAATTAGGTTCCCCTTTGCTGGCTGAGAGGGCTGAGTGTCGAAGATTTCTTTTTAAGTGAACCTTTATGAAATTGAAGTTATGAGTATTTATTTCCACAAAGAAGAAGATTGGAGGTGAGGTCAGCACAGGCGCCCTTATGGGAGGGGGATGCTTGAGAATAATTTATTCAGAAAGTAGATATAAATCAATCAAAAACACCATCTACGCATTTTGTCGCAGTGTTGTCATTACATTTTTTGAATAGGTGTTTAGAACACTGGATAAGAAAAACAGAGAATTGAATTCAAATACTTACCGTAATTTTCCTTTCCTGACGAGCTCCATGGCAGCACAGCTGGGTATAGGCTCCACCCCCCATGCCTCCAGGACTTAACTCATATAAATTAGAGGCCACCTACAGCCTTGGCGTTCTGTAACTAGTTTTACCAAGCTGGGTGGGATCTATGCTGCCATGGAGCTCGTCAGAACAGGAAAATTACGGTAAGTATTTGAAATTAACTTTCCATTTTCCTGATGGCTCCATGTCAGCACAGCTGGGAACTAACTAGCCAAAACAGGGGAGGGATACTGCTACACACTCCTCAATTCTGACTAAAAAAACAGAAGCCAAGATGCCTCTGCCAAACTCAACTGTCATTAAGCCATGATTATTTTGGTGCCCACTCAGCTGCCTTGCAGATAGTTTCAGACACTTAGCCTGCTGCCACTCTTAAGGTCGAGACCCTTCTAGTGAAGAGTGCCGTGATTCTCCTGGCACAGCCAACCCTTTCAACTTGTAAGGCCAAGGAGATGAGCTTTATCCAACCAAGAGGCAATAAACTTGCTGGAGGCCGTAAAATCATTATGTGTTCCACCTGGAATGACAAACAGATGCTCCGACTTCCTGATGGCAGAAGTCGCCTTGATTAAACATATTAAAGGTTGGCCCACTTCCGTTGGGCTAATTTCTTGAGTACTCCCCAAAAGGAACGTAGGAGGACAACCTCTTGTGTAATATGGACTCTGAAGGTCAGTTCAGGCACAAAATTTGATCATTGGCATGAGTACCACCCTGTTTGGGAAGTACACGAGTATGGGTTCTTTAAACCCCAAGGCCACCAATGGTGACTCTCTTCTGGCTGATATTATTGCCACCAGTAAAGTAGTTTTCAGTGAGACGTACCACAGGGTGATTGAAGGCATCTAATGCAATAACGTCCGACAGCAATGGGAGATCCCATTTCGGAAACAACAATTCAAGGTTTCAACCAAACTGCATCTTGAAAAACAGTATAATTAAGTGTTGGATGCCCACTGTATGCCGGTTAAGCCAGAGATAGCCGAAATGTGTGCCTATAACATATAGACCTAAATCAAGCCATGCCTGTAGACATTTCAGAACAGAATTCTGCAGAGCCTGGCGTAAAATCTTGATCAGCAATCATGCTGGGAATTTATGCCATATTCTACTATAGACATGGTTAGCGCTGTCCTTTCTGTCCTTTCTTGTTTATGTAAGAGTATTCACAATCTTCACAGAGCATTCAAAATCCATTAGCCTCTGCCTCTCCAGACCCAGGCCATCAGCCTGAGCCTGTCGGATGCTAGATGAATGGGACTTTGGAGAAGATTTGGTCTTACAGGCAGAGGGAGTCAATCTTTGACCCTCATAAGGATGAGCAGAGGGTACCAAGGCCCCTTCAGCCAATCCTGGGATCATCACCAGAACTGTCACCTTCCCCTGGAAGCTGAGAATCAGAGGGAGCAGCAGAAAGGCATAAGCTACCTTGGAGATCCACTCTGCGGTCAGCACCTCCACCCAGATTGCTTGCAGATTTTGGGCCCTGGAATGGAACTTCAGCGACTTGGTGTTGACTGGGGATGTGAGCGGTCTAACTCTGGAAGAAAAATACCAAGCTCTGTTAGTTCTCGAAAGACTCGCAGTAGTCTGGACCATTCATTGTCGTCCAGACTCATCCTGGACAAATGGTTTGCCTGAAGATTCTTCTGACCAGGCACATAGGCCGGAGATAGCTGCAGAAGATTGACTTGGGCAGATTCTAGAATCAGAGAAACCTCCTTCAGGAGGGAGAGACTGAGCCTTGTTTCCAGATGTAGGCCACAGTCGTTGCGCTGTCCAACTTCACCAGGCTTACCCCGGATGTGGTGCCTGAAGGCTACGAAAAAATTCCTTGTTGAAACTTACTGCACTACGAGGCTTCCCTCTTCTTCCCATACATACTTTGAGCCTATCCTTGAGCCCTTCCTGGATGTCGGTATAATCAACTATACGGAGGTTCCTGTTATTGCTGGAAAGTTGGATCTACTGTTACAGCCCAGCCTGCCGGAGCTTGAAGGGATTATTGTCCAGCGTTTGAGATCTCTAAAATCTGAGATCCACTCACTTTGGTAAGAGGCGCATATATATTTATGGTGATAGTCATGATTTATGTTATTGGAAATCTAAAGGACACGGAATTATCAATTCACTAGGTTCACTTCAATCCCTTTCTTATAAGGGTCTCCTAGTTGGACATTAATTCAATATATGTATTGAACTTTATTATTTTTTTATAATTTTGTTATATATATATATATATATATATACATATATACATATATATATATATATATATATATATATATATATATATATATATATATATATACATATATATATATATATATATATATATATATATATATATATATATATATATATATATATATATATATATATATATATATATATATATATATATATATATTTATATATAAAATCTTTTTGTTCACTCAGTTTTTTATTGTATATGAATTTTTCTCACTAGTATTTACACCTTCATTCAGGTTGGAGGACAGTATGTACTTTTTGCACTGTTCCAATTATTATTGATTAGCGTACCTATTTTTAAATGATGGTAAAATGATCTTCTTTGCGCTTCCGGATTATGGCCCCAACAGTGTTCACTGGAGCATTCAGAAGTTTAGAAATCCTTCTGTAACCAATGCCATCAGTATGTTTTGCAACAATAAGGTTGCAAAGGTCTTGAGAGAGCTCTTTGCTTTTACCCATCATGAGATGTTTCTTGTGTGACACCTTGGTGATGAGACACCTTTTTATAGGCCATCAGTTGAGACTGAACCAGCTGATATTAATTTGCACTGACAAGGGGCAGAATTGCTTTCCAATTACTGATAGATTTCAGCTGGTGTCTTGGCTTTCCATGCCTTTTTGCACCTCCCTTTCTTCATGTGTTCATGAAGATTGCAGGTAAGGATTGCATGAGTTGTTGAAAATTTCATGTCAATAACACCTTTAGAAATATATTTAGAAAAATGGTGACGTGTTCAATATTTATATTACCCACTGTATATCTAGGCATTTCGTTGCACTGTTGCGACCACAACTTTTGGATAGGTGTACAGAACACTGACATTTTTTTTATAGAATATGGACAAAACTAAATAAGGTAAATTAAAGTAAAATTGATAAAGTAAGTCACTTTTATTTTTGCATTTTATTTATTTTTTTATTCTCTTTTCTGCGTTTGATGCACCTGGCCAAAAGAAGTGGTCACAATAGTGCCATGAAGAAGTGCCCATTAAAGTAACTAAAAGGTAAAACTTTTTTTCTCAAATTCTGGCTAGGGCAAGGGAGGGATCTCTAGCGTGCCATCACTTTTACTTTACCTTTTAAGGTCTTCTTAACACCTTGCTGGGGGCAAGCCAGGTCAGCAACGAGGGAAACAGGAAGAACGCAGGATGCAGGGAACAGATGAAAGACCAGTCAGCACTAAAGCATGGGCAGAAGCATGCTCAACCACTTGTTTACCGGGCAAACCCCCCCCCCTTCCTGCCCAGGCCAATTTTCAGCTTTCAGCGCTGTAGCACTTTAAATGACAATTGCGCAATCATGCAACGCTGTACCCATATGACATTTTTATCATTTTTTTTTCACACATATAGAGTTTTATTTTGGTGATATTTAATCATCACTGGGTTTTTTTGGTTTTTTTTGCTAAACAAAGGAAAAAAGACCAATAATTTTGAGAAAAAACAAAACATTTGTTTTCATTTGTTATCAAATTTTGCAAACGGGCAAATTTCTCCTTCACTGATGGGCGCTGATGAGGCTGCACTGATGGGCACTGACAGGAGGCACTGATGGGCACTGATAGGGGGCACTGATAGATGGCACTGATAGGCAGCATTGATGGGCACTGATAGACAGCACTGATAGGCACTGATAGGTGGCACTGATGAGCTTTGATAGGTGGCACTGATGGGCGACACTGATAGGTGGCACTGATAGGCAGCATTGATGGGCACTGATAGGCGGCACTGATAGGTGGCACTGATGAGCTTTGATAGGTGGCACTGATAGGCTGCATTGATGGGCACTGATAGGTGGCACTGATGGGCACTGATAGGTGGCACTAATGAGCTTTGATAGGTGGCACTGATAGGTGACACTGATAGGTGGCCCTGAGAGGCAGCACTGATAGGTGACACTGATGGGCACTGATAGGTGGCACTGATGAGCTTTGATAGGTGGCACTAATAGGTGGCACTGAGAGGCAGCACTGATAGGTGACACTGGCGGGCACTGATAGGTGGCACTGATGAGCTTTGATTGGTGGCACTGATAGGCGGCATTGATGGGCACTCATAGGCTGCACTGATAGGTGGCACTGATGAGCTTTGATAGGTGGCACTGATAGGCGGCGCTGATAGGCACTGTTAGAGGACACTGATAGGCAGCACTGATAGGTGACACTAATGAGGAGGCACTGATTGGCAGCACTGAGGAGCACTGATTGGCAGAACTGGTGGGCACTGATTGGCACTGCACTGATAAACAGGACACTTATAATCAGTGCCCTGATTAAAGGGACATCAGCACAACAGTGTCTGTGCGCCAGCAGAGACTGCGAGCCAGGCCTTCTCATCCAACATCAGTACCTGACCTCACAAACGCTCTTTTGGAAGAATGGTCAAACATTCCCATAGACACACTCCTAAACCTTGTGGACGGCCTTCCCACAAGAGTTGAAGCTGTTATAGCTGCAAATGGAGGGCCAACTCAATATTGAACCCTACGGACTAATAGGGCGTACACACGGTCGGACTTTGTTCGGACATTCCAACAACAAAATCCTAGAATTTTTTCCGACGGATGTTGGCTCAAACTTGTTTTGTCTACACACGGTAGCACAAAGTTGTCGGAATTTCCGATCGCCAACCACGCGGTCACGTACACCATGTACGACGAGACTAGAAAAGGCCGGTTCAGAACCAAGCGTGGCACCCTTTGGGCTCCTTTTGCTAATCTCGTGTTAGTAAAAGTTTGGTGAGAGACGATTCGCACTTTTTTCAGACTTGTGGCTTTCAGATCGTTTTCTGCTGTTCAGTTTGTGCTTGTGGGTTTGTATCTGCTCTTCAGTGCGTGCAAGCAAGTTCCGCGTGACTTTAAGTAGTCATTGTATTCTTGTTCGTTCGTTACTGGTTTTCAGGTCGCTCTTCACAGGCCTTGCTGTTCTTCAGTGCGTTCTGTTACTTCGTTCTGAGCAGCCGACCGTTTTCTAGCCATGTTTCGTATGCGTACTCCTCGTAGAGTTCGTGCTGTGCGGGGGCTTGGTGTTGGGGTCCTGACCATGACACAAGTCCAGTCCATGAACAGGGTGGGGAGGAGTTCATGGACCAAGAATTGGTTGCTTCAGCGTGACCAGTTCTCTCATATGCCTTTGCTCTGTGAGATCCGTGAGAATAATCCTGATGATTTCAGGAACTTTCTCAGGATGACGGACCCCGTGTTTCATCGTTTGTTGGCTTCGCTGACCCCCTATATCAGCAGGCAGGATACCTGCATGAGGCAAGCCATACCCTGCGGTATTTGGCGACAGGGAGAAGTCTGCAGGACTTAAAGTTCTCGACAGGCATCTCCCCCCAGGTTCTGGGGATCATTATCCCAGAGACCTGTTCTGCCATCATCCAGGTCCTGCAGAAGGAGTATATGAAGGTAAGATTTTTATCTTTTTATATCAAATTTTATTGTATTGAATGTTTGCTAATATATTGTATTTCTTTCCTCATTCCCTAATTACCATGATTGTAATATGCTGTGAATGTCCCCTTTGTTCTCATGCATGCTGGATTTTTATGTAATTATTATGTTAGGTCCTTCATACATATTTGCCCTTCACTAACCTCCCAAGCATGGTGTCTCCTGCCCTATATTCACCTCATGTAGTCACTTAACAATGTATTTTATCAGCTCCATAGTAGTGCTTTACCCCTAACACCCCCTAAAATGTTTGGAAATGTTATTTTTGATTTAAATTCAGGCAGAGTGCCAGAGGCTTTTTTTTTGTGGTGTCCCCAAATGATTTTTAGTAACCCTCCCTCCCCCAACTGCTAAATCAGCTGATCCCAATTCTCTATCCCCAATCATCTATCTGCTGACTTTGCCAAACCCATACACACTATACCCATCTCTTTACTGGTCAGATTTATGGATGAATTCCCCAAAGCATGTAGTGCAAGGGCCTGCCTATATACTTTCAAATGGTAATGTTTAAAGTTTTGGGATCCTATTATTATCTTGATAGGTAAGAGCAGAATGTCCAAATGTCCTCAAATGTGTACAATGTGTATTTATATCTTTGTATTATGACACTTCTTACCTGTCCAGTGGTCTGCCAATAGTGTAACTAAGGAGGGTCTGTTCAAAGTAATACCCATTATTCAGGCATTCATCTCTCAATGAAGTGAAGAGGGTTACCTGTCCAAGATTTCCACACACCCCCTATAATGTTAGAAATGGCCCATGAGAGGGGAGGGAGGGGGAATATGATAGGTGTACCTTATACTTTGGCCTTGTTAAATTTCCCTTACTAAATGCTATCTGGAGGTTGCCCCATAATGTTTGTGTCTAATCTGCTTGCCATGTTTCTGTGAAAAAATAGTAATGTTTATTGTTTTTTCCTCAACAGTTTCCTTCCACGCCACAGGAATGGCAGACTGTGGCCTCCCACTTTGCCCAGCGGTGGGACTTTCCTAACTGCGGAGGGGCAATTGATGGGAAACACGTCCACATCGTCCCACCACCCAACTCGGGATCGTACTATTATAATTACAAGGGGTTCAATAGTATAGTGATGTTGGCGGTGGTGTCGGCTAATTACGACTTCTTGTATGTGGACGTGGGGAAGAATGGCCGGATGTCCGATGGTGGAGTCATCGCCCAGACGGAGTTCTACAGGCGTCTCCAGAATGGCAGCTTGGACTTGCCAGTTCCAGAGGACAATGTTGAAGGACTCCCATTTGTGTTCGTTGCTGATGAAGCGTTTGCGCTGGGGGACCACCTGATGCGGCCATTCCTAATGAGGACCCTCACCCCGGAACAGAGGGTTTTTAATTACCGGCTGGCCAGAGCCCGAAGAGTGGTGGAGAACACATTTGAAATCCTGGCCAGCCGGTTCCACCTATTTATGACACCCATCCATATGGCGGAGTATAAACTAAACCATATTATACTTGCGTGCCGCATCGGAGCATCGGAGACGCCGATCGTGATAACGAAGGTAAGATCTAAACTTGCGCCTATACTGCTTCGAAATGGAAGCCTATATTGTAACAAGATTAGGGGAGTTTGGCCTGACATTAGGGTTTGTCTTGTGTTGTGTCTTGCAGAGAAAATGGATGGGTTCAACGACCACAATTTCCTGCCCCTGTTCATTGACAAGTACAGGGAGCTGCCCTGTCTGTGGCAGGTCAGACACCCCCACTATAATCACAAACAGAAGAGGCAGGCAGCGCTGGAGAAACTGCTGGAGTTGGTGAAGCCGGTGGTCCCCACAGCAACCATCCCCTATTTAAAAGCCAAAATTGGTGGCCTGAGGAGCACTTATCTTAGGGAGCGCAAGAAGGTCACAGATTCCCAGAGGTCCGGAGCTGCAGCAGATGACGTTTATGTCCCCAGGCTGTGGTACTATGAGAGACTGCGATTTCTGTCAGACCACACTGAAGTCAGGGAATCACTCTCTACTCTTCCTTCCACGCTTCCTTCTATACCAGCTGAGGCTTCTGATGTCCAACCTGGAAGAAGTGGAGGAGCCCAGCTGGAGTCAGTTATAGCATTCTTCTACAGATTTCTGGTCAATAAATAAATGATGTTTACTAGATGTTAGTATTGATCACTAATTGCTGCTTGAAAGTGTTTTACATATCAATAGCCAGTAGTGGGCACCCAAAATTGGGACAAGAATGAAAAATGCTGGGCTCAGAAGGATAGTCTGTTATATTTGTTAACATTGAATTTGCAGCAGTCAGGAGGTGAAAATTGTGTGTGATTGATGAATAAAATACTAAAACTATGTCCCTTTTTCATACACAGGAAGACCTCAGCCAGGAGGAGGTTGTGGAATGTGGCAGTCAGGAGGAGGCGGGGATTAGTGGCAGTCAGGAGGAGGCTGGGATTAGTGGCAGCCAGGAGGAGGCGGGGCTAAGTGTCAGCCAGGAGAAGCCAGGGACCAGTCACAGCCTGACTGAGTCTCAGGTCCCTCCCCTCCGCCTGCCATATAAACGAGCCAGGAAGGCCACTCAGAGTCCCGTGCAGGATTCAGCGTTCAGGCTGATCCAGGAGGATTCTGCGTCCCTCAGAGCCTTCCCCAGTCCTGAAGAGGACTTTGCCTGCATGGCTGCCACCAAATTGCAGGGCATGCAGGAGGGTCAACGCAGGCTCTGTGAGGACCTGATTTAGAAAGTGCTACGTAAGGGGGTGAGTGGGGAACTAACACCAATGACCGACGTGGTTGAGTTGGCCCCTCCTCCTCCTCCTCCTCCTGTTGCCACAACTCCACCACCACAGCCACCGCGTGTAAGGAAGCGTGGAAGGAATACCAAAGAGTGATGACCCTGGGTTCAGTCTGGTCTGACAGAAGATGCAGTCTCTCTTATGACCACAGCCTGCGGACACAGATGTCATCTGCTGCTGTTCATGATCTCTGGGACTTCTGGACCAGACTGCCCTCCCTTAGATAAGGACTCCTCAGGCCACCAATTTTGATTTAAAATTATTGATGTCTGCCCTGGGGGTCCAAGGCTTCGCCCACTTCTGCAGTTTCTCCAGCGTTGCCTCCCTCTTTGTTTATAGTTGTGAGCCCTTAATAAAAATTTTTTGGTAAATTATACTCTCCTGTGTGTGTTTTCATCCAAAAAGGACAGTTTGTTGGTGAGGATTCAGGTACATTTCTAACATAAAATGTGAAATTAACAAGGGACAACAACACCAAACAATCTCCTACAGATTAAATAGAACAACATATCAATGGTGTTGTGGGAACTTGTCACAAAAAACACACAAACATTTTCGGGAGTACAAATCAAAATCGCAAAAAAAAACCACAAAAAAAGAATCTACATTAAAAAATATGTTGTCAGATGTGAGAAATCAAAATATATTGAGGGAATCCCGATAAATAAAAACGAAATAAGTTTGTGAGAAGTGTGTGTGAATATGAGCAGCAAAACTACTTCATTCTTCTCACATTATAAAGAAGAAGAGAGTGCGCTGTATTAAACCATTTTTAACATTGCAGCGTGACGAAAGTGCTGTATCCATTGCGAACGCTAAGTTTACCAGAACGAGCTGTCCCATCTCGGAATTTCTTCTGAGCATGCGTGGCACTTTGTGCGTCGGAACAGGCCACACATGGTCGGAATTGACGCGATCGGATTTTGTTGTCGGAAAATTTTATCTCCTGCTCTCCAACTTTGTGTGTCGGAAAATCCGATGGAAAATGTCCGATGGAGCCCACACACGGTCGGAATTTCGGACAACACGCTCCGATTGGACATTTTCCATCGGAAAATCCGACCGTGTGTACGGGGCATAAGACTGGGATGTCATTAAAGTTTATGTGCGTGTAAAGGCAGGCGTCCCAATACTTTTGGTAAATATAGTGTATATAGAGAAGCAGACTGGAAGTCCCTATATCTGGGCTCTTTGTGTATAAATGTATCTCTTTATCAGGAGGTTTTTATTCTATTTGTGTTTTGTGGCTTTGCCTGCTTGCCGGTACACCCCGCCGAGGGGCAGAGCTGCAGAAATAAAACACACATTTATCCAGACTGATACATTTGTGTTCAGTAAAAAGCGTCCGCCGCGTGCCCGGGGCGAGAGAAGGCTTTGATGCCAGGCTGATGCCAGCGTGTGGGTCTCCAGCCTCACCTCATCTCTCTGGGTGTCTTTCACCGGTCGCGCTCCTTCCATATAAAACTATTGTCTCGCTAAGTGAATTTCCGCGAGGCGCGTTGGCTGATGGCGGATCAATGCTCGGCACTGCGGCAGCTTTTTTCCTTTTTTTTTTTTCCTTTTACCTTTTTTTTCATTTTAGCCTTTTTCTGGCTCAGCTGGACAGGTTACCATGCAGAGACTAACACCTGTTCTGGCATTTCAACCGCACGCAACAAACAGGACGCCTTTTTTTTTTTTTTTTTCTTTGTTCCCGTACCTGTTGCGGGAGACTTGGCTTGTTTTTCTTCCTGATGCCTTTTTTTTTTCCGCTAGTTTTAAAAATGAAATATCCGCTTCCACTGTTTCCAAGTAAATTTGTCATGGAGTCTTCAGGGCACATTTATATTTTTGTGGTGCGTTAACCACTTGTGAACAGGCGGCGCAAGATCACGTGATCCCGTGGCGAGGGCGCCCCCGCGTACACGGGCGCCGGATCACGTACGCGTGATCCAGCATTTTTCAGATAGGGGGCGCACATGCTCGCTTGCACCCCCCCCCCCCCCCAATCTGTGCTGTCATTCGCTACAGCACAAGTCAGTTAGCAGGTCCCGGCAATGATTTATGGGTGGGACCTGCTGATTTGGCTTAGCGAATCACAGTACAGAGCTCTGTGTTTACTAACAACACAGGGCTCTGTACATGCAGCAGCAATCAACGCAGCCACATCAATTAGTAAAAGCAGCACACGTTACACATTGTCTGCCGCACATTTAAACCCCTGATTGCCCTGATATGTTAACCCCTTCCCAGCCAGTGTCATTAATTGTGGCGGTCGGTGCTCAAATTTCTTGGGGGGGGCCCCCCAGGCAGCAACCCCCCTCCCCCCAGCCAGACTCCCCCCACCCCCCCGCCCCTGCTCGCTTGATCAATCGCCGCTTCCCCCTCGATCGCCGAAACGCTCGCTCGTCGCCCGCCAGCCCGTACTTACCCCATTCAGGTCATGGCTTCGGCGGCTCCCCCCCACCCCCTGCGTTTCCTCCCAAGTCCTGGCGGTCACTTCTCCTCCCAGCCAATCAGGACTTAGGACCCGCAGCCAATGGGGTCTTAGGACCGATTTCCTGATTGGTCAGGAGTAAACAGGAAGACATTAGCGAATATTAATTCGCTAATTCCCCCATGTTGTAAAACGCTGCAAAAACTGCTGGCGCTATATAAATCTGAATAATAATAATAATAATGCCACACAACTGGGTCTCTAATCATATGCTTCTAAATAAAAATAAAAAAAAATAAACCCTGCATGTAGATTAGGCGCCAGGTGCATGGATAAGGGGGGGCGCCCCTGCGCCCTGTATGGACGGGCCACCACTGGTCATTAGTACAGTGACAGTGCATAGTATAGTATAGTATTAGCACTGATCAATGTTCTACTATTGCCGTGGCTCTGATAAAGAGGGTCCTCCCTCGTAACGCGTAAGCTGTTTGCGATGCCATCTGGTTCCCCCTAACACCCGGTCCAGGTTGCAGATTACAGAAATTTATGTCCTTTTTTTCCCCCACAAATAGAGCTTTCTTTTGGTGGTATTTGATCACCTCTGCCGTTTTTATTTTTTGCGCTATAAAAAAAGAGCGACAATTTTGAAAAAAAAACAATATTTTTTACTTTCTGCTATAATACATATCCAAAAAAAATATAAAAAAACTATTTGATTCATCAGTTTAGGCCAATATATATATTCTTCTACATATTTTAGGCAAAAAAAATTGCAATAGGCGTTTATTGATTGGTTTGCGCAAAAGTTATTGCATGTACAAATTACAGGATCGATTTAGGGACTTTTATTTATTTTTTATTGTTTTTACTGGTAATGGCAGCGATTTGCGATTTTTAGCGGGACTGCAACATTGCGGCGGACAAATCTGACCCCAAATTACACTTTTTGGAGAATAGTAATATTATTACATTGATCAGTGCATTTTTTTTTTAGCACAGATCAATGTAATAATGTCACTGGTCTCCAAAGAGTGTAATTTGAGGTCAGATTTGTCCGCCGCAATGTCACAGCCCCGCTAAAAATCGACATTGGCAAGGAAAGGGTTAACACTAGGGGGCGATTAAGGGGTTAACTGTTTTCCCTGGGTGTGTTCTAACTGTAGGGGGGACGGGCTTACTGAAACATGACAGAGATCGCTGTTCCCGATCACTGGGAGCAGTAGATCCCTGTCATGTCATTAGGTAGAACGGGGAATCGCCTTGTTTACATAGGCAGTTTCCCCGTTCTGCCTCTCCTCGCCGCGATCACGGGCCGCTGGCAGACATCGAGTACACGGGACCCGCGAGCCCCCTCCACGGCGCGCGTGCCCTCTATCCTGCTTTTACGGACTGACGTACAGGTATGTCAGTTCACCTGAGGTGCGGGGTCTAAGTACTAACGGGTATACACCAGAGCTCCTGATGGTGGAGATAGGCTTCGCTGCATGTTAGCACCAGGTCACGGTCCTCAGGATCGCCCCACCATGAGGTGAGCAAGCCGGGGTCTGGTAGCAAACATAACTGGTAGGGATCAAGCAGAAGTGTAGTCGAGGAACAAGCCAAAGGTAGGTAAAGAAAAGTTGCAGGTTGGATTAAGCAGAAGTGTAGTTGAGGGACAAGCCAAAGGTCGGTAACGAATAGTTGCAGGTTGGATTAAGCAGAAGTGTAGTCAAGAAACAAGCTAAAGGTGGGTAACGAAAAGTTGCAGGTTGGATTAAGCAGAAGCGTAGTCAAGGAACAAGGTAAAGGTCGTAATGAATAGTTGCAGGTTGGATTAAGCAGAAGTGTAGTCGAGGAACAAGCCAAAGGTCGGTAACAAATAGTTGCAGGTTGGATTAAGCAGAAGTGTAGTCGAGGAACAAGCCAAAGGTCGGTAACAAATAGTTGCAGGTTGGATTAAGCAGAAGTGTAGTCGAGGAACAAGCCAAAGGTAGGTAACGAAAAGTTGCAGGTTGGATTAAGCAGAAGTGTAGTCGAGGAACAAGCCAAAGGTCAGTAACGAATAGTTGCAGGTTGGATTCAGCAGAAGCGTAGTCAAGAAACAACCTAAAGGTCGGTAACGAATAGTTGCAGGTTGGATTAAGCAGAAGCGTAGTCAAGAAACAAGCTAAAGGTCGGTAATGAAAAGTTGCAGGTTGGATTAAGCAGAAGTGTAGTCGAGGAACAAGCCAAAGGTCGGTAACGAATAGTTGCAGGTTGGATTAAGCAGAAGCGTAGTCAAGAAACAAGCTAAAGGTCGGTAATGAAAAGTTGCAGGTTGGATTAAGCAGAAGCGTAGTCGAGGAACAAGCCAAAGGTCGGTAATGAATAGTTGCAAGTTGGATTAAGCAGAAGTATAGTCAAGGAACAAGGTAAAGGTCGTAACAAATAATTGCAGGTTGAATTAGGCAGAAGCATAGTTGAGGAACAAGCTAAAGGTCAGTAACGAATAGTTTAATGTTGGATTAAGCAGAAGCTTAGTCACGGAATGAGGTAAAGGTTGTAACGAATAATTGCAGGTTGAATTAGGCAGAAGCATAGTTGATGAACAAGCTAAAGGTCAGTAACGAATAGTTGCATGTTGGATTAAGCAGAAGCGTAGTTGAGGAACAAGCTAAAGGTCTGTATCGAATAGTTGCAGGTTGGATTAAGCAGAAGCATAGTCGAGGAACAAGCCAAAGGTTGGTAATGAATAGTTGCAAGTTGGATTAAGCAGAAGCGTAGTCGAGGAACAAGGTAAAGGTCGTAACGAATAGTTGCATGTTGGATTAAGCAAAAGCGTAGTCGAGGCACAAGCTAAAGGTCCGTATCGAATAGTTGCAGGTTGGATTAAGCAGAAGCATAGTCGAGGAACAAGCCAAAGGTTGGTAATGAATAGTTGCAAGTTGGATTAAGCAGAAGCGTAGTCGAGGAACAAGGTAAAGGTCGTAACGAATAGTTGCAGGTTGGATTAGGCAGACGCATAGTCGAGGAACAAGCTAAAGGTCGGTAACGAATAGTTGCATTTTGGATTAGGCAGAAGCATAGTCGAGGAACAAGCTAAAGGTTGGTAACGAATAGTTGCATTTTGGATTAAGCAGAAGCGTAGTCGAGGAACAAGGTAAAGGTTTTAAGGAATAGTTGCAGGTTGGATTAGGCAGAAGCATAGTCGAGGAACAAGCTAAAGGTCGTAACGAATAGTTGCATGTTGGATTAAGCAGAAGTGTAGTCGAGGAACAAGCTAAAGGTCCGTAATGAATAGTTGCAGGTTAGGATTAAGCAGAAGCGTAGTCAAGGAACAAGCCAAAGGTCAGTAACGAATAGTTGCAGGTTAGGAGTAAGCAGAAGCATATTCGAGCAACAAGCCAAAGGTCGGTAATGAATGGTAGCGAAGATACAGACGGCAGCAGGAGAGACAAAAGTGAGATATTGGCTGGAGAAGGCACAATAATCTGGCAACCAGGAAGTGCAGATACATGGCTTAAATCAGGAAGACCATGGAAGAAGCACAGAGTTCAAGGTTCAAGATAAATATAATTAAAGGCAGGAACATTCAAGAATTCGTCCAGGGAACTGTCCAGCATTCTAAGTGGCTCAGCAAGCAGAGTCATTGCCAGACATAGCAGACCCTGTCCAGACCCTGATATAGGCCTTACTTGTTCCATGGGTGGGGACTGTCATTGTGGTTGTCTGTGCCAATAAACCACGATTTAGGTGAGTGTAGACTAATCTATTTGTCACCTGCACCCAGTCAGTGCTTGAGGCAGAGTGGGAAGTTTCAATGACAGGTGCTGCCCATGGGACCCCCGCTATCATGTTTTACCCAACAGGGCAAGTCCTGATGGCTGAAGTGTGTTGAGGGGGATGGTGATCTTGTAATGGGAAGCCAGCCTCCAATGTTAAGGACCCCCTAAAGGGCTGGTGGTAAGACGTTAGAGACAAAACATAGGTAAATGTATATGTATTACAGAGATGTGCAGAGTATGAAACACAATATAATGTACTCTTTTATATTATTTTTATTCTACTTTATATCTTGCAACATGACTGGGAAAAGCCATTACATTTAATATATGTTCTCTTCATTTTCTGTAACATAAACTCCACATTTTCTCTCTGCGTCTTTATGACTTCTTGGACGGAGTTCTGTAGCGTAGTTTCCTGGTTTGTAAAGCAATAAAAGGTAATACATTTCCTCCTCGCCCCACAGAGCGTTGAACTACAGCTGCCTGCCGCAGCATCCAAAATGGCTGCCCTCCAGGCAGAGGAAGAGCGGCGGGAGACGCGAAGTGCGCATTTAGAGAAGGAATGTAATTACTGGTGAAGAGAGACTCCATATGCCTGGCTGACTCTCGGGGGGTTATTAATTATATTCTCCCAGCGATATTTAGCAAATTGGAGAATTACAGATGAGTTATCATGCAGCAGAAAAGCGTAAGGGAGGGTCACAAGTTCTTCCAGGCTGCCTCTGAATCTATGAGAATGTTCCACAGTAACTGGAAGTATTGCAGGGTTTGGCGTTGGGGCCGTTCACACATATATGTAACTTTCTATATTAGTTTTGGTTATGGTGACCATGCATGCTTCCATAAATGATCCTTTCTGATCATTCTTTGGATAGGAATAATTGTTCTGTGGTCAACAACCCATTTGATCTATAGGCCCCACACAAGGAAGGGTATTTTGATTGTTAGTTAAGATATGATCACATCTCTGTTTTAACTATGTGATCTTATAATTTCATTGGTGGAAAAAAACATTATCTTCATGAGCAACGCATCTCAGTGTCACTAATTATGCAAAACGATCAATAATTTTCCACCCTGGCTGACCAACTTTGGACTCTAAATTGAGTCCAACTCAATTAAAGGGAAGCTATGGCTATTAGATTGTAGGGGGGCTTGTGAATGGCTATGAAAGGATGGCAAGAGCACAGGTCCCTGCCCCACTTCTTCTCTTCCAGAACAATAACCTACTTGCTTGAGGCTTTAACCCTCCACCATCTTGTGCCCTCTCAATGCCAGAGGCCTCAGGACATTCCTGACCATTGAAGCGGACCTTCAGCCTTCTGAAGATGATCCTGCCTCTCCACCGCTCCTCCGTAGGATTAGGGCTCCAGAGAATGCCTGGCCTACAAGGCCTTTTGCTAAATGCACCAGCCTCCACCACCATAAGGGTCAGAAAGTCTACAGATGACTATTCTGGATGCAGGTTTACCTCTCCCTGGCCTCTAGCCCTGTCCAGGGCCTCCACTTGCTAATTACATCTGCTAAATGGTAGGGTCTCTGACGCCCATGCCCCAACTGAACTATAGCACTATGGCTCCTCCCAACCTGGCTTATATGTGGGCACTGGCTCACTCATTACATCAGGGCTCTAGCTAAAAGGCACCTAGCACCTGATTACATCATTCTCTGTAAGCACACTCAATTCTAGAACAGAGCCACCTAGTGGCAGACTAGCTTACTGCATCTGCTTACAAGATTGTTTG
The DNA here is from genome assembly GCA_037952925.1 of Lithobates clamitans. Taxonomy (NCBI): domain Eukaryota; kingdom Metazoa; phylum Chordata; class Amphibia; order Anura; family Ranidae; genus Lithobates; species Lithobates clamitans. Next base: position 43,008 of record JBBGZY010002375.1, on the reverse strand, counting down.
CTGACTTGATCATATTGAGTGGGGAAGCCGTTAAACCTCTTAGGTTGTAATGACTGTCCGTGTCCCTGCTGGGGAGATTTATTCTCTCTGGGTTCATACCATTGTGTTGCAGAAAACCACATGTTATGATCATTGGTGCCATTTGTTCTTAACCACCTCAATACATTCATATTATTAAAAAAAAATGGCAGAGAGGTGGACGCTTATTTCTAGGATGCTGTCTATATTTGGTACTCCAGAAAACACACAGTCAGCCAGTGGGCCTGTGGATGGGTGTGATCTGAGCTTCCATTAGACATGCAGGGTATCACTAGAAGATGCTCCACCCAAGTTTATCAGTGTCTTCTCATGATATTTGAAATCCTCAGCATTCCCAGGACCTCACCAGAAAGACATAATGTCACCCTCCCCAGTGCTGAAACCAGAAGTGGCATTTTTCTTCACAGTTGTCTTTCTGTACAAGTATCCTGTTTTTTTTTATGGGGGGATAGGGAAGACCAGATGTAATAAGTGGACCTTTGCCATTTGGTGCAAATTAAGACCTAATATTCCCATCATCATTAAAGCATCCAACATTTTAGAAGTCGTTTACTCTTTATCCAGACATAGCCGTTGTGTTCTAGAGCAGCCACTAAGCCAACCCACTGCTGGGCCGTGGTCTCCCCCTCCACCGGCCTCCAGCCAGCTGCAGGTCCCTTAACCTCTCACTGTGTCTCCAGCTTGCAAAGTGCCCCTCGACCTCCCATAGTGGACCACAGTGCCACCCAATCTGCTGCAGAACCTCCAGTCCTCCATGGTGCCCCCAACCTCCAACATTGTTCCTAAGCCCCCTCCAGAAATGTCACCCTCTACTGGGCCACTGCTGCAGAGACCCAAACCTATTCCAGAACCCTCATCCCCCCCCCCCACTGTGACACCCAGCCCCATCTAGAGCCTCCCAGCACTTCAATACATCTGTTGTATTCCAGTAATTTTATTGTGTGAGTATAAACTTTATTCTTGACGCTTTCTTAGTGCTTCAAAGCCTCCATAGACACCTATGACAATGCTTGTTAACAGCACCTGCAGCTTCTGAGGGGCTTTTATTCAGCCTTAGCTTTGTATTGTTTCGGAGGTATTGCAGATATGAGATATCCCAGGATGCATTAGGAAACCAACTAGAAAACTGAAAAGACATCATCAGCAGTCACTTCTGGTTCATATGTATATTTTCTGGGAGTGTCTGGTGCGGATGTCACATCTGATGAGTGGTGTCCAGACTGCAGTGGATCAACTAGCAGACGGCACATGTGGTGTGCAACATATGGGATCTCTATAGCAGAAGGTGAGCGGGGACCAGAGAGGGAGGATCAGCAGAGCTGGGGGACTGGAGCAGGTGAAACAAGCAGATATCACATGACATCTGACATTGTGAGCAGCGTGGGAGCAATATAGCGGGAGGTGAGCTGGGACCGTAAAGAGAAGAGGATCAGCAAACCAGAAGACCAGCAGAGTTGGGGTGTTACTACTGAATAGGTGATTAGTAGAACTGGGGGTTACTAATGGGTGGGGGGATCAGCAGAGCTGAGGGTACTACTGAGCAGGCACACGAAAAACAAAAATGCCCATGGGACTTTTAAAGAGCACACCTCAAAACATACCAAGTAAAATTTATAAATGATTTATTCAACGGACATTTAAAAACAACATGTGATACAGAAAGAAAAAAATATATTAAATGTCATTATAATGGTAAATTTTGCATTCATGTAATCAACCTTTCCATAAGACCTGGATGTGTCACAAAGATGACTGTCGGTAGTCTGGAATAGCTGTGCTAGGTCTCGACGTGATTCGCGAGAATAGTCTCGCTACTTCAGGAGAAGCACAGATAGATGCCTGGAGATCAAAAACGCAAGTAAAGTAACTAAGGCAAAAAGAAAAAAGGGGGGTGTTAATGGATAGAAAGAAGGGAGGCAGTAAAAAAAAAAAAAAGGGAAGAAAGAAAGAAAGAAAGAAAGAAAGAAAGAAAGAAAGAAAGAAAGAAAGAAAGAAAGAAAAAGAAAGAATACAAAAAGAATGGAACTAAGGAACCAAGAGGGAACTAAGAAAGAAAGAAAGAAAGAAAGAAAGAAAGAAAGAAAGAAAGAAAGAAAGAAAGAAAGAAAGAAAAAGAAAGAAAGAATACAAAAAGGATGGAACTAAGGAACCAAGAGAGAACTGAGAAAGAAAGAAAGAAAGAAAGAAAGAAAGAAAGAAAGAAAGAAAGAAAGAAAGAAAGAAAGAAAGAAAGAAAGAAAGAAAGAAAGAAAGAAAGAATAAAAAAAGGATGGAACTAAGGAACCAAGAGGGAACTAAGAAAGAAAGAAAGAAAGAAAGAAAGAAAGAAAGAAAGAAAAAGAAAGAAAGAATACAAAAAGGATGGAACTAAGGAACCAAGAGAGAACTGAGATAGAAAGAAAGAAAGAAAGAAAGAAAGAAAGAAAGAAAGAAAGAAAGAAAGAAAGAAAGAAAGAAAGAATAAAAAAAGGATGGAACTAAGGAACCAAGAGAGAACTGAGAAAGAAAGAAAGAAAGAAAGAAAGAAAGAAAGAAAGAAAGAAAGAAAGAAAGAAAGAAAGAAAGAAAAAAAAGAAAGAAAGAAAGAAAGAAAAAAAGAAAGAAAGAAAGAAAGAAAGAAAGAAAGAAAGAAAGAAAGAAAAAAAGAAAGAAAGAAAGAAAGAAAGAAAGAAAGAAATTAACATATACAATTAAATATTTTCCACTTACAATTGATGAAACACTCCTAGCCTACTGATGATGTAGTATGGATGAGTCTTCTTAAAGTAGTACATTTCTGTATCTGGGCGGGTAAATAAAAATTACAAACTAAATTATAAAAGCCACTTCAAACCAAAACATCCATAGAGGTAAAATGATTAATGCATGAAAAACCAACCATGCCAACAAACTTCCCCCCAGGAGCTGTGTGAGGGTGGGGAGATGGAAATCAGTAGCAGCCTCAGAAGAGCAGAACCTGGGCAGAAGATGTATATCTCACCAAGAAGATACACACACCCATACAATTTAAAAGATAAACCAAGGTAAAAACCTAACCAAACCATAAAAAGTCAATCAATGTAACTGATAAAAAATAAATAAAATGCAACACGTGAGTGTGGTGATGAATGCCTGGGTACTAACATGATATTACAGCTAATTGTATCTTGAATATAATAAGTGAACCAGATAGAAAGTGCAATATACAAGATAGTATTATAAAGATAATAATAAGATATAAGATATGCAAGTGAATGTGAATGTATTAAAGTGATACTAAAAGTTAGTTTTTTTATTTTCTAAATATGTTTCTTTAAGGTAGTGTACTGTTGGTTCACTTACCTTTTCCTTCGTTTTCCGTTGTAAATGCTTTTTTTCTGTGTGTGAATTTTCAACTTCCTGTTCCTCCTCTAGAAGCTTGCCCCCCATCATCCGAGCCATTCTGGCTGGGGGTTAGTCAGCGTGCTCGCCCCCTCCCTTGGGACTACATCCCTGCGGGGAGACGCTGTGTTGCGTTCATAGGCATGGGAGGCAGGGGAGCCGTGGGCATGTCTAAGACGCTGTAGCTCCGCCTCCCGTGCTTGGCTATTGTAATCTGAATGACCATTTCAGTACAGTCCGGCTTTCACTCTGCCCTACTCCGCCCCCTTTTTTGCTGAAGTGTGGCTCAGGTTCATCATCACACAGCGAAAAAGCGGCACTGCGCATGCGCAATGCCGCTAAGCATCAAGGGAATTGTAGTCCCTTTGAAGTCGTGACGTTGCTGCAGGAAGCACGCTCAAAAACCCGGAAGTTGAGGAGAACATACATGGAGGAAAGGAGGAAGTGCTGATAAAGCCTATTTATCTAACAGGTAAATAAAAAATTTCGGCAGAAATAACAGCTAGATTCATGATCTATATAGCATATAGATCAGATATTGCCAAAAATTTTTTTAGCTTTATAACCCCTTCAACCATGATAAATAATATCAATATTAAGGTATAAAGTAGTAGTTAATGATGGTTTGTGAGTGAATGTGAGTCTAATAAAGTAGGTCCAAAAAGAAAATAAGCCACATAACAATAGTGAAAAAAAAAAAATTCATAAAAGACACATATCCAAAAAGAAACCAGCTGGATGACCATGAAAGTGAATCAAGCTGGCTTGTGGAACCTTGCAGCATGTAAACACTCACCCTCAGAGGTCAACCGGATTGAACAGCTGATGGCTGGTGACATGGAAGGCTGCACTGAAACCAAACAATGGTCTGAGCTAAATAGCTAAAACCAATGGGTTAACCTGACCCACACAACGTCCTCATGGTGGAAAACCACCAATCGGCTCGCATGAAAATGGGGAGGAGCTGCAATGCTTAGCCCCATTCATAACGGCCAGCTGATACTTAAATCCCCCTGATAGAAGCACAGCTAAATCAGCAGTGTCATGAATGACGGCGCCAACCGTCATGGCATACTAAACAAATGCGCATGCGCCATAGCATCAGTGCAACCGCATCATGCACGCGATCCAGGCGGCATCGCTGTTCGCATAATGCACCAAATAGCGTATACACAGTACCACCAAAGCACCGGCACCCCACCCTTGATGCAAGTGACACCGCCGCAGCAGAGAACACACAATGGCGCATGCGCGGTGACGCCAGGACGCAGGAGCCCCGCCAATTGCCCACTGCTGCATATTTCTCACTCAAGGAGACACACACACACAAACACAGTGGCACCGGCGCGGTGACGTAATGACCGCAATGGAAAGATGCAACACTGGGGGAAAAAAGGAAAAAGGACGCCAATCCCACCAGTCTCCAAACATGAAAATGAAAGGAGACTTATGGCATCCACGTACCAACGTAGAAAACCCCCATGCTGCTCCAAAAAGGCATATCTCCCTATGGAGATGAGCATGCGGGGAAAAAATAATTTATAAATTTTACTTGGTATGTTTTGAAGTGTGCTCTTTAAAAATCCCATGGGCATTTTTGTTTTTTGTTGTGTGCATACTAATGGGGACTGAGTAGCACCTCTACCCATCCCACACCAGCTCTTTTCTCTTGATGGTACTACTGAGCAGGAGATCTACTGAACGAAGGGTACTAATAAGCTGGGGATCTGCGCAACAGGGGTGCTAATGAGCTGGGGATCTGCTGAGTTGGGCTACTACGAAGCCGGGGTTCTACTGGGCCCCTTTAAAACAAATAGAAAATAAGCACACACAGGGCATTGGCCAAGCTTCATTAAATTTTCAAAAAAGCCTCAATGAAGCGTCAAAAGCACAAAAAAAAGCACGTTGAAGTTGTAGGCTCCTTAACCATATGCTGACTGCCCGCCGTTTGACGGCAGCAGAATGGCTTCCCTGCGCCAATCGCCGTAGCTGTACAGCCGGGCACCCGCGATCGCTCCTGACAGAGCAGGAATGGATCTGTGTGTGTAAACACACAAATCCACGTTGTGTCAGGGGAGAGAAGACAGATTGTGTGTTCCTAGTATATAGGAACACTGATCGGTCTCCTCCCCCAGTCAGTCCCACCCCCCACAGTTAGAACACACACTGAGGGAACACATTTAACCCCTTGATCGCCCCCTAGTGGTAACCCTTTCCCTGCTAGTGACATTTATACAGTAATCAGTGGCTATTTATAGCACTGATCGCTGTATAAATGTAATTGGTTTATAAAGTGTCCAAATTTTCAGATCTGTCCGCTGCAATGTCGCAGTCACAATAAAACTCGCAAATCACTGCTATTACTAGTAAAAAAAAAAAAAAAAATTAATTATAAAAATACCATAAATCAATAACCTATTCTGTAGGTGCTATAACTTTTGCGCAAACCAATCAATATACGCTTATTGCAATTTTTTTTTTTTTAATCAAAAATATGTAGAATATACATCGGCCTAAACTGAGCAAAACATTTTTTTTTTTTAATTGGGATATTTCTTATAGCAAAAAGTAAACAATATTGTGTTTTTTTTCAAAATTGACGCTCTTTTTTTGTTTATAGCGCAAAAAATAAAAAACCGCAGAGGTGATCAAATACCACCAAAAAAAAGCTCTATTTGTTTGGGAAAAAAAAAGGAAATCAATTTTGTTTGCATACAATGTCGCCCGGCCGCGCAATTGTCAGTTAAAGTAACACAGTGCGTATCACAAAAAATGGCCCAGTCAGGAAGGGGGTAAATCCTTCCGGGGGTGAAGTGGTTAATGTGTGGTAAAGTCGAAGAAAGAGAGTAAATGAGCCCTTACTGTTGGGGCATTGCCGGTCTTGGAAGAATTTATCAGGCCCTGGTCTTCAAAAGGTTGAAAACCAGTGCTGTACAACAGCCCACTGCCTAATCACTTTATTACTTGTAAGCAGCTGTTATATAAACCCCATTGGCTAGACTGGATATTCCCAATACCAGTGGTCTCCAAACTGCGGCCCGGGGGCCAGATGCGGCCCTTTTCTTGCTTTTATCTGGCCCTTGGGGCACCATTTCATCCACTGGTACCAACAATAGGGCATAATTCCCTCCACTGACACCAATGAAGGGGGCACATTTCCTCCCAATGACACCACGATGAGGCCCAATGATATCAATGATGGGGCACAATTCTTCTTAATGACGCCAACAATGGGACCCAATGACATTAATTATGGGGCACAATTCCTCCCACTTACACCAATAATGGGGCACAATTTTTCTCACTGAAACAAACAATGTGGCATTATTTTTTCCCACCGAGGTCAGGACCTTTTCTACTCCGAATAGCCACACTCTGGCCCTCCTAAAGTCTGAAGGACAGTAAACTGGCCCTTTTGTTTAGAAAGTTTGGTGACCCCTGCCCAATAGCACCCATTTCTTCACCGAAGAATGACAACAAAAGGCCGTCTTATGGCATCCCGTGACAGAACCTCTTTGCAGGTGGAAGGCTTGTGGGCTCTTCTGGTGACTCAAGAATCTGTCAAAGGGCGTGATTGGCAGTAGGAGGGTCACATGAGGACAAATACTGCTCGCTTTTGTGTTGCCTTTCCCGCTTGTGCATGAATCAATGGTTGTCTCAGGATTAGAGGCGAAGACAAAGAGTAAAAACAATTTAGTGAAGACTCATTAGTTCTCGGCGGGTGTTGGCAGTCTGCCTGCCATACTCAAATGAACCCTAAAACTTCAAACCAATGACAAATGACTTGACAGGATAATTCCTGAGCGGGAGAGAGCTGAATGCTAACAAAATTATCCAGGGGATGAAAATGTGGTTTAAAGAAATAAATAATGCTTTCAAAGGTGTTCAAACTCAAAGTAGAACTCCGGGCTTGTATCGCGGCATAAGTGTGTATATGCATGTATACATGGCCTGTACCAAAAGTATCGCAAGACTGGGCATAGCATTTTTATTAGCTTACATACTGTAGGTTGTTCATATTTCACATATTGATAGAGTACCTCTTCTTCTTCCTTTTTATTGCAAATAAATAATGGATTCCAAAAGCAATGTGCCGTCATTGAGTCTTTGATGAAGCATGGGTGCAGGCTCTCCAACATTCACAAAAGGCTACAGAATGTTTGTGGTTAGGTTCCCTGGGGTGGCGCGAGCACGGGACCTAGTTTGCCCTGGATTGGTGCCGTGAATTGCTATGGTGTGGGTGGGCCAGCTACATATTAACCAATGATGCTCCTGGGCTAGGATGCATGGGGTCATTCATTGGTGTGGTGTTGGTGGCTGGCTTGTCTACATCATGGAAAACAATGACACTGACCAAAGGCAGGCCGCATGCAGGGTCACCACCAGCATTAAGGAGAAGACCTTCTCCGCCCTGCCCTGCCCTCTGCCAATCTTCTGGAGTCACATGGTAGGGGCTCTGATTTGAAGAAGGGACACTGTGATTGGGAGGCTCTGTGATGGGTGTTCTGTGGTGATGATGGAACTCTGATGTGATGGGGGGATTTTCTCATGAGTCCTCTCTGATGTTATGAGGGACTTTCAGGTATAGGGGGGGCCTCTAACAAATAAGGGGCATCTCTAATGTGATGGGGGACCTCTAATGTAAAGGGGGGACAGAGGTATGGGGGACCCTAACCTGAAGGGGGTTTTTATGTCATGGGTAGACTCTGTCATGGATGTACTCTGATATGATGAGGGGCTCTCATGTATTGGGGGGGGGGGGGCTCTAATGTATAGGTGGACTCTGATGTAGCGCACCACCTAAGGAGCCGCAAGTAGATTGGGTTCCCCCCACCCTGCACAGCAAGGCACACCAAATTTCTACAGTCACTTCAGAGTCAGAAACCAGTCCAGTACTTTGTTTTTTTGTTTTATTGAGGGATAATAACTTGATTGGGATGGGAGGTTATGGGATGCCCACCTGACTACAAACAATGTCAGGGGCAACTTTTCCTATATACAGTCCTATATACACCCCACACTTTCTCCAGTACTCACTTACTTGCGGAACTCTGCTGACGCACTGCTAGTTGATCTGACAAGGCACTCCGTCAGATTTAAAGCAATAGGCAGGATCCTGAGGCCTCTTGGTTGAGTAGCGAAAGTTCAGTGTCCAAGATCAATCACTCCTGTGGCTACTGATCCAAGCACCACCTCCTCAGGCACTGCCAACCCGCCTGGCTACAGCTGTCCCCCTCACCAGCCCTCCTGGTCAACTTCTCCACAGTTCTCCCAGACTGACACTCACCAACCCATCCAGCTGACTTCTCAAAAGATCTCCCAGATGTGCTGACCTGCTCCTGGTGTCCTCTCCTGGCTCCAGTGCCTACAGGAAGGGGTTCCTCTTTCTGTTTTTGTGGGAGATCCTTCCAGCACCCGAGACCCAGGCCCGAGGTCACCCCTTCCCCAGACTAGGGAGCGCCCTGTTTGGGCCACTGACAACCTACTCAGCACTCAATCTCCATCTTCCACCCAACTGCCCCTGCTGGCATGACTCATGCTTATTTATGAGGTGACTTGCCCCCTGCCAGCCCATTTGCTGGGGCCCCCATAAATATGCCAAGCAGCTCCTCCTAGCCTCCACTCACTACATCTGGAAGCTTCTCCAAGGTTACAGAAAACAGAGGGAGGAACCAGAAATGCTGCTTGCTGAGTCATCCAGCCTCCCTGAGTCAGTCAACCCTGACCCAGATTCAACCCAGGCCTTGGTCTCAGCCAAACCAATTTGCCTACAGATCTCTGACTTGTTTGGTTCAGTAATTGATACTTATATGTACACAGAGTTCATGTCCAGACAAGAATTCAGGGCTTGGACAAGGGAAGGGCAGGAGTGAGCAGATGAGCAAGGGATCAAAGAACAGATGCAGGTTGGTATATCACTTCTATTAACAGTGGGGGATGAGGGTGCAATTCTGTATCCTTGCCCTAGGCACTGAACAACCCTGTCCCGTTATTGCATGAATCTCAGGTTGAACTGGCTGGCCTGGTGTCTTTATTCAACCTTGCCAACTATGTAACTATGTAACACAGGATTTTTGAAGAGTGTGTCTCCCCCATGTTGGTGCCTGCCCTCCCCCTTCTGCTTGGATTCAGTTGTGCGTCCGGTTTAATAACTGCATTATACAGCACGGCTGGAGCTGAGATCCGCAGCATCTGCTGAGTGCTCACAATACGCACCGTGATCTACTTTGCCTTCTGAGTCTTTTAGAAGTTATTGACCTTTTGCTTCTGATATCACGCAGCCAGAGAACTTGATAGCTGTAACTTACTGGTATCCTCCTGCTGCCTGCAAGCTTATCCGCTCGCCTCTCGCTTTCCAATCCATTAATCGTGTTGTTCCTTCCCTGCTGGGAGCGTTGTTGATGGTTGTAGGAATAACAATGACTGGAGAAAGTTGCAGGGTCTGTTACCCGCGGCAGACGTGCTTGCAGACTCTGTGTCTGGGCCGCGTACCTCCTGTTTACGAACGTCTTCAGTCAAGTTCATTCCGCTGTATTGTTTTCCCGCGGGGATCTGGTCCAGATACTGGTTTTCGATCCGGCTCTAAGGCTGCGGGGAGCTTGACTACTGCAACCTCATCAAAGTTCTCCACGTACGGTTCACAAAAAAGGCGAACGTGCCAAATGATACAGATGGTGTCATGATGAAGGTCACGTCACTGGATGTAAACCTCAAATGGAAGACGCTTAGTTGCTTAACCACTTAGACTCCGAATGCTTTACTAGTATTGTTCTGACCGTGACCAGGATACGAACACGGACAGACACTATACTAGTAATGGGGGTGATCAGCGATTCTTCCTGATTTCAGCTCTGAACGGTAAGTGAAATCAGGGAAAAAAAACAGCAAGATCTGGGTTGGGTTTACTAATGCCCTGTACACACGAGCGGACTTTTTGACCGGACTGGTCCGACGGTCTATCCGACTGACTTTCGGCGGACTTCCGATGGACTTTCCCAACGAACGGACTTGAGTACACACGATCACACCAAAGTCCGACGGATTCGTGCGTGATGACGTACGACTGGACTATAATGAGGAAGTTTATAGCCAGTAGCCAATGGCTGCCCTATCGTCGGTTTTTGTCCGTCGGACTAACATACAGATGAGCGGACTTTTCGACCGGACTCGAGTCCGTCGGAAAGATTTGAAACATGTTCCAACTCTAAAGTCCGTCAGATTTTTGACCGAAAAAGTCCGCTGCAGGTCCGATGAAAGCCACACACGGTCGAATTGTCTGCCGGACTCGGTTCGTCGGACCAGTCCGATCGAAAAGTCCGCTCGTGTATATGCGGCATAACACACACACACAGAGTGGCGTAACTAGAACCTTCAGGGCCTTGGTGCAAAAAACCATCAAACCCTTCCCTCCAAGCCCGGTGGTGGAACTTCAGGGCCCGGTCGTAAGTACAACCTTTGTGACCCCTGTAGTTCCGCTACTGGTATCAGTATTTTTTTTTATTTTCGTTACTTTATTTTTTATTGTTTTTTTTTCTACAATATAATTTTTTAAAATTATTTTTACATTTTTTTAGGAGCCCCATGAGGGGTTTTGGTGAGATATCAGGGGTCTAAACAGAGCTCTGATGTTCCACCTTTGAGACAGAGAAGGAGACTGAGAACACAGCCCTCAATCTCCTTCTCCGCAGCCTCAGCAGCGCAGAATGAATGGACGGGATGAGCTCTGTACAGAGCTTCCTGTACATTCAAAAACTGAAGCATAGTAAGTTATGAATTGGCAAAATCAGTGATCGGTATGGATCACTGTCTCTCCATTCAGAAAAATAAATGTATCACGCTCTCTATTTCGACAGATCCCCCGCACCAGCTGGTGACCCTGCACTGGTACTGCTGGACCCCCCAGCCTCCAGCCACCCCACACTGGTACTGCTAGACCCCTCCCTGTCCTTCAGCCACCCCACGCTGGTATTGCTGTACCCCCCCCGTGGTCCAGCGTACCCTACTGGTACACCCCCTATATCCCCAAGTGGATAGAGATTGGGATTTTACTGCCCCTCCCCCATCCTGGCACCCAAGGGTGGCTAACGCCAGCCCTGCCAGCCAGCATGGTCTGGAGATGAGGTTTCTGTCCCTAAGGGAGTTCTTGTCACTTTCCCCAGGGAAGATTGGGTCCTCGTCCCTAGGCAAGATGGAGTCTTTGTCCCCAGGGGAAATGGGGTCCCTGTCCCTAGACGAGAAGGGATCCCTGTCCCTAGGCGAGATGGGGTCCCTGTCCCCAGGGAAGATGGGATCCTATCCCCAGGGGAGATGGGGTCCACAACCCCAGGGGAGATGGGGTCCACAAACCCAGGTGAGATGGGATCCCTGTCCATAGGAAAGATGGGGTCCCTGTCCTCAGGAAAGATGGAGTCCCTGTCCCTAGGGAAGATGGGATCCCTTTTCTCAAGTGAGATGGGTGCCATGTCCCCAGGGAAGATGGAGTAGGGTATGGGATGGTGTATGGTGGATATGGGGTCACCTCACTCACTGTTACCAAGCTTCAGGGTCCGGTTGATGGAGTGCAGGTACTACTAGGAAGCATACCCACCCCCCAAGCACTGATCCATGGTCGCCTGGGCTTCCTCCAGCAGCAGCACAGACAGTGTGATCAGCATGGAAGGCCACATCCTTCTCCGAGGGAGATCTGTGTGTGACAGGGGGAGGAGGGGGGCTTGGAGACAAACCTGCGGAGAGCTGGCTCTCATAGGACTGCACCTGTGTGCTGGAAGTTCGTTTGTCCAGGAGAAGTCTGCAACGGAGCGCTGTGCCTGGGCTCTGTACAAAGAAATGGATGGAGTTACAGTAACTGTGGTGGGGGTTCGGTACACTGGACAGAGCGGCGCTGTGTAGAGCAGGAGAGAGGGACCTAAGAAGCTGGCTGAGGACACGGGTGGGGAATGTGGGACTGAATAGCAGCCAGTGCGGAAGAGCAGGGAGCTCCCACCACGTCCTCCAGTCACCCAGGGGCTGGTACTGCTACCCATGCAGCTGCCTATGCTGGTGCTGACCCTACGTACAGGGGGGCCGCACGGGCCCCCTGCAGCATGGGGCAGGGTCAAATTTGCGACTCCTGCAACCCCTGTAGCTACGCCCCATGCACACTCACAGATCTGTACTGTGATTGGCTACAGCCACTAGGAGGTTCACAGCTGAAATCCCAGTGATGACTAAATACCACCACCACCACTAAAAAAATGATATCAATTTCTTATGGGTACAGCGCTGCATGACCACGCAATTATCATTTAAAGTGTGATGGCGCTGAAAGCTGAAAATTGGCCTGGGCAGGAAGAGGGTGAAAGTGCTATTGAAGTAGTTATATACTTTTGTGGTTTGATATTTCCGCTTTAAAAGCATACAATAGATGCCGTAATGAAAGTCATTTTTATTATTATTTTAAGATTGGACAAACAATATTTGGTAAAATTCTTGTGTAGCCACGGTGATAGCACTACTGACAAACAATCCGCCAAATCAACCCACTGCCAGACTTCATGCATCCTTTCCAGAGACGATGAACAGTCATTTGCGAGATTTGTTTTTGTTGTTTTATTGGGGGGTACAACTTGAATAGGGATTGGGATATGGGATGCCCATAGAATTAATCATTGCCATCATGTTTACAGGTTTCGAGATACTTTGATCATATTTAGAGCCTGAAGATTGAATGTGAACACGTGACTAAGTAGAAATCTTCTCCTGCAGCTCCCTGCAGACTGTTACTCCCTCTTCATTTCCTATTCAGACTATTGCTCCCTGCATCTCCATGCTGACTGCTGTTACTTAGAGTTCTCCATCCATCACCGTGTGAGGGACAGAAACATCACTTTTGACTGTCTAAAAGTAATGGTCTTAGTTCTCTTCACCACCTGCCCAAACTTTCTTCTCCTTGCACACTTGGTTTCCTCCTGCACAACTTGTAATTACATTAAGGTATAACACATCCTCTTCTAATGGGTATGAAGAACTCATTCTGAATAAGCCCCTCTACTGGCTCTGGTGACTACCTGGCCTGAGGCCTGCAGAACCTCTCCCCGGAGACCTAGCAGGTTAAAGCCTATTTTCTAGGAAATGGACTACTGCTCCCAGCCAGTCCGACTTGCAAACCATGTGTTCCACGGCCACACTGGTTTGACACACATCCCCACAGTCTCTTCTCTGATCCAGGACTCTTCACCATCCACCGTGTGCATTATGAAGACTCTGCTAGTGACCGTGTAGAAGCAGAGTTCCCTTATGCCGCGTACACACGGTCGGACTTTTCGGCTACAAAAGTCCGACAGCCCGTCCGACAGACTTTCGACGGGCTTTTGACAGACTTTTGGCGGACTTGCGGCAGACTTTCTAATGAACGGACTTGCCTACACACAATCACACAAAAGTCAGACGGATTCGTACGTGATGACGTACACCGGACTAAAATAAGGAAGTTGATAGCCAGTAGCCAATAGCTGCCCTAACGTGGGTTTTTGTCCATCGGACTAGCATACGGACGAGCGGATTTCTGGGTCCGGCGGAGTTACGACGTAAAGATTTGAAGCATGTTCCAAATCTAAAGTCCGTCAGATTTGCGGCTGGAAAAGTCCGCTGAAAGTCCGGGGAAGCCGACACACGATCGGATTGTCCACCGGATTTGGTCCGTCGGCGTCCGTCGGACTTTTGTAGACGAAAAGTCCGACCGTGTGTAAGCAGCATTACAGACTCCCCGGCACATCCACCAGCCATCCACTGTGGTAACACTCACCGAGCTTCCAACCTTCCAGCCCTGAGTGCTTGATGAGGAACTTTCCCGGACCATGCGTTCCGACAGCTTCTCCTGCCCCTCTGCTCCAGGAGTTCCCTGCCACCGACCGTGTGGTAAAAGAGACATTGCCAGTGACCGTGTAAAGGCAATGTTCCCTCACAGTTCTCCCCGGGCCTCCTCCTGCAATCCCACCCCCACCCCCAGATGGGGGTGTGCTCCTGCGGCTGTCTAGAACTCCATTCCTCACATCACCCAGTCGGCTACTCCTCAGCATATATATGGGAGGCCCGCCCCCTGCCAACGCCAGTTGGGGATTGGTCAGGGCTCCCACATGGGCTGCCTGCCACTCCAGCTCTAGGCCCAGCCTCCTCTTCCAGAACATTCTCCCTGAAAGCAGGGGAGGCGCCTCAGAACTGGAGCCCAGGTGGTCACGCCCAATGCTACTCTAACCACTCCCAGCCCCAGAATTAAAACAGACAGGCCTAGCTTGCAGCATAGGCCTGCCTAAATTTGCCTGTGCTGAACAAACCCTAGTAAAACAACCCTTACTAGCACCTACCTTCTGGTATAGGGTGCTACACTTGTCTAAGGGAACCTTTTGTTTCACCAGATTCTTCCAATGTAGTGAACGCGTCCGTCATTTTTCAGTGAACAGGCTCAAAGGAGGATGAGAGGGAAAAAGCAGAGGAGGAAGGCAACAGAGAGAAAGTAGCTGAGCTGGGATCTTATTATAGAATCAGCTTTTTTTTTTTGTGTGTGACCGCTAAATCCAACTCGTTCCTGAGACCACAAGTTTAACACAATTCTTACAATTCTTCAGGTAAAGTTACCAGACGCCACGCATTAAAGTCTGAGTGCTGCAATTATTGCGAAATCCAAACTAAAATCTTTAGATCCATTAGCGGAGATAGGTGACGATTCTGTACCAGTTACTTTTTTCTCTCTTTTTTTTTTTTGTCTTTATCTGCAAGTACATCGAAATTAAAATTCCTTAAATCGAAACTCGAGTTTTACTTAAAGCGGAACTACACGCTCTCAATCAACACTGAGTATTTGTAATCCTTATATTGCTAGCATTTAGTAAATAGATGAAAGGTATATTATCCACTTGAAGACTCGACCTTTTCTGGCATTTTTGTTTAAATCAGTATTTTTTTGCTAGAAAATTACTTAGAACCCTCAAACATTATATATATATATATATATATATATATATATATATATATATATATATATATATATATATATATATATATATACAGTTGTGCTCATAAGTTTAGAGAATATGAATGATAGCACAAAAACTTTTCTTTCACTCATGGTTAGTGTTTGGCTGAAGCCATTTATTATCAATCAACTGTGTTTTATTCTTTTTAAATCATAATTACAACAGAAACTATCCAAGTGACCCTGGTCAAAAGTTCTTAATACCGTGTATTGCCCCCTTTAACATCAATGACAGCTTGAAGTCTTTTGTGGTATTTGTGGATGAGGCTCTTTATCTTCTCAGATGGTAAAGCTGCCCATCCTCTTGGCAAAAAGCCTCCAGTTCCTGTAAATTCTTGGGTTGTCTCGCATGAACGGCACGTTTGAGATCTCCCCAGAGGGGCTCAATGATATTGAGGTCAGGAGACTGAGATGGTCACTCCAGAACCTTCACTTTATTCTGCTGTAACCAATGACAGGTCGACTTGGCCTTGTGTTTTGGATCATTGTCATGTTGGAATGTACAAGTACGTCCCATGCATGGCTTCCTGGCTGATGATTGCAAATGTTCCTCCAGTATTTTTTGATAACTTACTGCATTCATCTTGCCATCAATTGTGACCAAATTTCCTGTGCCTTTGTAGCTCACACATCCCCAAAACATCAGCGATCCACCTCCGTGTTTCACAGTAGGTATGGTGTACCTTTCATCATAGGCCTCGTTGACTCCTCTCCAAATGTAGTGTTTATGGTTGTAGCCAAAAAGCTTAATTTTGGTCTCATCACTCGAAATGACTTTGTGCCAGAAGGTTTGAGGCTTGTCTCTGTGCTGTTTGGCGTATTGTAAGCGGGATACTTTGTGACATTTGCGTAGTAATGGCTTTATTCTGGCGACTCGACCATGCAGCCCATCTTTCTTCGAGTGCCTCCTTATTGTGCATCTTGAAACAGCCACACCACGTGTTTTCAGAGAGTCCTGTATTTCACCTGAAGTTGTTTGTGGTTTTTTTTTGTGCATCCCGAACAATTTTCCTGGCAGTTGTGGCTGAAATTTTAGTTGGTCTACCTGACCGTGGTTTGGTTTCAATAGAACCCCTCATTTTCCACTTCTTGATTAGAGTTTTATCACTGCTGATTGGCATTCTTAATTCCTTGCATATCTTTTTATATCCCTTTCCTGTTGTTTAAGAGTTCAACTACCTTTTCCCGCAGATCCTTTGACAATTCTTTTTGCTTTCCCCGTGACTCTGGATGAAAGATGTAAGGGTCTGTCAGGAGTCCAGAAACTCATTGACCTTTTATACACACACACTAATTACAAGCAAACAGATCACAGGTGAGGATGGTTACCTTTAATAGCCATTCAAACCCCTTTGTGTCAACTTGTGTGCATGTTAGCAGGCCAAAATCACCGGGGTATGTAAACTTTTGATCAGGGTCATTTGGGTAGTTTCTGTTGCCATTATGATTTAAAAAGAGTAAACACAGTTGATTGATAATAAATGGCTTCAGCCAAACATTAACCATGAGTGAAAAAAGTTTTTGTGTTATCATTCATATTCTCTGAAAAATGCCCAAGAAATCATAAATTCTGCCAGGGTATGTAAACTTATGAGCACAACTGTATATATTTTTAGCAGAGACCCTAGGGAATGAAATGGCAATTGTTGCAACATTTTTAATGTCACACAGTATTTGCGCAGGTTTTTCAAACGCAATTTTTTTATTTTTTAAATACATTTTAACCACTTAAAGCGAACCTTCAATTATTTTTTTTAACTTTCCATTTATTAAATCTTCTGCCCTTGTTGTTGTTTTAACTTTGGATAGTAAAACATTTTCTGCCAGTAAATACCTTATACAGCCCACTTCCTGTTTCTTGTCTGGTAAATAGCTAGGCTATTGACATCATGCCAGGAAAGGAGGGGAGATGAGTCATTAGAGGGCCAATCAGGGCTGCAGAGCTGGAGGTGTGCCTCTGTGTGTCTGTGTAAATCCAGGAAGTGAACAGGCAGAAGCTTCAGCTGCCCACAGTTAATATGGATGCAGCCAGACTCAGTGAAGCATATTTGGCAAGTACAGAATCACAGTATATATAAAATAATATGCAAAGTGGTTGGATGGAAGCTTCAGAATGGCAAAAGATGTTTTTATTACAAATTATGTGAGCAGTTCCTCTTTAAGGACTGGAAGGATTTACCCCCTTAATGACCAGGCCATTTTTTGTGGTATGGCACTGCGTTACTTTTACTGATAATTGCGCGGTCGTGCGTTGCTGTACACAAATAAAATGGACGTCCTTTTTTCCCACAAATGTAGCTTTCTTTTGGTGGTATTTGATCACTTATGCGGTTTTTATTTTTTGCCCTATAAACAACAACACAATTTTGAAAAAAAAAAAAACGCAATATTTTTTATTTTCTGCTATAAAACATACCCAATAAAAAAATGTAAAAAATTAAATTTCTTCATCAATTTAGGCCAATATGTATTCTTCTACAAATTTTTGGTGAAAAAAAACAAAATAATAAGCGTATATTGATTGGATTGCGCAAACGTTATCACGACTACAAAATAGGGGATAGATTTATGGCATTTTTATTATTTTATTTTTTTTACTAGTAATGGCGGCAATCAGTGACTTTTAGTGGGACTGCGACATTGCGGCGGACAGATCGGACACCTAACTGACATTTGTCACACTTCTTTGGGGAACCAGTGACATTATTGCAGTGATCAGTGCTAAAAATATGCACTGACATTGTGCTAATGACACTGGCAGGGAAGGGGTTAACATCAGGGGCGATCAAGGG
The DNA here is from genome assembly GCA_037952925.1 of Lithobates clamitans. Taxonomy (NCBI): domain Eukaryota; kingdom Metazoa; phylum Chordata; class Amphibia; order Anura; family Ranidae; genus Lithobates; species Lithobates clamitans. The sequence goes on along the minus strand of JBBGZY010002375.1, from coordinate 24,807 downwards.
GTTAAATGTGTTCCCTCACTGTGTGTTTACTAACTGTATGGGGGGGATGGGCTGCCTGGGATAACACACAGATCCGTCTTCCTGCACAGCAGAAAGACAGTGGGTCTGGCGGACTCGATGTCCGCCGGCTGGCCGCGATCGTTCCCAGCAGAGACAGGTCAGCAAGTGGATAAATTTACTTCTCTTGAACTTCATGGGAGGAGGGGCTTTTCTAGCTAAGTGCACCCTCCTGTCTGCTTGCCTGAGCTAAGGGCACATGGATTCTAGTAAAAGTAGTGACAATAAAAATAACAAAAACCTGACAACAACACTATATTTATATAAGTAATGATGATGATGATAATTATAATGAGTATGATGATTATTGATGAGAATAATAATAATAATAATAATAATAATAATAATAATTCTTGTTGTATTTGTTGCTGTTATTAATAGTAATATTATTATTACAATAACAATGATAATGAAAATAACAATAATAATAATGATTATGGAGATGAATAAACTTTAGCTTTAATGCCATTTGGTTACTTTTACATCTACTTTAAATGAAGCATAATATTAATAATAATAATAGTAGTAGTAATAGTAGCAACAATAAAAATAACAAAAAAACAACAATAATATAATTATAATAATATAAGAGTAATGATGATGATAATTATGAGTATAATAATAATAATAATAATAATAATAATAATAATAATAATAATAATAAGAAGAAGAAGAAGAAGAAGAAGAAGAAGAAGAAGAATTTGTGTTGTATGTATTGCTGTTATTATTATTAATATTATTATTACAGTAACAATGATAATGATAATAATAATAATAATAATAATAATAATAATATGGAGATGAATAAACTTTAGCTTTAATGCCATTTGGTTAGTGTTATATCTATTTTAAATGATGCATAATAATATTAATTATAATAATAATAATAATAGTAGTAGTCATAATAATAATAATGATAGATGTAATAGTAGCAACAATAACAAAAACAAAACAATAATAATATAATTATAATAATATAAGAGTAATGATGATTCATTATGATAATTATAATGAGTATGATAATGATAATATTATTAATAATAATAAAAGATTGTATTTGTTGCTGTTATTATTATTAATATTATTATTACAATGACAATAATAATAATAATGATTATGGGGATGAATAAACTTTAGCTTTAATGCCATTAGTAGTAGTCATAATAATAATAGTAGTAGTAATAGTAGTAACAATAAAAATATCAAAAACAAAACAACAATAATATAATTATAATAATTTATAAGTATTGACGATGATGATAATAATAAATATGATAATAATAATAATTTGTGTTGTATTTGTTGCTGTTATTATTATTAATATTATTATTACAATGACAATAATAATAATAATGATTATGGGGATGAATAAACTTTAGCTTTAATGCCATTTGGTTAGTGTTATATCTACTTTAAATGATGGATAATAATAATAATAGTAGTAGTAATAGTAGCAACAATAAAAATAACAAAAAGAAAACAACAATAATAAAATGATAATAATAAAAGAGTAATGATGATTGATGATGATAATTATAATTAGTATGATAATGATGATAATAATAGTACATTGTATTTGTTGTTGTTATTATTATTAATATTATTATTACAATGATAAGGGTAATAATAATAATGATTATGGAGATGAATAAACTTTAGCTTTAATGCCATTTGGTTAGTGTTACATCTACATTAAAAGAAGGATAATAATAATAATAATAATAATAATAATAATAATAGTAGCAGTAGTTATAATAACAATAGTAATAAAAACTAACAACAGCAAGAATTATTATTATTAATATTATTATTTTATAATATTTAAGACATTTTGGGGAAAATGAGCTGTAATAATATTTTTGTTAGATGGTTTTCAGTAATTTGGTTGTCTCTTCTATTAGTAGAACAGACTTGTAGAAGGAAATGCATTGTAGAAAATGAATATAAAGTGGTGTGTATACGGAGGGTGTGATCTCGGTGTGTGTGGCCTCTACTGAGCAGGTCACAGTGATTGCTGAGGCCATCAAGGCTTCTTATGAGACACGGAGTATCACTTCCCTCGGGGTGCACAATTAAGGTAAGTGCGCCATAAATCACACTAATTATAAAGTGCATATGTCTGCACGGCGTGCTGATAGGTGTCGCTTTTCCTATCGCCTCCGACAATGAACTGAAAAGCTCGGCCTGCGTGTCCTGTGGCTTCATAGCATAATAAAGGATGAGCTACTGGAAGGAGAAGATGGGACAAGATGAGCCCAGTGATTCAATCTCCGAACCTTCCGGATACCAGGCCAATAGACTGTACACCCCGCTCCATATCCACAACGACTCCCTTTACTCCATATATCAGATTTAATGGTCCTCAGACTACGCCAGACACTCTGTATTATAGCAGCTGAGAGCCCTTTCACACTCCTAGCGCGGTTGCGTTAGCGGTAAAGCACTGCTAGTTTTAGCAGCGCTTTACTGCTGTTATAGCGGCGCGTTTCGGCCAATAGCGGGGCGATTTTAACCCCTGCTAGCAGCCAAGGAAAGGGTTAAAACCGCCCCCAAAGACATTATTTTTTTGTTTTACAACTAATGTTATTAATTAGTTTACCGCAAATAGAAATGAGGTATCTAAAAATATCCCAAACAACCCCTATAATTACCATTGTCACATTATTGAAGGGAACTGGTACGTAAAGAGTAACTCCACCTTTTGTTGAGAAAAAAAAAATCCTCTCGGGGTGATCTGTGTACATTGCGGGGATTTTAACCATTTTTGATCCAGATTCCTATCTTTTTTTTGCGCTAAAAAAAATAGCAGCCCTGTGCAGACTGATTCTGAATGGGAGGGTCGGGCTCATTATATCTAACCTGGTGCGCTCTCAGTGTTCTGATGAGAAAGGTTGTAGGGTCTGCATCCCTTTAGCAGTATTTAAAAGCGAAGTTCTGGCCAAAATATGATTTTAACCACTTAAGGACCGAGCCTCTTTCTGAGATTTGTTGTTTACAAGTAACAACAGTAAAGACATTTAAAAAATTCTACAGGTTGCATATTTTGAGTTACAGAGGAGGTCTAGTGCTAGAATTATTGCTCTCACTCTACTGATCGCGACGATACCTCACATGTGTGGTTTAAACAGCGTTTTCATATGTGGGCGCTACTCACGTATGCGTTCGCTTCTGCACGTGAGCTTGGCGGGACAGGTCACGTTTAAAAATTTCTTTTTCTTATTTATTTTACCTTTTATTTTTTATTTTTACACTGTTCTTTTTAAAAAAAATGTGTCACTTTTATTCCTATTACAAGGCATGTAAACATGCCTTGTAATAAAAAAAAAAGCATGACAGGACCTCTTAAATATGAGATCTGGGGTCAAAAAGACCTCACATCTCATATTTACACTAAAAGGCAATAAAAAAAAAAAAAATGTCATTTAAAAAAATGGCCCTTTAAGAGCTATGGGCGGAAGTGGCCATCTTCCCCTCACTCGTCTCCATACCCAGGAAGAGAAAACATCCGATTGCCTCTGCCGATAGCTCCGGTAAGCGGGGGAGGGCACCAGAGTGCAGCGCGAGAGGGGTGGCCCTCTCCCGCCGCCGATAAAAGTGATCTCGCGGCGAATCCGCCGCAGAGACTGCTTTTATCTTGAAGCGGACCACCCGCTGAAGAAGAGCATACCGGAGTTATGGCAGCTAGCTGCTGCCATACCAACGATAATCCTTTTCTAAGTACCAACGTAAAAATTCCCTTGACGCCAATGTTAAATGTTACTGGAGCCGTGCCATGCCAAGCTGACCAAGATTTTCCATAGACAACAATGTTAAATGTTACTGGAGCCGTGCCATCCCAAGCTGGCCAAGATTTTCCATAGACAACAATGTTAAATGTTACTGGAGCCGTGCCATCCCAAGCTGGCCAAGATTTTCTATAGACTCCAATGTTAAATGCTATTGGAGCCGTACCATCCCAAGCTGACCAAGATTTTCCATAGACAACAATGTTAAATGTTACTGGAGCCGTGCCATCCCAAGCTGGCCAAGATTTTCCATAGACACCAATGTTAAATGTTACGGGAGCCGTGTCATCCCAAGCTGGCCAAGATTTTCTATAGACTCCAATGTTAAATACTACTGGAGCCGTGCCATCCCAAGCTGGCCAAGATTTTCCATAGAAACCAATGTTAAATGTTACAGGAGCAGTGTCATGCCAAGCTGACCAAGATCTCTTCAGAGCCAATGCAAAACCGGAAATGACGTTCGGCGTCGTGGCTGCTAAAGGAGCAAGTGAAATTAGATATAGGCATAAATCAGGTAAGTGAACAGAAAAAATAAAACTAAATTGCCAATTCATTTTAAGGATGCACATTAATACTGCTAATGGTGGGGAGTGAAAAATGTTGGCGGAACTCGGCTTTTACTCTGTGGGAGTATCTCACCAAAACTGGAAATTCCTATTGCAGAGGATGCTTAAAATCTGAATTAGTGCAGATTTCTTGGAAAATCAGTGAGCCAATCACACAAGCAGGAAATGACATTTTTAGGAGGAGGTGTTCTGTATACCAACTGTGTACAGAAAACCTCCAGGTTGTCATATTGCTTTGAATTTTATTGTTTTTTTTTTTTTTTTTTACATTTTCCTTATCATTTTAAAAGTACTAAGCATAAGTCGACTACCATATATCGAATGAAATCATTCATACAAAAAGTTTAAACGCTCACCAGCGTTTTTTAACGTTTTTGATCCCATTGAAAAAAAAGGATAAAAACACTAACGCTAAATAATGCTGAAAAACGCGGGGGAAAAAACCGCTATTGCAAAAACGTTAACCTTTTGCTGACCTCATACATAGTTACATAGTTAGTAAAGTTGAATAAAGACACAAGTCCATCCAGTTCAACCTGAGTGAGCACCCACAATTGTCCCCATCCCCGCACATTGCGTCCCATCAAGATGCCCATCCCCTATATTATTATTATATATATTTAAGGTACCCATGTAGCGCCATCAATCTACGCAGCGCTCCACACACACCCACACCGGTCCCCACCCCCAAGGGGTCTGCAATCCAAGGTCCCCAACTCACACCCATACACCAGGGCCAATTTTTTTGGACAGAAGCCAATAAACCTAACAGTATGTCTTTGGAGACTCATATGTCTCGCACCTCACCTCATATGCGCGGCAGCAGGGAGGGTGAGCCTTAAAGTGAAAAGAAATTTAACCCTGTCTGTACCATGTGATCTGCTGTGACCAATCACAGCAGATCACATGACAGTTGTACACAATGGAAGGCTTCCAATCATGCCATTCATTGTGTACATTTGTGTTGCTTGCTGTGATTGGTCACAGTGATCACATGGTACAGACAGGGCTAATCACAGCTAATCACAATAATAAACACTGAATTATTTGATTTCATTCAATAAAAATGTTTCTTTATACCAGTAAAATTCAATAAGCAATCATAGTATGTAAAAAAATAAAGATAAAAATACTGATCACCTCTCTAGAGTAGTACTGTATTGCTCTGGTCACACGTAATGCAAAAATAAATAAATAAATAAATAAATAAATAAATAAATAAAGGAATAAAATAGAAACAAAATATTTAAAATACTGAAAAAAAAAATTTACAATTTTTTTAAATGTATTTTTTCAAAATTTGCTGTCTTTTTAAAATTTATTGAGCAAAAGAATAAAAAAGCCCCAGTGGTGATTAAATATCGCCAAAAGAAAGCTCTAATTGTGTGGGGAAAAATGGTAAAAATGTCATTTGGGTACAGTGTTTCATGACCGCGCAATTGTCATTCAAAGTGTGACAGCACTGAAAGCTGAAAATTGGCCTGGGCCGGAAGGGGGTAGAAGTGCCCGGTATTGAAGTGGTTAAATACTCAGCTACCTTTTTTTACTCCCCCCCCCTTTTTCCCCCCTTGGTGTGTTAGGCTCCTTTTCACACTAGCCGACTCCAAAGTTGCGATTTTCAGTGCAACTTTGGAGTCCGACTTTGATGTGACTTTTACATTCTCTGCCAATGAAATCGGATCAAAGTAGCTCAGGAACCTTTTCTGAGGTCGCAGCGACTTCAGTATTTTCAATTGGTAATGGCTCTCATAGAGATACGTGGCATACGTGGCAAAATGTTTTTTTTTATATATTTTTGGGGGATATTTATTTAAGCAAAAAGTAAAAAATAATGCAATTTTTTCAAAATTGTCGCTATTTTTATAGAGAAAAAAATTAAAACCGGAGAGGTGATCAAATACCACTAAAAGAAAGCTCTATTTGTGGGGGAAAAGAGGACGTCAATTTTGTTTGGGAGCCACGTCGCACGACCGCGCAATTGTCAGTTAAAGCGACGCAGTGCCGAATCGCAAAAAGTGCTCTGGTCAGGAAGGGGGGTAAAATCTTCTGGGGCTGAAGTGGTTAAAGCGCCAAAGTTAATTCCACTTTTATTGAGAAGAATATATTCCCCTCTGTGCCCATGTGGGAAAGTGAATCTAATGGGAGTGTTTTTTTTTAAATATCAACCAGCTGCTGCAGCTGCAGGGCTTTAATGAGGAAAACTGCAGGGTCTGCATCCCTTTAGATGTGATTTCCTATTGGGAGTATCTCACCAAGAGTGACATATTTTTTGCAGGAGATGCCTGAAATCTGACTTGTATCTCAGTGCAGACCTCTGGGGAAATCAGTGAGCCAATCACACAAGCAGGAAATTTACATATCTGGGGGGAAGTCTGTATACCATCTGTATGAACAACTCCAGGTGGCCACATTGCATTTTACAGAAAATGACAGCACTGCAGATTGAAAAGGAAAGGTATTTTTTAATACTATTCAATTGTGAACAAGGCTCCCGCCGAAACGCGTTAGCCCTCACCGCTTGGACATGGTCATATTGGAATAACCTTTTCTCGAGAAGTGCCGACTCTATTATGCTTTGATTTCAATTACAATATGACTTGTGTTGCAATTGTGTATGCTACATTATATTACCAAAAGTATTGTGACGCCTGCCTTTACACGCACATGAACTTTAATGTCATCCCAGTCTTAGTCCGGAGGGTTCAATATTGAGTTGGCTCCGCCCTTTGCAGCTATAACAACTTCAACTCTTTGTGCACTGGTGGGCAGTCATGTTGGAACAGGAAGGGGTCATCTCCAAACTGTTCCCACAAAGTTGGGAGCATGAAATTGTCCAAAATGTCTTGGTATTCTGATGCCTTAGCCACTTCAGCCCTGGAAGGATTTACCCCCCTTTCTGACCAGGCCATTTTTTTTTTTGCAATACGGCACTATGTTATTTTAACAGACAATTGCGCGGTCGTGCGACGCTGTACCCAAATAAAATTGACGTCCTTTCTTTCCCACAAATAGAGCTTTCTTTTGGTGGTATTTGCATTTTTTTTTGCTATAAACAAAAAAAGACCAACAATTTAAAAAAAAAACGAAAACAAAACAAAACAATATTTATGAGTTTCTGCTATAAAACAAATCCAATAAAAAACATTCAAAAAATCTAATTTCTTCATTAATTTAGGCCAGTATGTATTTTGCTACATATTTCTGGTAAAAAAAAAAAAAAAAAAAGCATATATGGATTGGTTTGCGCAAAAGTTATCACCTCTACAAAATAGGGGCTAGAAAAAAAATGTAAAAACATATACAGTATCTCACAAAAGTAAGTACACCCTTCCCATTTTTGTAAATCTTTTCTTCTATCTTTTCATGTGACAACACTGAAGAAATGACACTTTGCTACAATGTAAAGTAGTGAGTGTACAGCTTGTATAACAGTGTAAATTTGCTGTCCCCTCAAAATAACTCAACACACAGCCATTAATGTCTAAACCGCTGGCGACAAAAGTGAGTACACCCCTAAGTGAAAATGTCCAAATTGGGACCAATTAGCCATTTTAATCAAAATATATAATAAAATATTTACAAAAACGCGAGGGGTGTATTCACTTTTGTGAGTTACTGTATATATATATATATATATATATATATATTTTACTAGTAATGGCGGTGATCAATGATTTTTAGCGGGACTGCAACATTGCGGCGGACAGATCGGACACCTAACTGACATTTTTTAAATTTTTTTGCGAACCAGTGACATTATTACAGTGATCAGTTCTAAAAATATGCACTGTCACTGTACTAAAATAACAATTCGGAAAGGAACCAATGCTTGGGCTGGCCCGGAGATCACTGCCACATCCCAAATAAGGAAAGGAGACCAGGAAAAGAGATGTGCCCCAAGGGGGATACTATGGGCAGTGTATCAACGGGCAATAAATGAATGGTGCACGTGTGAAATACACAGTTAAGGTTTAAAAGTTGTATAACAAAAGTTTATTAAGTAACAAGATACACACAAATCTAGGATATAAAATCGCATGAGCGGAAGAGGCAAAAAACAATGGTGATCAAACTGCTAACATGCTAGGTATAGTATCCCAGTAAATACAACTATGACCCGCTGGGCTAGAAATACGATAGCATATAATACTCTACATGTTTCGGAAAGTAAAGAGGTTGTATCCTCTCTATATGGTGTATTTCCTTCTTCAGGAGTTTCGGGGAAGCAGTTATGATATTTTTAGGGCATGTGACTCTTCAGCATATATACTGTACACAGATGTATCACGAGAAGGACTCCCACTTCCTACAGCTCAAAAGGTTATATCGCTCGGTTAGAGATCCAGATACTGGATATAATTTTCAGGGGATAAAACCCAAAAGGGAAGATATGGAGGGATTTACAGACACTGGCCCTGACATAGATCCCCACATGGACGGCGAGCCAGGGCTCACAAGAGCCACCAATGCTGGGCGGACTGCACAAGCAGCTGCTACACAGCCGTGAGGAGTGTTCCTTCCCTGCAGGATTTACCTACACTGTAACACCATAGACCAGGTGCTTGTGCAGTCCGCCCAGCATTGGTGGCTCTTGTGAGCCCTGGCTCGCCGTCCATGTGGGGATCTATGTCAGGGCCAGTGTCTGTAAATCCCTCCATATCTTCCCTTTTGGGTTTTATCCCCTGAAAATTATATCCAGTATCTGGATCTCTAACCGAGCGATATAACCTTTTGAGCTGTAGGAAGTGGGAGTCCTTCTCGTGATACATCTGTGTACAGTATATATGCTGAAGAGTCACATGCCCTAAAAATATCATAACTGCTTCCCCGAAACTCCTGAAGAAGGAAATACACCATATAGAGAGGATACAACCTCTTTACTTTCCGAAACATGTAGAGTATTATATGCTATCGTATTTCTAGCCCAGCGGGTCATAGTTGTATTTACTGGGATACTATACCTAGCATGTTAGCAGTTTGATCACCATTGTTTTTTGCCTCTTCCGCTCATGCGATTTTATATCCTAGATTTGTGTGTATCTTGTTACTTAATAAACTTTTGTTATACAACTTTTAAACCTTAACTGTGTATTTCACACGTGCACCATTCATTTATTGCCCGTTGATACACTGCCCATAGTATCCCCCTTGGGGCACATCTCTTTTCCTGGTCTCCTGTCACTGTACTAATGACACTGGCTGGGAAGGGGTTAACTTCAGGGGCGATCAAAGGGTTAACTGTGTTACCTCAGTGTGTTTACTAACTGTATGGGGGATGGGCTGCCTGGGATAACACACAGATCCGTCTTCAATAAACAATAAAAAGAAAATATAAATATAAAAAAGAGGGAGAGAAAAAAAATACATAAGAAAAAAGGAAAAATAAAGGGGAAAATACCACAATGCTGTGAAATCGAGAGAGACAACAAATTAACGTAAAGTTGAATAAATCTCACGATAGTATTTGCTGAAGTGGTAAAAAAAATAAATAAACGCACATATTCGTCTTCCTGCATAGCAGAAAGACAAGATCTCAGGGTCATCCCCTGTCAGAATGGAGATTTGCCTTGTTTGCTTCGGCAGATCCCTGTTCTTTCGATCGAGTCCGCCAGACCTGCTAATTGGCTCCCCCGCTTGCCAATCTGCATTCGCGTGCGTGCCCACAGAACCTTGTGCACGAATCGCCGTACCAGTATGGAGATTCGTGCAGCCAAGCCAGTATAACAGCGGCGGCTGGTCGGCAAGTGGTTAAGAGTTCCCTTCACTGGCCAAGCCCAACCCCTAAAAAAACAACCCCACACCATAATCCCCGCCTCCACCAAATGATTTGGACCAATGCACAAAGTAAAGTCCTTAAAGACATGGATGAGGGAGTTTGGGGTGGAGGAACTTGACTGGCCTGACCTCAACCCGATAGAACACATTTGGGATGAATTAGAGCGGAGACTGCGAGCCAGGCCTTCTCGTCCAACATCAGCGTCTGACCTCACAAATGCTCTTCTGGAAGAATGGTCAAACATTCCCATAGACACACTCCTAAACCTTGTGGACGGCCTCCCCAGAAGAGTTGAAGCTGTTATATCTGCAAAGAGTGGGCCAACTCAATATTGAACCCTACGGACTAACACTGGAATGTCATTAAATTTCATGTGCGTGTAAAGGCAGGCGTCCCAATACTTTTGGTAATATAGTGTATATTATTATTCTTTTATTTGCTATTTTTTTTTCTTTTTCTCATGAAAGTGGCGTCATCCTTTAAAAGAGCCCATTCTGATAACTAAGGCCCCTTTCACACTGGGGCGGTAGGGGGCGTCGGCGGTAAAACAGCGCTATTTTTAGCGCTGTTTTACCGCGGTATTCGGCCGCTAGCAGTGCGGTTTTAACCCCCCGCTGGCAGCCGAAAAAGGGTTAAAACCACTCGTATAGCACAGTATTGCCGCGGTATAGCCGCGCTGTCCCATTGATTTCAATGGGCAGGAGCGGTTTAGGAGCGGTGAATACACCGCTCCTTCACCGCTCCAAAGATGCGGCTCGCAGGAGATTTTTTTCTTCTCCTGCCAGCGCACCGCTTCAGTGTGAAAGCCCTCGGGCTTTCACACTGAACAAACAGCGGAGGCTGTTTAGGGGCGGTTTGCAGGCGCTATTTTTAGCGCAATAATGCCTGCAAACCGCCCCAGTGTGAAAGGGGCCTTTAGTGTTCTTATCATGACATAAAGAAAGTATATCTCATGTTAGATCCCTTTGAAATGTTGGAGAACATCACGGAACCTCCTTCTGGATGGTGACCACTCCAATGACTCCTTCAGAACAATGGCGATCGTTACCGGAACATCATAGCGCGTCGTCAATTAAACCCCCCCGCGGAAAGGGCTGGTGGCGCGGTAAGTAATGAGGCATATGGCAACATTTGTTTTCCAAACATCCCAATTAAGGGGAAGGAGATGGCGGCGGTGGCATTAATGATCAAGACATATGCGAAGCTTTAATACTGTTTGCCTGTTCAGCTGTGAAATCCAAATTACCGATGTTAGACGGAACACAGGAAAGATGCGCTAAAAGCATATGGAAATATATTTACCATGACTAATAAATTCCGCAAGAATAAAGAAACCGGAGAGCGGGAGCGAGGGACTCATTTACCATGGGAAGATGAATAAAAGAGAGAAGGCTCTGCGTGATTAAACATTGAAAATTAAAACCAATCCACTCCAGAGCAACCATATATTTCCCCGAGTGACATCTGTGTGATTGTTTACTGTCCTATGTCTAGGCTTCTGTCAGGAAACTTCAACTAGGTCAGTAGGGGGCGCTGTCTCTGTGGGTAGGAAATTGTGTTCATACGCTGATCAGCCATAACGCTCACTGATAGGGGTAAGTAAATAGAAATGGATTATCTTGTTACAATGGCATCTGAAAGTCAGTGGGATGTATTAGGGAGCAAGTGAACACGTTGTCCCTGAAGTTGATGTGTTGAAAGCGAAAAAGAAAAAAATAGCCATCGCGGTTTGTTGTGTATGGGGCTGCTGTCAGAAACCATGAGATCAGGCCGAGACAGAAGTACAGTTAAATCACACTTGTTTAATAATGAATGTAAAAAGAACAAACGTAGTCAAAACATAGCTAATGTTCAGTAACCGGAACAGATAGTCAGCCAAGCCAGAAGTCAGGGATCAATGTAGTGGAACAGCAAGCAGGATCTGGAGCCAGAAGGGATGTCAGCAAGCAAGCCTTGAACAGGATCGCAGGAGAACGTTTCTGTGATGTTGACCAAGCCGAAGGCACAGATCCACGGGGCTGAACAGCTTAAGTAGGCAGGAGTGATGAGCAGGATATCATCAACAGCTGAGTACCTGTGGAGAGATAGGAGCTGGCAATTAGCCGACAGCTGAGCGGCCAGCTCAGAGAAGGAAGGGCTAAGGCCAGCCCCGACAGCTGCGTAGCTACAGACCAGTCAGAGTGCCCATGCTGACCCGTGTCCACAGCCAAAACTGCCTACAATGGGCTGGAACAGGTGCATCTGAGCTATCACCGCCTGTGTGTTTCCTTGTAAGCCTCAGGAACACGGCACCAGCCTAGGAGGTCTCTGCAAACCTCCATACTCAGTCAATGCAGAAAGGGAAAAGGCTGGTGCCATGAAAATTGTCTAAAAAAAATATTATATATTATTACAGAGGAAAAACAGCCATAAAAATCCAACGTGTTTCGCCTGTCAGGCCTTCATCATAACAGGCAGCCGAAACACATTGGCTTTTCATTGCTGTTTTTCACCTGAAGTTGATGTGTTGAAAGCGAAAAAATAGCCATCACAGTCTGTTGTGTTTGGGGCTGTGTAGCTACAGACTGGTCAGGGTGCCCATGCTGACCCGTGTCCACAGCCAAAACTGCCTACAATGGGCTGAAACAGGTGCATCTGAGCTATCATCTCCTGTGTGTTTCCTTATAAGCTTTTAGGAACATGGCACCCAGAATAGGAAGTCTCAGCAAACCTCCATACTAGGTCAATGCAAAAAGGGAAAAGGCTGGAGCCATGAAAATTGTCTAAAAAAATTATTCTTATTACAGGTGAAAAACAACACGTTTCGCCCATCAGGCCTTCATCATGGCTGATGGCCGAAAAACATTTGCTTTTTATGGCTGTTTTTTCACCTGTATTAAAAAAAAAAATTGTAGACAAATTTCATGGCACCAGCCTTTTCCCTTTTTGCATTCACCTAAAATGGGACCAGAACTGGAGCACAGAGCAATGGAAGAAGGTGGACTGGTCTGATGAATCACATTTTCTTTTATATCATGTGGATGGCCGGGCATGTCACTTACCTGGGGAAGAGATGACAGCAGGAAGCAGTATGGGAATAATACAAGCTGGCGGAGGCAGCGTGATGCTTTGGGCAATGTTCTGCTGGGAAACCTTGGCTCCTGCCATTCATGTGGATGTTACTTAGACATGTACCATCTACCTAAACATTGTTGGTGACCAAGTACACCCCTTCATGGAAACGGTATTCCCTGATGGCAGTGGCCTCTTACAGCAGGATAATGCACCCTTCCACACTGCAAAAATTGGTTCAAGAATGTTTTGAGGAACACAACAATGAGTTTGTTTCCATGCCTACACGGGTTAGGGCTGTTTTGGTGGCAAAAGGGGACACAGAAGACATTATGGAACATCTAAGAGATGCCTTCATGCTCACCATTAGGACTTGTTTACACTTGCTTCTAAATGCGGCATTGGACATGCTTTTTAAAGCGCTCTGAATACCAATCAAAGCTCCCGTCACTAAATAAAACAGTTACAGTCCTTTTCACACTTCGTGTTTGTTTTGCTTTGCTTCAAAAATAATACCCCATGTCACTTTCTTGGTGCTTCAAAGACTCCATAGAAGTCTATCACAATGCTTGCTAACAGCACCTCCAGCTGCAAGGGGCTCTTATTCAGAGTTAGCTTTGCTTTGTTTTGGAGGTATTGCAGGTATGAGATATCCCAGGATGCACTGGAAAACCAACAAGCGAAAAGAGGTCTTCAGCAGTCACTTCTGGTTCATGTGTATATATTCTGGGAGTGTCTGGAGCAGACGTCACATCTGGTGTGCAACATGGAGCAGCAGGAATGTGAGCGGGGTCCGGACTTGAGCGGAGCAACTAGCAGATGACACACGTGATTTACAACATGGGAACGCCATAGCAGAAGGTGAGCGGGGACCGGAGAGAGAGGACTGAGTGGTGGAGAATCAGCAGAGCTGGGGGACCAGAGTAGGAGAAACTAGCAGACGTCACATATTGTGAGCAACGCGAGAACAATATAGCGGTAGGTGAGCGGAACCCGGAAAGAGAGGAGGATCAGCAAACCAAAAGATTAGCAGAGTTGGTCGTTACTACTGAGTAGGGGATTAGCAGAGCTAATAGATGTCACACGTTGTACGCAGCATGAGAGCAATATAGCCGGAGATGAGCTGGGACTCGAGAGAAAAGCGGGCTACTACTGGACGGGGGATCAGAAAAGCTGGGGGTACTACTGAGTGGGGAATCAGCAGAGCTGGGGGTTACTACTGAGCAGGGCATCAGAAGAGCTGGGGGTACTACTGAGCGGGAGATCAGAAGAGCTGGGGGTACTACTGAGTGGGGGATCAGAAGAATTGGGGGTACTACTGAGTGGGGGATCAGCAGAGCTGGGGGTACTACTGAGTGGGGGATCAGCAGAGCTGGGGGTTACTACTGAGCAGGGCATCAGAAGAGCTGGGGGTACTACTGAGTGGGAGATCAGAAGAGCTGGGGGTACTACTAAGCGGGGGATCAGAAGAGCTGGGGGTACTACTTAGCTGGGCGATCAGAAGACCTGGGGGTTATTACTGAGCAGGGGATCAGCAGAGCTGGGGGTTACTACTGAGCAGGGCATCAGAAGAGCTGGGGGTACTACTGAGCGGGAGATCAGAAGAGCTGGGGGTACTACTGTGCGGGGGATCAGAAGAGCTGGGGGTACTACTGAGTGGGAGATCAGAAGAGCTGGGGGTACTACTGAGTGGGGGATCAGCAGTGCTGGGGGTACTACTGAGCAGGGGATCAGAAGAGCTGGGGGTACTACTGAGCAGGGGATCAGAAGAGCTGGGGTTACTATTGAGTGGGGGATCAGCAGAGCTGGGGGTACTACTGAGCAGGGGATCAGGGTCACCTTTGGACAAGAGCATTTTTTGGGTTTTGCATGATTTTAACCACTTGACCCCCAGAAGATTTACCCCCCCCTCTTCATGGCCAGGCCATTTTTTGCGATACGGCACTGCGTTACTTGCGCGGTACAATTGTGAGGTCATGCGGCGCTGCACCCATATACATTTTTGTTATTAATTTTTGACCTCCCCCCCCACCACAAAAAAGATTTATTTTGGTGGTATTTGATCACCTCTGGTTTTAATTTTTTGCGCTATAAGAAAAAAAAAAAGACCAACAATTTTGAAAAAAGGAACAATATCTTTTACTTTCTGCTATAAAACACACCCAATAAAAACAATTTAAAAATCAAATTTCTTCATCGATTTCGGCCAATATGTATTCTGCTACATGTTTTTGGAAAAAAAAAAATCCCAATATGTGTATAATGATTGCTTTGCGCAAAAGTTATAGCGTCTACAAACTATGGGATAGATTTATGGATTTTTTAAAAATGTATTTATTTATTAATAATATAACTAGTAATGCGGCGATCAGTGACTTATAGCGGAACTGCGATATTGCAGCTGACAAATTGGACACTAAGGGGTTGATTTACTAAAGTCAAAAAGACTGTTGCCCTCTGCAAGTGCAGTTGCTCCAGAGCTTAGTAAATGAGGTAAGGCTTCCCTTTGCAAAGAGTACCCAATCACGTTGAAGATAAAAAACCCCCAAAAAACAGTACTTCTAGTTGTACACAGTGGAGGCAACTCCACTAAGGGCGCAGGGGCCCCCCTAATCCATGCATCTGGCCCCTAATCTACATGCAGGGCACCAGACCCATAGATTTCAATGGGTTATTTTTTTTTTGAAGCACATGATTAGAGCCTGAGGCTGTAATTGGCTTCAAAAAAGGGTGAGGTCGGGGCGCAGAGCACTGCGCCCTGGACCCACCCAGTTGTGTGACAATAGTGAATTAATATTCGCTATTGTTTTACTGCTTCTCCTCCCTGGCCAATCAAGAAGTGGGACCCAATTGGCCAAGAGGAGAACTGACCCTACTGGCCGCTGAGGAGGAGACGCAGGGGGGAAGCCGCGGAGGAGGAGACGCAGGGGGGGAGACGCAGGGGGGAAGCCCCTGAGGAGGAGGAGACTCAGGGGGGAAGCCGCCGAAGATGCCCACAACATAGATGGGGTAAGTGCAGGGTTGGTGGGCAGATGGGCAAGCGACGGGGGGTTTGACTGATGGACTGACCAATGGGGGAGGGAGGGTTGTGGGGCAGTTTGTTTGCCACCCCCCCAAAAAAATGGAGTACCAGTCGCCACTGCTTGCACATAATTGGATGATGGGAGAGCAGAACTTCTGCTCATTTTCTTAACTCTAAAGCAACTCCGCTTTGCAGAGTGCACACTCCAGAGTTTATTTACCAAAGGCAAATAGACTGCACTTTGCAAAGTGGAGTAGCGCACTGCAAGTGCAGTTGCTCCAGAGCTTAGTTAATGAAGGTAAAGCTTCACTTTGCAAGGAAAATGAAAAAAACTGCGTTTTTGCTTGCACATGATTGGATGATGGCAGTCAGCAGAACTTCTCCTCATTTACTAATCTCTGGAGCAACTCCACTTGCGGAGCGCAACTGCACTTTTGCAAAGTGCAGTCTATTTGCTTTAGTAAATCAACCCCATAGTTTTCTGTATACTTTTTTTAAATTACCGTATATACGCGAGTATATGCCGAATTTTTCAGCCCATTGAGGCTGAAAAAAAATTGCTTTGTTACAATGGACGGCCGAACAGACAGCATGACACAGCGGGAGACACCCGCTGTTTTAGTAATCGCTTTAGTACGGCTGCAGATAGGCACAATGAGGCTGCAAATGGGCACAATGAGGCTGCGAATGGGCACAGTGAGACTGCAAATGGGCACAATGAGGCTGCAAATGGGCACAATGAGACTGCAAATGGGCACAATGAGGCTGCAAATGGGCACAGTGAGGCTGCAAATGGGCACAGTGAGACTGCAAATGGGCACAATGAGGCTGCAAATGGGCACAATGAGGCTGCAAATGGGCACAGTGAGACTGCAAATGGGCACAATGAGGCTGCAAATGGGCACAGTGAGACTGCAAATGGGCACAGTGAGGCTGCAAATGGGCACAGTGAGGCTGCAAATGGGCACAGTGAGACTGCAAATGGACACAATGAGGCTGCAAATGGGCACAGTGAGACTGCAAATGGGCACAATGAGGCTGCAAATGGGCACAGTGAGACTGCAAATGGGCACAATGAGGCTGCAAATGGGCACAGTGAGAATGCAAATGGGCACAGTGAGGCTGCAGATGGGCATTGTTTCCCCATAGCTGCTGCATTTTCCCACCCTAGGCTTATACTCGAGTCAATACGTTTTCCCAGTTTTTTGTGGTAAAATTAGGTGCCTCGGCTTATATTCGGCTCGGCCTATACTCGAGTATATACGGTACCTGCTTTCTATGTAAAACATGATCTTATAAAGAAAGAATGTATAAAAAATAAAGATTTCAATACTAGCAGTACCCTATCCATTGTGTCAAAGTGTTTGGTTTCCTAATTTCCTGGGTAATATACTGTTAAATGAGAACGGGTGAGAATTAATCGGACATTTGTGTTTTGTAATAAACAGTTAACATTATCTCCAATTTCTCCACAAGTCAGCAGTAAGCGAGGAAATCCTCGGAGGGCGTTTTGATGGGCTGGTAATGAGCCGTGCGCGGCACTATAGTAACTGCAGAGTTTTGCCTCCAGGATCCGGTTTGCACCAAAGATTGAAGTTCTGATCGTCCTCCGGAGGATCGCTGTCATCAGGGGGGGGGGGGGCGAGCTGCATGCTGATGTGAAGCGTTCCGCCCCCCCATCCGCTGTAAACAATTATGAGGTCTGCGGATTCCATCATCGCATCGACCATAAAAACGTCTTGTAAAAAAAAAAAGAGAGAAGAAATTACGTTTCGGCGTACCGCAAAGTTTGTCCCGTTAGTCTGCGGGGATTTGGTGCAAAGAGAAATAAATTTAATGAGTGTCAAACATTAGGGATGCGGGAAGAGAACATCGTTGTGGCCAATAAAAGAAATAAGATCTCATTAATTTACAAATTATTGTGATTCAAATGTCATAACTCAAGCTGAAGGTGGAAGAATGGAAAATGAATGCACGTAATGAATAACATAATTAATTTCATCCTGGATATCGCTGACATCCCTGCAAAGGAAATTATTGCACTTGCAATCGTTTTATGTTCGCTTCTTTTCTGGTTGCCATGGCATAGAAGACTTGTAGCCGATGCCGGGCTGCAATACGCTAAAACTGTTGGTATTCGTCAAAGCCGGAGAAGTAGAAGGTCACTTTACCCCGAAGCTGAACTCCAGGCAAACAGCTAATTTCACAGATAAAATAGATATATCTGTCCATCCAGTCCTGAGCTATTTAATTTGTTCATAAACGACCTGGAGGATGGGCTAAACAGCTCAATCTCTGTATTTGCGGACGATACTAAGCTAAGCAGGGCAATAACTTCTCCGCAGGATGTGGAAACCTTGCAAAGAGATCTGAGCAAATTAATGGGGTGGGCAAATACATGAAAAATGAGGTTTAATGTAGAAAAAAATGTAAAGTAATGCATTTGGGTGGCAAAAATATGAATGCAATCTATAGACTGGGGGGAGAACTTCTGGGGGAATCGAGGATGGAAAAGGACCTGGGGGTCCTAGTAGATGATAGGCTCAGCAATGGCCGGCAATGCCAAGCTGCTGCTAACAAAGCAAACAGAATATTGGCATTAAAAGGGGATCAACTCCAGAGATAAAACGATAATTCTCCCGCTCTACAAGACTCTGGTCCGGCCGCACCTGGAGTATGCTGTCCAGTTCTGGGCACCAGTCCTCAGGAAGGATGTACTGGAAATGGAGCGAGTACAGAGAAGGGCAACAAAGCTAATAAAGGGTCTGGAGATTATTAGTTATGAGGAAAGGTTGTGAGCACTGAACTTATTCTCTCTGGAGAAGAGACGCTTGGGAGGGGATATGATTTCAATATACAAATACCGTACTGGTGACCCCACAATAGGGATAAAACTTTTTTGCAGAAGGGAGTTTAACAAGACTCGTGGCCATTCACTAAAATTAACAGAAAAGAGGTTTAACCTTAGACTACGTAGAGGGTTCTTTACTGTAAGAGCAGCAAGGATGTGGAATTCCCTTCCACAGGCGGTGGTCTCAGCAGGGGGCATCGATAGTTTCAAAAAAATATTAGATAAGCACATGAACGACCACAACATACAGGGATATACAATGTAATACTGACACATAATCACACACATAGGTTGGACTTGATGGACTTGTTTCTTTTATTAAGCTCACCTACTATGTAACTATATGTAACTATACACAGTTCTGCCCCACAGCCCTGGTGATCAGGTGATCTGATTTTTCTTTGCTGCAGCCTAGTAACCCTTAAAGGTGTTCCCCCCATCCTGTGATTGGACAGTGAAAGGGGAAGCAGCAAACTGATGACCTCCTATCTCTGTCACGATGGTCTCTCCTCTTATTAATGTCTTTTTTTTTTTGTTAGAACAACTAATTGGCTCCTAGTGCTGCATTTCCCCCTTACTGTCTGAGCTCTACACTACAGTGAATTTTATGAGGCTAATAAGTAGGGATGAGCCCACGGTTCGAATCAAACGCAAACTAACTGCACATATGGGAGCGGTCGGGGGAAATCCGAGCGCACTGCGAGATCGCAGTGCATTTACGTCTGATGATTGGCCAAAGCATGCACCTGACCTGCATGCTTTGGCCAATCACAGCGCGCTCTGCTGCGAGAGCCATAATTGGCCAAAGGCAGGGTGCCTTTGGCCAATCATGGCTCAGGGGGACTAAGTCCACGCCCCACACTATATAAGGCTGCTTACATTGAGATTAGATTGAGCTTAGTGGGGTGCAGTCAGTGTATTTAATATATATATAAATACAGTCTAGTATAATATATATATATATATATACTCTGCATTTAGTGTAGACTAGATATTCAGTGTAGACTCTATATTCAGTCAGTGCAGGCAGTGTAGTGTATATATAACACAGTGTATTGAAGTGGTTAAGGGGAACCCCGCGCAAAAAAAAATGGCGTGGGGGTCCCCCACAAAATCCACACCAGGCCCTTCAGGTCTGGTATATATTTTAAGGGGAGCCCTGCGTCAAAATTTAAAAAATGGTGTGGGGGCCTGCCAAAAATCCATACCAGACCCTTATCTGAGCATGCAACCTGGCAGGTCAGGATGGGGAGGCGAGCAAGCGCCCCCCTCCTGAACCATACCAGAATGCATGCCCTCAACATAGGGAGGGTGCTTTGGGGTCTCCCCAGGCAAGGGCCTCATCCACAAAACCCTTGTCTGGTGGTTGTGGAGGTCTGCGGGCAGGGGGGCTTATCAGAATCTGGAAGCCCCCAGATCCTGACCATCCCCTACCCATTCACCAAAAAAAGTGTAAAAAGTAAAAGCTACAAAAGACAATATTTAAAAATTCTATTACTATTAACAAAAAAGAAAAAAAAAGTGTCCCGCGATGTCCATCCTTCTGCAATCGCGGCACCGACGGACCCGACAAAAACAAAACTTTTTGCGGTGACAGCTGTTTTAGGCAAGGGCAGGGCCACCCAGTGACGTAATGTGACAGAACGTGACGTAACGTCATGTGTCATTAGAGGAGGTGGGGTCATCCGGATACGTCCATGGGTGGCCCCCGCCCTTGCCTTTATAACAGCTGTCACCGCGAAAAGACAGCAGTTGGCGGGACACCTCCCATCGAGGCAGAGCTTTTTTTTTTTCTATTTTTGGGTCCGTCGGCGCCGTGATTGCAGAAGGATGGACATTAGCTGGACACTTTTTTTTTTTTTTTAGTAAAGAAATTGTCTTTTTTGTTTTTTACTTTTTGACATTTTTTCACATGGGGGGCGGGATCTAGGGGCCCCCTTGGGCATCCAGATTTCGATAAGCCCCCCGCCCGCAGACCCCCAAACCACCAGGCAAGGGTTGTGGGGATGAGGCCCTTATTGCCATCAAGATGGGTACAAGGTGCTTTGGGGTGGACCCCAAAGCACCCTCCCCATGTTGAGGGCATGTGACCAGCTATGGTTTGGGGGGGCATTCACTCGCCCCCCCCAATCCTGTCCTCCAGGCTGCATGCTTGGATAAGGGCTTGGTATGGATTTTAGGGGGAACCCCATGCTGTTTTTTTTTTAAAAAAATGGCGTGGAGTTCCTCTTAATATCCATAGCAGACCCAAAGAGGGGGGGGTCTCCTTGATTTTTATCTATATCACCGGGAGCTGGTAATACATTACAGCCGCGATCAATTTTAAAATATTTTTTTCCTTTAGAAATGTCATTTTGCTGCGGCACTGTTTTACACATCACACAGATGTGCCAATTTACAGGCAGACTGAGGGGACCCCCAGGCACGATATATAAAGGAATATTTCATTTTTATTGTTTCACTTTAACCCCGGACCATTTGGCTGGCCAAAGACCAGAGCACTTTTTGCGATTCAGCACTGCGTCGCTTTAACTGACAATTGCGCGGTTGTGCGACGTTGCTCCCAAACAAAATTGACGTCCTTTTTTCCCCACAAATTGAGCTTTCTTTTGGTGGTATTTGATCACCTCGGCGGTTTTATTTTTTGCGTTATAAACAAAAAAATACCAACATTATTGAAAAAAAACAAAAAAACATTTCTTACTTTCTGCTATAAAACATAACCAATAAAAAAATGTAAAAAACTCAAATTTCTTCATCAGTTTAGGCGGGCAGATAATTCTGAAAACAAAAAAGCAATATTTTTTACTTTTCGCTATAATATCCCGCAAAAAAACTATTTTATTCATCAGTTTAGGCCGATATGTTTTCTTCTACATATTTTTAGTAAAAAAAAAATGGCAATAGGCGTATATTGATTGGTTTGCGCAAAAGTAATCGCGTCTACAAACTACGGGATAGATTTAGGGACTTTTATTTATTTGTATTGTTTTTACAGGTAATGGCGGCGATGTGCGATTTTTAGCGGGACTGCGACATTGCGGCGGACAAATCTGATCCCAAATGACACTTTTTGGGGACCAGTTTAAAAATGCGCTGATCAATGTAAAAATTACACTGGCAGGGAAGGGGTTAACACTAGGGGGCGATCAAGGGGTTAAGTGTGTTCCCTGGGCGTGTTCTACCTGTGGGGGGGTGAGCTCACTGGGACATGACAGAGATCACTGGGAACAGAAGATCTCTGACACGTCATAAGGCAGAACGGGGAATCGCCTTGTTTACAAAGGCAGCCCCCCGTTCTGCCTCTGTACACAGCGATCGCGGGTCGCCGTTGGTCATCGAGTTCGCAGGTTCAGCGGGCAGTGGTTTTTATTTTTTGCACGGGACCCGCGGTCGGACTCGCGGAGCTTGGGGCGCGCGACTGCTATCCAGACTTCGCGAGATCACATACAATAACGTGATTTCGCGCAGCAGAGCCAACCTGCCGCAGTAAAACTGTCGGCGGCTGGTCTGCAAGCGGTTGAGCATTATTAAAATCACTGCTCCTGAAAAAAATTGTCCTTTTTGAAACTTTTTTTTTTTGCATTGATAATGTGCAAAAACACAATATAATACCCAATTGTTTGGTAAAATATAAAAGATGATGTTGCGCTGAGTAAATTCATACAAAACGCGTCACGATTTAAAAACTGCGTCCGCCCAGTACGGTATGGTACGGTATGTAAACATCTTTATAGGCGACGCTTTAAACGCCTTTACAGGTTACCAATTTAGAGTTACACAGGGGGTCTAACACTACAATTATTGCTCTTGCTCTGATATTCGTGGCGATGTGTGGTGCAATCGCGATTTACATATGTATGCAGGACCTACGTGTGCATTCGCTTAGGCATGGGGAAAATAGGGGTGCTTTTACATTTTTAAATTTTTTTTTTTAACTTTTTTTTTTTTTTGCACAAAAGTTATCGTGTCTACAAACTATGGGATAGATTTATGAAATTTTGAATTTTTTCTAATACTAGTAATGGCGGCGATCAGGGACTTATAGCAGGACTGCGATATTGCGGCAGAAATTCTGACACTAACTGACGCTTTTGACACTTTGTGGGAGCCAGTAACAGTAATACAATAATCAGTGCTAAAAATATGCACTGTCACTGTACCAATGACACTGGCTGGGGTTAAACACTTCCCGCCCAAGGACGTCATATGACGTCCTGGATTTTCGGTGGGAATATCTGATATGATGGGTGCAGCTACAGGCATCATTCAGAAATCCTTGTATTTCAGCAGGCGATTCTGTGCACCATAAGAACGATCGTAGTGGCAGATCCGCCGCTTAATCGTTCTTACAGGTGTCGCTGCCATCCGGTGGTCCCCTCCCCAGAGGCGGCTCTCTAATTAGGCGAAATAGGCGGTGGCCTCAGGCCTTGCAGTCATAGGGGCCTCGCACAGCTGTCTAGTTTACCTAATTAGAGAGCCGCCTCGTTCAGCAGCAGAGATCTCCGCCCTGAGTCCCCTCGCCCTGCTACAGGGAGAGATAACAGGCTGCGAGTGAGACCTGTGATCGGAGCTCACATACATCTATTCTCCGGATCACAGACAGGGAGGGAGAGCCGCTCAGTAGAGCTCTAACAGATCTCCCCCCTCCCCCTGCTGCCCGCACAGCCAGACAGAAGAGGAGAGAGAGATTCTGCTCCTCCTCCTCCCGCCCTCTCCTCCTGTGTCTGCCCCGCCCACTCTCCTCGCAGTGTTCTCTGTTCTGCCTCAGAGAAGGGGATGTGTGGGCAGGAAGATTCAAGCTGGAGCCCAGCAAACAGAAAAGGAAAAGGACAAGGGGAGTCTGATCCATCCATCCATCCCTCCAGTCCCTCCTGCCTCCCAGTGAGTACACTGATGTAGGGGATGCTCTTCCTTCCCTTCTTCCTCCATCCCCCTCTCTTTCTTTCCATTCTTTTTGTCTCTTTCCTTCATTCTTTCCCCATCCCCCTCTCCTTCTTTCCTTCTTTCTTTTTCTTTCCTTCTTTCTTTCATTCCATCTTTTCTCTTTCTTTCTTCCTTCCTTCGATCCTTCCGTCTTTCTTTCTTTCTCCATCCCCCTCTCTTTCTTTCTTTCTTCCTTTATTTCCATTCTTTTTGTCATTCTTTCTTTTTCTCTTTCCTTCCTTCTTCCTCCATCCCCCTCTCTTTCTTTCTTTCTTTCTTTCTTCTTTCTTTCTTTCTTTCTTTCTTTCTTTCTTTCTTTCTTTCTTTCTTTCTTTCTTTCTCTCTTTCTTTCTCTCTTTCTTTCTTTCTTTCTTTCTTTCTTTCTTTCTTTCTTTCTTTCTTTCCTGTCCATCTTTCTTTCTTTTATTTCCTGTCCATCTTTCTTTCTTTCTTTCCTTCCATCTTTCTTTCTCTCTTTCTTTCTTCTTTCTTTCTTTCTTTCTTTCTTTCTTTCTTTCTTTCTTTCCTTCTTTCTTTCTTTCTCTCTTTCTTTCCTTCTTTCTTTCTTTCTCTCTTTCTTTCTTTCTTTCTTTCTTTCTTTCTTTCTTTCTTTCTTTCTTTCTTTCTTTCTTTCTTTCTTTCTTTTTCTTTCTCTTTCTTTCCTGTCCATCTTTCTTTCTTTCTTTTCTTTCTTTCTTTCTTTCTTTCTTTCTTTCTTTCTTTCTTTCTTTCTTTCTTTCTTTCCTGTCCATCTTTCTTTCTCTTTCTTTCCT